>PJEX01000009.1:245129-347728 GCA_005350895.1 Colletotrichum tanaceti
GGGGGGGGAGAGGGTAGACCGATGAATGGACCATTCTACTACTTACTGTAGCCGCCTTGCCCACCATCGGTCTTGTTGTTATTGTTGTTGCTGGCGTCATTAACGCCAACACCGCTCCGGGGGTTCTGTCGACGGTACTCCCAGTGACGGTAGAGACCCCGCCACTGGTCGCGGATCTCGGCGCTTGAAGCATGGGACGCCTTCTCGAGCTGGCCACGTATATGCGCCGCTTCGCTGTCCCTGATGGTGAGCCTAGAAGGGCTCGAGGGCAGAAAGCCGCCAGGAACGCCTTAAGCGTCCATGGAACGAATGCTCAACTAATGTGACACCAGCGGGCTGCAGAGGTAAAATGATGAAAGGGTGAAAGTGGAAGTGAAGATGGGAGTATGAAGTGAGTTGATCGGTACGACAAACAAATGGCAAAACGAAAGAGGAGAAGAAGTAATTAGAGATGGAAAATCGGAATAGAATAGACATGGAGTGAGAGAGAGAGAGAGTCAGAGAGAGAGAGAGAGAGTCAGAGAGAGAGAGAGAGAGTCAGAGAGAGAGAGAGAGAGAGAGAGAGAGAGGATACGCAGCTGACATTTGAGACTTGGAGACGCGCAGGCTGCTGCAGACCGGGTTCCGCGTTAATTTCACTTCGGCCCGCAATGTCTTGGTCTTATGGACCATGGTAAGTGACCCGAGACTGAAGCCATCATCACTCACTAATCAGCCCTCGACAAGATAGATTCCCGTCAGTCCCCTTCTATTTCACTTGCTGCTCCTGCCGCTGCTGCTACACCCTTGTCTAATAACGGGCTTTGTTTGCACCCTTGTCTGTCTGTCTCCTGTGCCTGTGGCTTGGGGTCAGTGCTGGACCACCACCACGATCGTCATCATCCTCCCCAGCACCTAGTGCCCATCGCCATCATCACTTCTCATCTTATCCCAGTGACGACCGCACAGAGACCTAATCATGGAAGCCCTGTCGCCTGCCTGAGTAAGAGGCAGAAGAAACGTCTTATCGTAATAGACTCGTACTTGTGGCCTGGAGAGAAGCAGTTCCATGACGGTCAGGAACAGGACGTTGTTCTGACCTACCTCGCCATTCCAGTGCATGAAGAATGCCTCATCGGCGCTGACCAGGGTGGGGCGCTTGCCACCCATCTTTTCATGCATGTGTGCTTGCCAGGATGTCCACAGCCGGCGGTCAGTCGCTTTCTGAGATGCGGAGGGTCCTGGATTTACCACGTCAAGGAACTCATACAGGGTGAGGACCTCAGGGGACATAGTGTATGCCTGGATCTGATGGTAAAGAGAGCAGATCTGAGCTGCAGCATCTGCTTTCCATGTTTCTGTGTCAGCATTGAGCATTGAGCATTAGTGCAGTTAGAGCGAGCACATGGATGCGACAACAGAGAGGAGAACAGGAACAGACCTTTTTGCTTCAAAGTCTTGACGACGGCGAATCTCGCAGGCGGATTGTTCCAGCTTGGGACCAAGGTGGTGAAGAATGATCCGCAAAGACCGATTGCGGCTGCGACAAGCCCAATGACGACGATTGCTCATGTGCCAATCATTGTTGGTTGCCGATACTGAATATAAAACGAGGCGATGGACAAGTGAGGCGATGGAGGAGGGAGGCGATGGATATGTGAGATGGTGGATGGGTAAGGCGATGGAGAAGTGAGGCGATGGATGCGTGAGATGGGGGATGAGTGAGGTAATGGACGAATGAGATGAGGACGAAGGACAAATGAGGTAATGGACGATCGAGGCAATGGGTGAATGAGGCGATGGACGAATGAGGCGATGGACGAATGAGGCGATGGAGGAGGGAGACAATGGATGAGTGAGGCGATAGACGAGAGAGGTGAGATGGAAGGAATATCAAGGTTGAAGTAATTGAGGACGAAGGAGACATGGAGACGAACAAGACATGATGACGAAGGAGACATGGAGACGAACAAGACATGATGACGAAGAAGCGGACGGGTGACATGTTCCATTCATTCTCATTCAAGGATAAAACCTACCGGGCCCCCGGAATGCCTCAAGACGCGCAAGAGCGCTAGCCCTACGGAGAGGCTGCGAGACAGGAACAGTTGATCCCCGTCTTTGAGAAGCATTGTGTTGCGAGCTTCGTTCATCAACATGGCCGAGATGAGACTGCCGGCCTTGAGCGACCGGGTCCACCGACGACCGTTTCTTGATTTAGTCCCGAGAGTTGGATGGCCCAAAGAGCCCAAAGAGCCCAAACGTGGAGCTGTCAGGTTGATGGGTCATTGGTGCGTGGGTATCTTGTTGTGTTGTGTGATACATGACAGGCAATAGGTGTGACTCTACCTTGAGGCCCATTACCCCCCCCCGCGACGGAGCCTGCGGCGGCAGGTCCCCCCCGTTGCCGCCGAGTGGCTCGGCCTGCCGGCGTGTACGAGGCGTGTTTCAACGCCGGCCAGTCCGTGGTTCGTTCGGTATCATGCGACGTCCACAGGCTGCGATGACAATGAACCAAAGCATCATTCATTATCCAGGCCTTCTGACCCTATTTCCCTCCTTCCCACTCTACTGCGTCTTCTTTGCATTGTTCAGTATCCGTGGTCCCGGGCGTTGGTACTACAGGTGCGCTATTGTCGCAGTTGGTCGCTTTCTAGGCTTGCGGCCTTGTCGTATTGCTTTTCATTATCATCCTGCAGCACCTTCTCTCTCTCTCTCTCTCTCTCTCTCTCTCTCGTATGGTAACTGATGGCAAGGTATGAATAGACTGCCATCCCTCCGGAGATCTCTGCCAACTTGTACCAGTCATTCTATACGCCGAGAATAGATCCAGTTCGACATCAGCTTGAACCAGCGTGCTCCACCTCTTTGCATTTAGAAGGCTTAACAACTCCCGACTCCTAGGCTTCCAATTGTAACTCACCCGGTCCAAACCTTCTGCTTCCCCCAACATGGCCGGCGACCAGTTTCCATGGAACAAATCAACCAGCGGTGAGGGTGGAACGCCAGAACCATCCCCGTCCGCCAGCAACAGCGGCAGCAGCCACGCAAGCTCGACGTCATCTGCTTCAACGTTGGCGGCAAGGAAGCTTCTCCGAGAAAGAATGAGACAGAAAAGGGAGGAGGACGAGAGGAAGAAGAAGAAGAAGAAGAAGAAGAAGAAGAAGAAGAAGAAGAAGAAGCTTCTCCCACGACTGAGCCAAAGACCAAGCCTAGAGCGATCCTGGGTTTAAAGAGGTCACTCAAGGCCACGCCTGAGATGGCTGTCTGGAGTCAGTTTCAACAGACAGCAGCGCCATTATTCTCTCAAACATGAGCCCGGCACGGGTCATTGGTTCTTGAACTCACAAGAATACCAAAGCTGGTTGAACAAATCAGGCCAAGTTCTCATCTGCACGGGTCCAGCGGGATCTGGCAAGTCGGTCCTGATGTCAATGGTTGTGAATGATCTCAAGACGTCTGGTTGAGCTCCCGAAAATCTTCTGCGACAATGCTCGGCTCCGAGAGGATATCATTGTTGCAATTGCGGAGAAGTCATGCGGCAGGCAAGTACAATGCTGTTTCGCGAGAAAATGATGTTCCTCTAACCGTGTTGCGTTCAGATTCGCATTGGCTCCAGCACTCTTTGCCCTGGTCAAAAAGCAGCCGGCTGCCAAACGAATCCGCGCGGTTCTAGGAGCAATAGAATCCAAGCCTAACGAGATACTGAGAGGCATTTACGAAAATGCAATGGCCAGGATAGCCGATTCAGATCGGGTAACCCGCGAACTTGCCTATCAGGCACTCTGCTGGACAGCCATGATATTTGATGCGCCCCGTGGCCTGTCGATGGCAGCTTTTCAGCATGCTTTGGCAGTGGAAACAAAACATCATGTCAATGATGTAATCGACCCGGAGAACATCCCCGACGTGGACCAAATTCTAACCAATGTACCCGAGTTCCTGGATCCCAGCGTTCGCCCAGATCTCGTCTAACAGATCCGGGACCTCGTGAATATCATCTTCCTAGTCTGACACGTCACACACTAGGGTTTGCTTCATCCGTTTCTAGATAGAGTTCAAGTTCATGTCCATCACCCACTTCTATTGCCCTTATATTTCGATACATCAAATTTCATGAAGTTTTATATGGAGTATGATGCTACAACGATGCCACGTTTGCTGTCACTAGGGTTTTCGGACTTGCCGGACTCACCTGTGCTATTTTCAACGTCGCCCGCCTCAGTCTACCCCATCCAAATAGCTTCAATGTTGGCCAAGTTCGAATTTGGGCTTATTTGACCTTGCTGAAGAAGAAAGGAGATGGGAAAACTCCAGCGCAACTACCGGAGCGGGCCCCCTGCCGGGCCTTTAGCCCTCTGCCCCTCTGTCCTTTGGCAGGCCCTAGGCCCTCTGCCCTCTGTTATTCGATTTCCATGATGGGTTGTTATGAATACGGCTATTTAGCCAGGGTCAGTATGATATTTAGCCTGGCCTAAGCACCTACTTCAAGTGAAAAACCCACAGCCACAGCCATATCCCATGGGACGCGGCAAGGCCCCACTACACTGTTAAATGTGGTGAAATGGGGCCTTGCCGCGTCCTAATCGTGCCACGCCCCCACTAATCTCGGGATTCGCAAGCTCACCCGCGTTAGCAGGTGCTCACAAGCCAAACAAAAAAACCACCCAAACAAAAAAGGCAGAATTACATAATAAAGCATTTTCTAGTAGTATTTAGTGTCTAAGTATTCTACTGTAGTAAAAATAAAGTAAAAATATTAGTTAATTCTATAAAAGATTAAGTATTTCTACTATATTTTTATTTTTATTATTTTACTTATATATAGTATATTAATAATAGTATTACTTTTAGAGATTATAAAAATACTAATTTAATAGTATGAGTAAGTAATATAAATAGAGGAAAAAATAATACAGATAGTTTAAATTATTTTAGAATTAAGTACTAATTTTACTCTATTTTTACTATAGTAGAATACTTAGATATTAAATACTACTAGAAAATGCTTTATTATGTAATTCTGCATTTTTTGTTTGGGTGGTTTTTTCGTTTGGCCCGTGAGCACCCGCTAACGCGGGTGAGCTTGCGAATCCCGAGATTAGTGGGGGCGTGGCACGATTAGGGGATAGTGGGTCTGCCTGAAAAAGTCGACGTACCTCCATTTTACAGTAGGGCGAGCAGAAGAGCCAGGAATAGATCCTACCACCCCAAATCCAACCCGAGCCAGAACTCATAGCCAACCAATGTGTTGGTAATTTTGTTGTCATGCCAATCTTCTAGGCAAGCGTAACTAACTACGAGCATAGGTGTACTATGGACGGCGAGTTTGATTTCAACTTGACTGAGACAGCTTGTGAAGATATTGGACTGTTTATTAGACAGAGCACTCACAGTGATGCTACTGGGTGTAGAGCATTAACAAAAACCCTGAATAGGGAAGGATGGTCTACTGTATGTAAAACTGCTTCTTTGCTTCCATGTACTCCAAGTAACAAATTTAGGTTTGCAAACGTAAAGGTGCAAGTGAGGGTCAATGTCAGAACGCGCGTACTGGTGTTGAAGTGCAGTATCACATTCACTAGAGGTTTCAATGAATAGTAACCCAAGGGATGTACTTGAGTTTGAGATTTACGTACCTAGACATGAGCTATAGATAAGCACAGCCTCCTAATTTAAGACTAAAGGGGATTATTATCGTCAAAAATGTTGGTTCTAGACCGCCTGCGAAGAGGAGGACGAGAGAGATCCAAGCGAAATACATAAACTCCCTTAGAAATTACTCGATGCCTTAACTAGACGGATCACGTCTATGCGTTAAAAGTACGCATGTTAGATGCAGTGCGTCACATGATAATGCACTTGTTTTAAGTTTAATTAGAACTGTTTAGCTTATCTAAGCAGCTTAGTATTAGCATTGTTTTATGTTATAGTTAATTAAAAAGTACTGATTTA
The DNA here is from genome assembly GCA_005350895.1 of Colletotrichum tanaceti. Taxonomy (NCBI): domain Eukaryota; kingdom Fungi; phylum Ascomycota; class Sordariomycetes; order Glomerellales; family Glomerellaceae; genus Colletotrichum; species Colletotrichum tanaceti. The sequence goes on from PJEX01000009.1 coordinate 251,064, forward strand.
TATAATAGCATGTAAAGCATTTTAAAATTACTGACTAAGTTTAGAATAGGTAATGTACACTATATTATAAAGGTGGGTAAATACTAGGTTCTTATGTTATTTTAGCATAAAACTCTATCAATTCTTTACTAGGAGTAACCTAGTGAATAAAGTAGATAGAGTTATAGTATATAAGTAGAAGAAATATTTATAATTAAAAGGAATTAACTATATAGTGTATATATAACTAACTTCTGTACTAATACAAGTTTTGATTATTTCAGTCTTAAAGTAGAAAACATAGCTCTATAGATAGCTTAAATTGTAGCGAAGAATTATATTAATACTTTAAGTAGGGACTAGGTTACATGAGCATACGCTAGTAATAGACTATGTAAGTGTATTTAAATTCTAGAAGTCTAAGAGACGTAGTCGCTTAAGTAAACGATCAGCAACTACTCTCTAGAAAGTATAATCTATAGGCATAACTAAGTCCTTTAAGATACTAAGTGCTAGGCGTACTATACTGCATTAAATGTTCTATTAAACGATTTGCCTAGGGTATTGGGTTTAATTCTGCTGCGCTAAAATTCCGTTCGGAGGAGTTTTTTAGCGCAGGAGGATAATGACTAAAACCCCTAGGTGTTTAAAAGTTTAATATGCTACTTTCAAGAGTAAAAACTCCTTATTTAGTATAAAGGCTATTCTTTACCCTTCTAGATTGCAGTACCTTTATCCATCAAGCAACTTCGTTATACTGTATCCCTACCTTTCTAACTGCTATTATGCATCCTGTCCACTACTTCTTTCTCCCTCTACTATATACAGCCGTCTTGGTTCAAAGCTTGCCATGGTCCTATCGATCACTGCGAGAGCGGCTTGGTTTCACTGGCTCTGATGAGGCTTACATCGACATTACAAAGGCTCTACAAAATAGTGAACTTGAAATTACACACGCAAAATGGAAGAGGGGAGAGGGCGTTAGACGTCTTGTCTGGCGCTGGCGGGTCTCGAAATCCGACAGTGGAGTCAATAGAGTGCAAGTCCAGGTCCAAGGCAGCCGGGAATATGCCCACTTCGAGGTAGCAGCAACATTTAGCACAGATAAGCCAGGGGATTTTATTACCTTAGGGAGTGCCAATGGAGTACTCGTTAAGGGTGGCGGTATCTTGAAATGGGGCCAAGCCAGCTATATTCCAATACAAATACCGCCTCAAGATATGCAGAGAGTCTCTAAGCTTACTTTAATAGCTGCAAGATGTAGGTTTACAGCGAATCAATAGCTACTTTCTCAGGAAATACTAACCTAAGAGTAGCAAATAGAGAGTTATACTATACTTCTAACGACTAGAGTGTCTCCTAAAGCGTAGGTTACTTATACTACCTTTAAGTAATAGCAGTAAGGATTATAGTAAACCTTACATACATTTAAATAAATTATACAATAGTTATCCTCTATAGTTTTAACATTAATAAATCTCTATTATACTAATATTTATAATACTACTTAGATTTCCTAGAGTTCCTTTATATATAACATACTATAGAATATATATATGTAATCTCTAGAGATCCTATACTTCCTACTATTATAATGCTTTTAAGAGAATTAGCCTAATATAGATCATAAGTTCCTCTTTACTATAACCTCTAGTAGTATAATAGGTTATAATCTATAGACTAAAAACATAGCGTTGAATAAGCTAGACTCTTTTGTTAACTCCCCTATAGTAATTCCTTTCCCTACGTAGTATGTAGAATAAATTTACCTACAGATTGAAGTTGCTGTATAGAAAAAAGAGTTATGTATCTATTTACCTTTTATTCTTCTTATATTTAATAAGAATAGAGTAGAGGGGATGAGATAAGACACTAACATAATAAGGTAGATAAGGGAGAAAAGATAAGAGAGGTAGAAGTCTTATTACATTGGAAGTAATAAGTAGAATAAAATTAATAGGAAAAGAAGGGGGACTTTCTCCTCCTTTGCTAAGTTACCTAATAGGTAAAATTTAATCTTCTTTCTTATATATAAATAGTTTCTATATATTGATTATATATAAAAATATGTTTTTAGGCTAGTGTATATACTAGTGTAGTATAGTTTATTCTACTAGCTTAGTATAGTATATCTACTAACATAGTGTAGTCTGGTTTCCTAGTTTAGTATAGTATATTAACTATATTAGTATAGTATAGTTACTAGTATTATATAGTGTATATACTTATTAAGTATAGTATATCTACTATACTTATAAAACCTAGTAGATCTAGTAATTAAGAGCAGTTGTATAGTATAGAAAAGAATAGTAGCTAATAGCCTAATATAGGCACTATACTCTATTCCTATACTTTTAACTTAGTATAGAAGCGTATTTTAAAAACATAATATACTATAGAATTAGTATAGTCTTTACTTAATAGTAGATAAACTTACTAGAAATATCTTTATTATTAAGGTCTATATCTTTGAGGTTAAGAAGTGTTAACTATTAAGGTTAAAACTTAAGGAGTAGACTTTTTAGGTATGTAGAGTTAGTTTTAATAGAATCCCCTAGGATTCTCCTATTACATATATATATAAGCTATAAAGACTATATTCTAGATAAACCCTAAATAGACATTCTTCTTTACTAAAGTAACTAAGTTAAGAACTACTTATGTATTACTTTTATTGACTTAAGTAATACCTTTTACTTAGTATTACCTCCTAACTAAAACATTTTTAAGATTATAAAGCAGCTTATAGTAAGTAAGATTTATAACATTATTGATAAATAAAAAGGTTAACCACTCTGTAGTATTATTAGTATTAATGCCTATTTGAACAAATCTATGGTAATTATTATAGTAAGTACTAGGTTAGTAGTTCTCCTTCTTAACAGCTTAGTAGCTAATATAGACTAGAATAACTATATTATTAGGGTAAGGTAGGCTCTATAGTAGAGGTTCTCTTACTTTGTTAGTTACATAGCTTAGAAGTATAGAGATAAGGAAAACATTAAGAGAATAAATTAAAACTTAGGCTAGCTATAGATAGTAAGATATACTATCTAGTAGGTATAGTATTCTTAACGGATAGAAGTATAGAGAATATTAAAAGCTTACTACTTAAGAACTTAATATAATTATTATACTTAAAACGTATTACTAAATTCTAGAAAAGAAAACAAATATTTATATAATATAACGACTAAAAGAGTATATGAATAGTATATACTCAGCAAAATATGTAAAAGAGAAGGTTATATATTAATAGTAGAAAATAGACATATAAGTAAATTAAGATAGAGGATAGGAAGAGATATCTCCCTATCTATTCTACTATAGTATCAATAATATCTATAAGTATCCTACTGATTGATATTAATATATCTTTCTCTATTTCCTTCTACTTTACCTATAATCAACAAAGCTATCTTTTCCAATCTTTGTTATGAATTCTAACCTTATATTACTCTAGTTATCTCATCTACATTAACTCTATTACCTAGATATCAATATATATAGACCTTAACAAGAGATATATTTCTAACTATACTAACCCTAAACTATAAGGTACTTTTGTAGACAACCTACTATATTAGGATATACACTAATAATTAATATAATAGAGAATGTAGATTATTTCTATTTTAACTTAGAAATAACTTAGGTATAGTAATCTATAGTTCTATACTATATTAAGACTTTATACCTCTTTATATCTCTGCAACCTATAATAAGACACTATTCTAAAGAGATCACTAATCTCTATAGAGCCCTTAAGTCTAGTAGCTAGGCTATAACTAACTAGACTACTAAGCTGTTTAATTACATTATGTAGATATACTATTTTCGTTAGAAAGAAATAAACTCAATAAGCATGTAAGATAGGTAGTTTTATTAAGGTTAATTAAAATTGGAAGCAGACGTTATAGCTAGGCCTCGCTAAGTAGAGCTATATTTTAGGGGGCGCTTACATAAGTTAAGCAATAGTTCTTCTACCCTAGGTAGTTTCGCTAAAGAGCCTCTATATCCTCTTTTCTTTAGCGTCTATAGTCTTACATTATATCTATAAGTATATCTTCATTCTCTATCTACTATTTCTATAGGTTATATATCTTTCCTGTATTCGTAACTACATTAATCCTATAGTATAGTGTTTTTTTGAAATAAGCTATAATACTAAGTTAATAGTATAGTAACAAGGTATAGTGTTTATATCAGTCTATTTACTGCTGTTTCTTTCTATAATATAACTATATATAAAACGATGTATTTATTATTTACTAACTACTTCTGTTAGTTATTTATGTTTCTCTTATATTCTTTTTTACCTTCTTATATATTCTTACTTATAATAGATGTTATATCCTAATACATAGACATAGTCTAGGAAGCAGACACTAGCTAGGCTAAATAGTATATCCTATACCCTTTATTAGTTATATTCTTTAGTTCTTTATTCAGTCTTCTATAGCTGTGTAGCCTTAGCTATGTTAAGCTATAATAGTGTATATATAGAAGCCTTCTTTTCTACAGTTTAAAGCTCTAATAGCTAATTACACTATGTGCTAGCAATACCTACATAAGCCTTCTATACTAGTAGTGCTCGATTAATGTTCTTAGTGTTTAGGGTTTAGTAATCTAGGACAGGTCAGCAGTTTACCTCCCTAAGATCGATCTTGGGTAAAAGGTTAACATAAATAGAGCCTCTCTTACAAGCTTAACAAAGTAACTAGTTACTACATTTCATGTTTGAGAAGATTATTGTTGCTTACTAGTGACTAACTGTATACCTATAACTAGAAGCACATAAAAAGCCCTTACGCCTAGATACTACTAGAGATGTCTTCCCTATTCCATGCATTAGGAGCTTGGGATATACCTAGCTAAAGCGTATACTCAACCATTAAATTGTGGAATAAACTCAACTAAGCCGAGCGTGTCGATGCTGTTGCGAGCTAGTCCGAAAAAGCCCACAAAGAACCCGCCATCCCTCGCCTCATACTCCTCGCATGGATTATTTCTGATCCCCACTTCCACCTTCTCTCCCCATCTGCTTTCCGCTCGGAAGTACCGGATGACGTACTCGAACCGGCGCCAGTTGGAGCTGCCCCCGATATGTTCCTCGCTTATGCATATCTCAGCCTTTGTCCAGTAATCGCCCTTCTTCAGCGTCATTTCCTCGAGATGGCTGTCCCTTCGGCCGACCCCTAACAGGCTATCCACGCCCTCCACTTTCACGCCTACAAAGTCCACGCGATATATGCCTCCGGCGTAGACTTTGAGGACTTTAGGTATTCTTCCCATGTTTCTAAAGTCCATCGCAGTGTTGAAATGAATCGAGGTTTCGTAAGTTTGTCTGGGAAATGTGTTTCTGTAAGTGATCCCATATACTGTAGACTGTCTTGGCCCGTCGGTCATCTTGAGGTTGGGCAACGAGTACCCTATAGTACGCACGATCATCGTGCCAAAGAATTCAGCCCCGAGCACCGACGTCCGTGTGTAGTCTGTATCATCTGGCTCTCTGTTTCTTTTCCTAATTCGGCTTTGTGACAGTTAACATAAGCGTCGATTCGCAGTTTAGTAAGAAGAAAGAAATTAGAGAAGATAAGAATTAGAGAAGAAAGAGAAACAAAGCATGTGTAGAGTAGAAAGCTTACCAAAACGGGTCATATTTGTTGCAGTACATGCGTGTTTTCTCGGATGGATAGTTTGGTATCTCATTCCCATTGTACTTTTGCCACGTGTTGCCGAAGGTAACAACTCCCACGATTCTTTTTCTATACTTCTCCTCAAGGTGGTCTCCTATAACACTCGACAGCATTGCAGCGCCATCACTAAAACCACTTGCCAAGACAAGGGCGTCGGGGCATTTGTCCATATATTGTATGAACTGCCGCAGTGCCTCCAAGACCCTTGCCTCCATTTGCTCTCTCAGTAGGCGCTGCAGGCACAGCTGGTCGTCGTCACAGGCGTTGTCTACAGGTGCTACCGAGTATTCTATTCCTTGTATGGCGACAGTGTGTGCCTCCAGAAGCTCGCGGAGATACCTGGCAAGGTGAGGCCCAGGCTCCTTCCCCTGTAGTAGATGGCATCTCTGTCAACTGCATTGCATATTTCAGGGTAACAGTAGAGGGCATATGGGGGACGTATTACGTACCATGTTGCCCTCCTGTGAGCTACCACGCATCCAAAGTAACATGTGTTCCTTACAGTTGCCATCACGGACCTCGTTTTCGTCCAAGACTAGGTCCCGTTTGACTTTTAGACGGTCGGCGTGCTGGTCTTTTGCTACATAGTTGCTATTAGGTACTGCTACTGCTACGAGGCCGAGTGCGAAAGCAGACGGCAACACCAATGTTGCAATAAGGAAGGATTTCATATTATAAGAGTTCATACAACAAGCAGTCGAATTAACTAGGAATGAGGACAGAGAACCAAAGTGATTTCATCAAGCTGTTCAGGCCACTTAACACGTAGTGATTGCACTAAAAAGATGAATAGCTAACCTAACCACTCCACCTACTAGCCACCTCTAGGTAATACTTATATATTATTCATAAAGATTCAAAATCTTATCTCTAGGCACCTAAATTAGATTGCTGTATTAGGTCGGTTTGGCTGGGAACAATGTCCACGTACGGCATAATCACTCCCGCAGAGATCCGATTCAAAAGCGTAGGCCATTAGTCTCACCGGCGAGCCCGAGCCTCCAGCTGCAGTGCGGACCCAAGCTAAACCTAACGCTATAAAAGTGGGAGGGGGGGGAGGAGAAGGGCGAAAATTTCTTACGGTAGAGATTATAGGTCAGCTAACGTGTATTTGTCTATTGTGTGGCTAGGAATATCCCAGCAACTGTGTCGGCTTCCGCCGTCGTCCTATACAAAGGTAATTAAAAGGATAAGATGTTAGAACTATAACTATCTAGTAAAACTTCTTTTTGCATGCTTTATAATAGATACTATTAAGACTTATGAGGTTAAGGCCCCTAAGAATAATAACTTCTCTAGTAAGGAGAAGATATAGTATTACTACTATAACTATAATAAAGGGTATTAAAGAGGTATAGTAGAGGAATAGCTAGAATAGTATAGTAACTAAGTGTTATAGGTTATACCTTAGATAATTATAGCTAGGCTATACCTACTACTAAATTAAGTAAGCTATGTATACATATATAAAAGGTGTAGTACTTAGGGATACTATATACCCCTTTTACTTTCCTTTTCTCCTTAGTTTAATTTACTAGTAATTAAGTTACTAATTACTTAAAGAAAGCGTTACTTAGCCCTATATATATTTAAACTTGCCTTTTTATCTTCCCTTACTAATTGTACTATATACTATATAACTACTTAATATACTAAATATACTATTAGCGCTAGGTATACAGCCTATAAGCCTCCTAGTATAAAACATTAACTATATAGTAGCTTAGAAGTAGATAGTTACTACCATTATAATATAAATATAGACTCTTATAAAGGTTATAACTACTAATATAATATAGCTACTAACCTTAGCCCTAGCGCTAACGTCTCTAGCTATAATAGATATATATAAAGACTTTAAGTATAAGTAACTACTAAGTTCTCTAAAGTTTACTAGGTTATATAAGTACTATATATCCTAGGCTTACTAGATGTATAATAAGCTTAAGATTAATAAAGTATTTATTACCTTTTAACTAGAGAGCTTACTACTTTACTTACTCCTATCTTTATATTAGCCTCTAATATATAGTAGCTATATACTAGAAATAAGGTAGTTAGAATAGTAACTATAATATTATAGGCTTTATAGAGTACTTAGACTAGATGTTTAGTAACCTAAAGATATAGGTATAGGTAGCTACTATACTTATAAGTATCTATATAAAGAAAAATAAGACTTTCTCTAGCTTCTACCTATAATTTTTAAATAGAGTAGACATTAGCTAAGGCTAGTAAGAAGTATAGGGGCCTAAGTACCTAATTTATAAATTACACTTATGTATAACATACTTAATTTATAGCTTAAGAGTATACTTATTACTATTACTATACTTAATAGCTTGTCTAATATAGTTTTAGTAATTAGTAATATTATGTAGAATGTAAAGGATCTCTATTTATAGTAGTACTTATATAGTCTGGTACAATTGTTGTTACAAAGATTCTAAAGGAGAGTATGTAGATAATCTGTTTGACTTTACTTGCGAGAGATCTAATAGTAAGGTGCTTGCCTAGTACTAACCAGGTGGCCCTGACAGCAACTTCAAGATTAAGGCAAGAATATAGATAGAAGGAAACCTCTGGGTCTCTAGAACCTGGCCAGCATTTCACTGGCAGGCACTTCTTAGCAGTCCTGTTGTTAAGAGTAATAGTAGATCGAGGCTGTCTATGTGATAGATAGAGAAGGGGGTCTAGGCGTAAATATACTTACGTAGTAAATGTTAGATGCATTTATCTAAAGCAATAAGGGGATAGTTTAAGTGTATGCGTTAAAAGTAAGTATATGAAGTATTATAAAGATAGTGTAGCTAAAATAACAATTACTACTTTAGGCAATCTAGTAAACTAACAAGCTGCGTTAGCGGCTAGATCTTCTTATAGAGTAACTCTTAACAATTCGTCTTACTAGGCATTGATATACAGACGTCTAGGCTGAATAACTAGCAATCCTAGCAACGGCTCAGACGCATTCCAGTCAATCAATCTCGTGAACAAACCTTTACTCCTTATATTGCAAGAGTGTTGCAAAAAATAAAACCCCATCCAGCAGAAGAAAGCTGTGCCGTAACGCCTCTATCTCTCCTTACGTGGTTCCCTAACTGTTGCATACCAACTGAGATGCCTAGGTTCTACTAAACCTCGGGGTCTTAGGGAGACTTCTCTGCAGTCTATGTTCCAATCTTGGATCAACGTTGCATGAGCCAAGCCATCGAGATTAAAGCTATCTCAAGGACGAATCATAATATGTTCGACTTTTCGTTCAACAGCGGAACTACGAGGCGAATACATCCTACTTAGCTTGCATTACATGCACCTGTTATTGTTAGTAACAGTTCGTTAGGAGTGATAAGTTAGCGTCTCTACTGAAGAGGGATTTGGCACGCTAACTTATCACTCCTAACGAACTGTTACTAACAATATTGAGGAGGGGGCTGGCGTTTCAGTCTTATTAGCCACATGGCTCGTCGGGTAGGGCGTCTGTCGGTTTAGCAGGGCTAGTAACGGCACCTGTATTACTAGTAGCGTCAGCAACTGCGAGTTTGCTTCTCTGTCTCTTTGGCTAGAGACCTGTTGCGTCTGGTATAGAAAGGTTGAAGGTTATTGACTAACACACAGTAGACGGTGGAGAAGAATGTTAATAGAAAGAATAAGGTGGGAAGAGAGGGCTTGCTTACAGGAGTTAAGAGGGATGCAGAATGCCACTCCTGAGTCCGATGCGTAGGGCCTCCTGCGACTGCGACTGGTGACTTGAGTGTTGAAACACGAGTGGTGGGGTAAGAATTGAGTGGCAAAGTCGACGATGCCAACGGCTGGCTGACCGGCTTGGAGATTCTGTGATTAGAGCCTTGACGCAGTTGAGATTGAGCGCGACGTCTGTCTGTCCTAAGATGGAAGGATACAACGGCTGCGTCGACGTTGAGGCTGCCAGCGACGCGCTTCAAAGCGTAGTATATATTTCACAAGAAAGGGATAATAAGGTTGTTGGAGTAGTAGCCTAGATTAAATAATAGATAGGAACTGAGAGTTTTGGCGTGGCGAATATAAATGCTTAGATTTAGAAGTAATCAGTTAGCTTTGTTTATTATGCAGGCTGTAAGTGCTAGGCAATCTTCAGCGCCGTCCAGCAGGCGAGGAGGGCGGCATCAGGATCGTCTCTACTATAGTCAAGAGGCGTCATCAAGTGCAGAAGAGGGCGGCGGCGGCGGCAGCAGCGACTGTTGAAAGGCAGTAGAAGAGGAAGAGACGCGACGACGACAGGGGTTGTGCCAGCCTACAGGTGTAATGTAGGAAGAAGAACATATTAGACTTTAAAGTTAACCTATAAAGACTATACCCTAGAGCATTTAAGTTAAGAAACAACCGGTTGGATATTGGAAAATCAAGGAGGTATTGATTAGTGCGTGGGAAGCAGTCCCTTGGGAGAAGATTCAGGACCTTTTCAACTCTCGGCCGCCACAGCTAGATGCTGTTCTTCCGGTATATAGTTAGTACACATAGTACTAACTAACGAAGTACAAGCATCATTTCAACAACAGTTACTTTATATGAATACAAAAATTAAGTCTTTTCTAAACAGGTTAAGTGAGGAGGAGGTTGGAATGCTGGTGGCTAGTGAAGTAGAGGTGTCTTAACATTAATGATCCCCTACTGTATATTACAGCTATTCAAGGCCTATCTATGGTCCCAACTGTCTCGACATCAAGATAAACGCGTTAGTCGCCGAACTCAGATGCTTTGATCACTTGATCTTATGCGACCTTGACATTCAATAAGTTGTATTCAAATAATTGTCTCTCGACATCACAAGATACTATGACAGGACTCTCCCCTTCCTTGTATGTTTCCGCTTTGGTGGTTATGTTAATTAGCTTCTTCCTGAGCCTGCTTAAAGTCGTAACCCCTTCTCCCGGTGCAAGTTAGCCTAACATCTCCTGAAACGCTATTACACGCCTGGTTCTGTAGCATATCTTTTCCCAAGGCCCATATCTTCTCGTTACCCACAGTCAATTGCTAATCGCCAGGGGTACAAAGCCACTAACTCTGCCACTAAGCTAGACGTTAAGGTACTACCGCAAGCATATTCGACCGTTTACTCTCTTGAGTGCCTAGCCACAGATTTTAGCGACTAGCCCAAGTTTCCAGGATGCCCAAATGTAATCATGGCAGAAACCTAGCAATCAACCCGAACTATACTTACTCCGGTCTGTCTCAGCCACTGATTCAGAAGAGGACTTTGCGTAACTATGGCTGGGAGAAGCAAACAGATCTGGTATGTGATTTATAGGTAAACAAGGTCTAGCCTAACGGAAAAGCCTTTTCCGTCAGTTTGATGCACTGCTGAAATCAGACAGGCAACAGGCAGTTAGTTATTCGCGACGAGAAGATCTGGAAGCTGATTGTCCTCTCCTGTTCCTCGGTCCTATTCCTATATGTTCCTATTGCTAATCACAGATTCTATTCCTTGTCCCTCGCGCAGTCCGGCTGGTATTGAAGCGCCGGCACGAAAGGGGATTGGTTCTGTCTGATGGCTGAATACGCCTATAGGTTTCTTCCGCGTTCAGACATGTGACTTGCCGAGTTCGCTAGCCACTGTGAAATAAGAAACAACCATTTAAAAATGCCTGCAAACGGCATGCGTATCTAAACCCAGACTCAGACATGCCCATTAAAGAGATAACTATTTTAGAATTCCTGCAAAAGGCATGTGTATCGAAATCTAGATTCCAAGACAATTTTCTCTTTGTATAAATAGCCTGTTTGTTTCAAGCCTTCTTCAGCAGAATTCGCCGTTGCTTAGTCTTGACCAAAATCTAGACCTTTAGTGGCTTTAATTTGTAAGCATAAGTGTAACTTGGCTTTGTTGGCGTTTCCTACTGCACGTACGCAAGCGTCTATTAGAGCTGAATACAATTTTCTGTTATCGTTTTCAGTCTTAGTTAGTACTATTAATCATTTTGTTCTAGAGACATGGTTTGAAACATTAATAGACAAAACTTTGAATTGAGAAGTCACGATCCTAACGATTGAAGTAAGATTCAAATATAAAAGAGCAGCTCTCCCCAGAACTATGTCACTAGACCTTCTCAAACTCATACCTTTCATCAACCCCATTGTCAGTCGGGTACGACCAAGCGGCAGGAAAAAATGCATTTATCTACTTTCTTTACTGCGCTTTTCGCCGTGGCACCGCTTGTCGCCGAGGCTTCACCTCTCTCTGTTGTTGACGGAAACGAACACGAGCGACGGAACATCGGAGAACGAGCCATCTTCCCGAGGATTAAGACAAAAGTGTTTCTCAGTCTGCTGCCCGATAACGTAAAATTTACCGTCAATACCATCAAGTTCAACAAGCCTGATGGCTCTCAAGCCTGGCGAGAGGCAGGCCCCAGCAAGGTCCCTTTCACAATCGGTACCAACGAGGTCAAAGCAGCCATCGCAAAGAAATGGAAGGGAGTCTATTTGGGCGAGCTCGCGATGCAGAAAAACACAGCCGGCGAGGGATCCTCTGTTCAAATCACGTACACCATTTCTAGCCTCTCGTCGCAGGCCAAGGATGCCGCGGTCAAGGCTGTCAATGGCACGCTCACCGTCGGAAGCTCTGCATGGGGTACGATCAAACGGCCGGACCATTTCACCTACTTCTGGCAGCTCGGCGACTCTGGATGGGGCACCTGGACATCAGAGATTGCGGACTGGGCCTCTGCCGACGACACTTTCATCTCGGTTGGCTATGTCCCCGAGACTCAGGACTATGCCTTCGGCCTGACTACCTACACCGACGCCATTACCAAATTTGTGCAGAGTGCAGTCAAAGGCATTATCAATATCCAAATGATTGCTCTTTCTTTTGGAAGTAGTTCGCTAGGAACTGTGGCTTCGGTTGGAATCAAGGTAGCTCTTGCAGGAGCTAGCAAACTTTCCTAAGATGGTCTTTTCATTTTCAAAGTCCCTCTCATTCTTTCAAAAAGTGATCCTGAGAACAGGAAGCGAAGGAAACATATCTTGGATAGCTAGCTACTTGGCAATATATCGTACTGTCGCCCGTTAAAAAGGCAATGCCTTACCCACTGCGTCAAAAGATAGCACCCCGCAACTAGAAGGTATCTAATCAGGCGTAGCTAGGCCTTGAGGTAGGCACGTATAGAGCACAGGCCTAGGCCGTCACACACTCCTACTTTTAACTAACTTTAAACTATTATACTAGTTCTATTCTTCAATTGCAAAATAACACTATCTTTTTAAAACGTCTTTGTACAGGAATGACTTTAGCCTAACCTAATTCCGGATGATGCCTGATATCGCGCCGACAGCTTTAGCGATGCCGGTCGGCGCCCCGGCAGCATTGGTTGTATGATGGCTCCGCAAATACGCTGTGGATTCGTCAGTTATCATGGCATACTAGCAGGACGTATACATCACAATGGAATCCTGTGCGTTATAAATGAAAAGCTCCATGGTTAGCTTCCCGTTAAACTATAGTAGTCATGCCTATGTATTGTAGTTCTGTCTATCTATTCATCTTCTCTCTACTTGCTTTTCTACCTAGGTCTATTCTTAATCCCCTTATGCATTTTTCTCCCTATATAATGCTCCTACCCTAACCCTCTCTGCTGACAGCTACCTCGGCGTTATGCTTCTTGTGCACGTCGCTGAGTCACAGGCTCACTTGTCTTATCAGCACAAGTACCCTCCTAATCAGTGGATCAGCCTCGGACACGCCGTTATTAACAGACGCACATGGTTTGATTTGAACTTTGGCGTTGTAACTCTAGTTGTTGCTACCCAATCGTAGCCCCTGTTATATTACTGCGCCAACCTTTTAAATGCCTAGAGATTTATAAGTAAGTAAGTGCATTTGCCTTCGTCGCGTTGGCAGCATAAAGACACTACCTTATCTACAGACTATCTATACCTTTAACCTATCATTAGGTATACGCCCTAACCTTAGGGTTCCTAGGACAAAGCATAGAGTAACTAGTAGAGTTTAGACTTATATCTTCTGCCTCTATAGTAGAAAGTTTACAGGTTTTACTGTCCTATAAGAAAAGGTTAATTAAAGCTTCTATATCAACCTAGTTGTTCCTCTTGATCTATTGACTCTTAGACATCAATTTCAAAAGCTTTGCACGCCCAAGCATCTATATTGTTACTTGTAACTATCTTTTCCCCCTTTTTATTAAAGCTATAATGCAGTCTCCTATTTATTGCAGCTGGAATAGTACCTTTCTAGGCCTTCTAGTACTGCACACTATAGTTTCAAGCGTCCTAGCACAGGAGGTGGAATTCTTACCTAGACTTGACAAAAGTGTTTATGATAACATTCTTCAAAACAGCGTACTCTACTCAGTAAAGCTAACCTTTAGGGAAAACACCACAACCCTCTTCACACCTTCTAGCCTCTACCGCATTGCAGTCTTAGCTCATAAAGAAATGAGACTTCAGGCTATGCGCGACAATATTCATTGGAAACGAAGGCCTACAGCAATGGCAGCCATGGCTATTGAGGACAACATTTATCTGTCCTCAAATGTTAAGCCCGACTTTCTATACCTAGAAGGATATCTCAACCCGTATTTCCGACCCCAAGTTCTCTTAGAGCTTTCCCGTTGTGTAAAAGAGCTATCCGAAAAGGAACTAAACTCCAACTATAATCATATTCACCGAACATGGGCAGGTTGCTCAGAAGTCTTTGCGGTGCACCAGGTAAGTTCTATGTTACATCTAGCTAGCCTTGCCCTATTAAACAGTGTGTCTGCCGTTGGAGTTTATATCTAACATTTTTGTAGTACTATATGGATAAACGTGGTACGGAAAAGGCGCAGAAACCGCCCCAGGGAGCAGTTATAATGGTCGCTGGGATACTTCGACCTGATGGCAGCATACTTCGTAAGTATTATACTAGTCTTACTATCTCTATCTAATTAGATTATTATATAGGCTTGAATCCCTGCAGTGGTACTAGACGCCAAACTAGCTCAGGTTACGATGAATGGGGTTGCCAACAATTCTTAAAGAGCCAAGGTATTATTTCGCCTAAGATAAGGGGGATAGATCCACCAGCATTACTACCAACGCCATTCCCTGAGTTTGAAAGAACTTATGTTGATAGCTTCACCCGCCTAGATGAAGGTGATGTTGGTGACAGTAGTGAAGACTCCTAGGAGGATAGTGAAATTTGAGAATATGTCTAGGCTAACTATGTAACTAAAGGGAACAAGGAATATTAGCAGTAGATCTAGACGCTTACTAAACCAACTAGAAAAGTACGTAATAGAAATAAGAACTGAAACAGGAGACTCTAGATGTATATAGGATACAATGTGAGATAATTGTTCTTTTTTAAGACTAAGTCTAGAATATAAGATAAGCCTTAGCTATATATATTACTAACATAGCTAGTTTATTCAATTATACTTTACCTAGGGAGTAAAAGAGTAGAATGGATAGTTATACCATCTCTTAACATAATGATTAAATACTTATAATTAGACTATAGTCTACTGAGTAATTCTAATATATGTATACATCTCGCTAAAAGAGCGCTAACTTAAATAATGTAAAGTATATTAAGTTATATTAGTAATGGTTAGTTATACATTATAAGACGTATATAGTCTATAGAACGTAATGTTATGAAATAAATAAGGTAGTATAAATATTAGGTTAAATTAGTAATAAAACCTAGAAGTATATAGCTATCACTATCTTTCTGATTATAGAAGCGCTATCTATAGCGTTTTTGTAAAGTAAGCTATAGTAATCTAAGGTTAGTCACTATACCCTAAGATTAAGAACTAGAAAGAAGAGTTTTAGGGCCTCTAGCTAAGCTTATGTAACTAAATCACTAGATAGATTAACGCTATCCGCTAGTAAAATAAGGCTGTAGAGTATAAGGAAAGTCTAGGTAAGATTAAAGTATTAATAAAGGCGGCTACCTATATAAATACTAATAATAGGCTAATAATAAGTATCTACTAGTTACCTTGTAATAGTCTATATTAGATTGAGACTAGTAAGTTAATATAAAGGTTAGAATGAATAGCGTGAAATAGGTAAAAAAAGAAAACATAATAAGCCTAGAATATTTAAGGGTAGTTATTCCTAATAGAATAACTTACTTGTAGGTAATAAGCTTAAATTTATTAAAGTAACCCTATTGATATTATATTCTCATAATTTTTCTATATTAAAGCATAGAGTTTTAGATAATAAATCCTCTATGAATCTAAGAAGATATAGAACCTCTTAAGAACCTATTATATATACCTTAGAGTAGTATATATATAAAGGATTATAAGGATCTTAGGTAGTAGAGCCTATAAGGTTATAACTACATCACTCATAATATCTACCCCTCTTTAGAAGAGATATCTACCTAATAAATATCTAGATACATATAAAACTTAACCTTAATAGTAAACATATTTCTAACTATACTAACAGTATAGTATACTAAAGAATTAGTAAAAGGATCTTACTAAGGTAATAGTATAGAAATAGGGTATAGCGCTTATAAAAAGCTATTTATTACTGGTTTGTTTATACTATATAATCAATCTGAACTACTAAATATAATAAGATCTATAGTAATTGAATAAGTGTTCTTTAACTGAGTACTATAACTATGAATACTTAGAAGAATACTCATTAAAGAACGTTAATGAAACTAGTGTAGAATCTTGTAGATTTAGTATTTAAGATTAGTTACATAATATAAGAAAGAAAAGCAGTAAATAGCCTAACATAAGCAATATACCCCATTCTTACGCTATTCACTTAGTTTAGTACCTTATTTAAAAAAACACTATACTATAGAATTAGTATAGAAAAGAACAATAAATAAGAAGAAGACTTATTTAGTAATAAGTAAAGTAAGTATAAGGATTAACCCCCTTTTTCTTAAGAGCTTAGTAGCTAATAGTGACTAGGTTATTAACGTAAGGTAAGAAGAGATTATGATACAGACTCCTCTTTTTATTAAGATAAGAGCCTAGTAATAAGAAGATAAAGCATAGTTATAAAAATAAAAAGAAGTTCTAAAGTTAGCTTTCTATTTTAATATACTTATTCTAATAGATATAATTTTCTTAATTAATAGCAACCCAAAGATTAGGAATAAAGAGATTATAAAAGTTTTAAAGTATACTGTGAGACTCTAGTTAAATACGTAATACTATTTCCCTACTCAATATCTATTTTAAAACATAAGAAGACTAACGTATATATATATATTAAACATCTTAGAGGGGAAAGACTAACTATTCCACAGTAGGCTTGACTTTAATGTAAATATAATCCTAACTAAGATCTATACATAGACGTCTTAGATTACATACACTGAGGTCTTAGGGTATCTATATCTATTAAGAAAAGATTTATATAAGTACCTTCTTCCTGTATTAGTAGGAAGGGGGGATAAATGCAGTTACTGATTTCAACCTATCTTTTCTATCTCATCTAACGATATCTTTACGCTACATATAAGTAATACCTTACAGGCTGTCGAAATTGAGTGTTCATCGTCATGCTACCAGACACCCCCCACCTATTTTCCCCACCACCGTCAACGTCTGCTAGAAATGTATCGTCGATGTCAAAAGGGCCGTCATTTTGAGCAGACCTAGCGTTTACCTCGAAATGGAGTTGTCCTTGGCCGTAGACCCTAAGTTCTACATAAGGGTATCGGTATCCTTCAAAAAGCTCTATAAAAATACCTCGCCATTGCCAATTAAGACCTCTAACCTGATTTCCATCCGCAAAATCTATGCGATTAATGTCAGAACCTGACTCTGCAATTATGTCGGTAATGTCTATCTCATCTCTTTGAGGTGTTTGTTCACGACTTTGTTGACTACTACAGCAATGACCTCGTTGAAATAGGCCTTGTGTTGGCGAGCTTTGAACAAAGATAGTTTTGTAGATTGAAAGTAGAAGTACGTTTAGAAATATTTTCATTTTAGCGGTGGTAGTAGAGGAGGCCGGAATTTTTTTTCAATCGATTGTAAGGAAGGCAGCAAACAATCTATATGTAGGTGTTCTAGTGCTTTTATAATAATTAGTAGTAAAGAAAGGATAATATATAGAAAGCAACAGAATGTAGAAATATTACATAAATTACTATGTAAAGCTATAGTCCTCTATTTCTATAGGTATATAAAAGGTCATTAGAGTAACCCTAGGAGTTAGGAGTAAATAGTCCTTAGCTGTTTTTAGGAATAAATATATCACTTATATAGTAAATAAAGAGATCTTATAGCAGTCATTATAGCTGTCTATATAAATAAGCTTTTGAATCTTTCTTAGTAGACTTCTCTTACCTATTTAGTACTAATCTCTTTAGATTAGAAAAAAGCTCCTTTAGTATAGCCTATAGGCTTAACATAATTATAAAACCATTTTAATAATCTTAAACGTTTATTTTAATGTAGGCTATACTACTAATAGTTATAGCTAGGTTCTACCCACTACTAACAAAAGTAAGCTATATATAAAAAGGTTTATATACTTATTAAGCGTACGCTTTTTCTTTCTTACTCTTGAGCTTAGAAAACCAGTAATAAAGTCATTAATTACTTTATCTACTAATTACCTAAGTAAGGCTTTACTTAGCTGTAAATAAGTGTAACTATGATATTTATTCTAATATTATTAAGGTTTGTTAGTATTAACCTAATCTTTAAGACTACAGGATTAATATACTAGAATAGAGATTCTATTATAAAGCTTTACAGCAGCTATATAAAGTAGCTAGATTAATATTACTAATAATACTATCCTAGGTCAAGTTATTAATAATAAAACTTCTATCTAGTATAGTAGAGATAACTTGTAAAGAGTAGGTATTAAGGGATAACCTAGCTAGTAAGAAGACTAGTTCAGCCTATACAGCCTATCTAGGCCTAATTAGCCTATTTAGGCTAATTCTGCCTGCCTAAGTCTATTCGGCCTGCTCGGGTTTATTCAGCGTGCCCGGGTCCATTCACCCTACCTTGGTCAAGTCGGCGTGCCCAGGTCTATTCGGCCTGCCCGGGTCTAGTCGGCCTGCCCGGGTCCATTCCCCCTACCTAGGTCCATTCGGCCTACCCGGGTCTATGCAGATCCTGGCCATCATCAACACGGCTTGTTACGGAGAAGCAACGGATCCACAGCAGCATTCTAGAACATGCACGCCAGATACTGGACGGGTAGACCTCAACACCGTTAGGAATTGGTCCTTTTTACGGCGGGCAGACGTCCTCAGCAACGTTGCAAACGACCATTGTGACGATGACTATTGCGACGACGACGAGGACGACCTTGTCAACGACAACACCTTTGTCGTTGGAAAAGACACACCACAGAAAGTCTCAGAGAGCAAGGCGCAGCCGCCGTTGGCAAGAGACTATCCAGGTTACTGTAGGACATTGATAGCACACGGAACCAGGCCTAGCTTCTGTGCAAGCATTTCCAACGCAACGTTGCTAACAGGGCTAGCCGGCGTTCCAACTTCCCAGCTCTTGGGCTAGTTCAAAACTTACATGAAAGCCTGCCAGAGGCGTGCGGGACTGTTGAAGAAGCGTTCTGCCCAGCTGGAGGGATGGGCTGACAAGACCACCAAGACTGTCCTAGACAGCATGGACGTCGAGTTGCTGGCCTTGTACGACGAGATATATCTCTACGTGACGCGTGAATTCTTCAGTAGCAATGGTAAGGAAAGGGCTTAGGAGTAGTATGATGTACACTAGATGGACACGCAGCACGTGGCTTAGGTTGGGGAGGTATTACAGTCAGTGTCAGGGAGTGGTTGTTGTTGTTTTTTGTTATTATTGGTTTTGTTCCCGCTCGTCCGCCCACAACGTCCACCTCCAGCATTCGTCTGCCTCACGCTCCTCCATCTGGTTGTCGCCGTAGAGGCCGAGGAACCGCTTCCAAGCCGGCAGCCGGTGGACCGACAGAGGGTAGCACCTCGGATCCCTCGCCAGGGATTCACTCATGTTGCCAACGCGCTCAACGCCAAGGATCACGTCATTGAGACAGCTAAGAGTAGAAGCCACAGGCTCAGTCAGCGAGGCGAGGGCAGGCATCAGGGAATAGATCATGGTCATCTGGGAAACGGCTCTAGCCCAGATAACTGAGAGGTCCGGGTATCTAGGGTCGTATGGTTCTTGGACGTCCAAGAACTCGGCCACCATGAATCACTGTCGTCTTTTTCGTCGTCGTCGTTGTCGTCGTCGTTGTTGCCGTCTCCTATTATGCAGGATTGGTGACTGTATGCCCTGAGGAGGGAGTGGTTGAGGGTGGTTGATGACGATGATGATGATGATGATGATGATGATACGGTTGCATACGGTGATTTAATTGCCGACTTCTCGTCCCACAGAATCCCCAAATCTCCCGCCAACTGAAAGACATCGTAGATGGCGACAGCG
Source organism: Colletotrichum tanaceti (assembly GCA_005350895.1). Taxonomy (NCBI): domain Eukaryota; kingdom Fungi; phylum Ascomycota; class Sordariomycetes; order Glomerellales; family Glomerellaceae; genus Colletotrichum; species Colletotrichum tanaceti. Next base: position 271,153 of record PJEX01000009.1, read on the forward strand.
ACGGTTCCAGGGCCCGAAGTCAGCGCGCCAACGAGCCCTCGGGCCTCGTAGAGGCAGTTGTACATGAGGTCCCCGGTCTCGGGGCCGTGGGTGAAGAGGAGCTTGATGAACTGCAGGTATCTGGCAGAGGTACGGTTGTGGAACGGAGAGAGCGGACCACCACCACCACTGTGGCCAGGGAATGACGGGTCCGGATACCACGACGGCGGTCCCTCTTGCGCCAGCTTCTCTATCGCCTCAGTCGTCAAGGCAGAGGTCACAGTTCTATACTTAAACCAGTTGTGAAGAAAGTATTGGTGGGCGTTGTGCCACGCGGTGCGGAAGTCTCGCAAGGTGGTCATGCTGTCCTAGCAGAGCTTGTGTTCTTGGTCCTGTAGCGCCTGGCTGCTGGTGAAATCTGAGTCTGCAACGATTGCGTTGAGTTGCGAGCAGAGGTTGGACATATGTGTGTGCAGGAGTTCAAAGAAAGGAAAGGGCTTATGTTGAGGGAGGACGGGCTTGGGAAGCTGGGAGTAGACTGTAGAACAAGTTGAAGACGTCCTTGCTGACGTGGTCAAAATGGAACAAGATCTCGCTATAATTCAGCGGCAGATCCGGCACGTCTGCGTACGGGCTTTCGAAAAAGGGCTGCGGAGCCGCAAGGTGTAGACGCATAATGTGACGCATGTCATCATGAAGAGGGAGCGGAGTAAAATCATAGATGATGTTAGGCGTAAAATGGCAGACGCTTTCCAGATAGACGTGTTGATAGAGATGGACTAGAAGCAGGAGGATCATTGTGTAGACAAAGAGGAGGGCAAGTAGACGTGGTATGAGGGGTTTGTGTGAGGAAGTTGAGGGACTGTGAATGTGTCTGTTGTTGTGGTCGTGGTTGTGGTTGTGAACCTTTCAACGGCAGCACTTGTGACATATGGATAGGGGTTGGGGATAGGAAGCGCGGGAGGCGTTGGATGAGGAGGAGTTGGAGGAGTTGGAGGGGTATTCGGAGGAGTATTGGGGGGAGACGTCGGGGAAAGAGTCGAGATGAAAGAACTCGCCATGGTTGATGGCAGAAGCAGCAGCAGTTGGCGATGACGATGGCGACGGAGACGGCGAGAAAGAGGCGGTCGGGGAAGAAGCATTAGGTCGGTCGAAGTTTGCGTCAGGGCCACGGCGCGAAGCCACGGCGGGGGGGATGGGTGTCGATGTTGAAGTCGACATTAGATGGGAGGCTTGAGTTGTGTTTTGCAGTGTATATCGTGCGCTGGATCTGGTGCGTATTGTGCACTTGTGATGTGAAGGTAATGACTGGTGATGGAGCTATCATGCCTTGAAGTGACTTGCAAGGTAGAAACGATGTAAGACGAAAAGGAGAATTGAGAATTGAGAATTGAGGGTGGAGAATCGAGATGAGATTTGGGAATTGAGAATTGAGAATTGAGAACTGAAAACTGAAAATCGAAAATTGAAGAGAGAAAGAGAGAAAGAGAGAGAGAGAGAGAGAGAGACAGACCCGGGGGGGAAAGGACAGATTCAAAAGAATACAGGCGAGCAAGAGCAAACATCCTAACCAGAGGGCAAACAACAACCTGACCGAAAAACAAACAAGAACGATGGCGCCCCGTGATCGCAACACGGGGACCGACACGGGGACCGACACGGAGCACGGTGTAGGTCCACCCACGGAGCACGGAGCACGGAGCACGGAGCATGGAGCACGGAGCATGGAGATGGAGTACGGATACAGAGCATAGAGATAGAGTACAGACCATTAGGTAAGTTCACAGACAAGATGAGAGTAGGTACCTCGGTACCTAGGAGGAACCACCACATCGGGAATGTTTACACTGGGGACATTCGCACTGTGTACATCGAAAATCAATGATTGCGCACATGCTTGCTTGGTATCTACTTTGGAAAGTACACAATGCTATGAACGCCACCTACCACCCAATGCTGTGCCACATACCACACCACGCCACACCACGCCACACCATGCGATACGCCGCCACCTTGCAGCCTATCTGGCGCGCCATGCAACACCACTGCTAACAAGCAGTGGGGGGGGGAGTCTTTGTTCCCACTTCCCTAACCGGCCCCGTCTTAGCCAGCCGAAAAGGCAAGGCGCATCGATTGGCCGAGGTACCTAGGTACGCGAAGCACAGAGTGGTGTGGGTGGGGCGAGCGGCCTGGGTGGGGTGTACATGTACATATCGGGTTATTCAGGGTGACAGTGATGGGTCAATTGTGCGTATATTCAGAGATGTATGTGTAACTGTAACTATTGTGCCCTGCTGCTAGCCCCTAACTTAGGCCTATAAGAACCCTATTCCTGGGCGCCTAAGGCTATAACTGGAGCCCACTGCTTAAGAAGAAGCCTGCAGCAGTCCCTCTAGTATTTAGCAAAGGGCTAGCTACGCTAGGCTTAAGCCTATCTCTAGGCCTACGCCCTATATGTAACTGTTACGCTCTATATATATATACCCTTTAATTTAATACACCCCCTTAGGGAAAGACTTCTCTACTGCCTCTATAGGCTGCAGAAAGGGCGCTACTATTATATAATCTTAGTATGCATAAGAGAAGGTTTTTCCTACTAGCTTATACACTTATAAGACTGTTTCCTCTACTACCTATATATTAGGCTTAGCTATTTCTACCTATAGGTAGGCTTTATTAATTATAAGATCCCTTATATAGTTAGCCTTAAGGACCTCTTTCTTATTAGTTATATTAAGCTAGAGTAGGAAGGCATTATACTTTACTAAATTAAGGGCTTTTATTAGGCTGTCTACTATAAGCTTTACTAATAGGATATATATAATATCTATATAACTATTAGTAAATTCTTAGTATAGCTAGTAGTTATAAATATTAATATAGTAGAGCTTAGTATATAGCTATAAAATCTTACTTATAATAAGCTTTACTATCTACTAATTATTATACTAGATTTATACTCTTATTAGTATTACCTTTATTAGTATATATATAGATTAGTCTCTATACTATATAGGTAGTTATATTTAAAGTTATAAGATTAATTAGCTTATAAAAAGTGCCTCCTTAGTAGCTTAAGTAAGTGTAAGCAGCTCTACTTCTATTATTAAGGTTATAACTATATCTTATCTATTAGCTTACTATATAATAAAGCCTCTAAAAAGCTTTATTATAAAGGCTTATAAGCTCCTTTAGGTTAGAGTATTATTACTAAAGCTTACGTTAGAAGTAACTTTAAAGGTATTATCTTTACTACCTAGCTTAGCGCTAAAGTAAAAGTAAAAGTATTACGTTTTATAGAGGTATTAAAGGACTCTATTAGCAGCTTTCTAATATATATTTAAGGGGTTTTAATTAAATCTTATAAGCCTACTTATAGTAAAAGTAATATCTAGGTATATTATTATAGTAGCATAAAGAATAATACTAACTTTATATTAATAATAGTGAATCTCTATAGGGGGGGTATTATCTTTATATAGCAGTAGCTCTTCCTTTATTATAAGCATATACTAAGTAGTATTATTATCTATAACGTTAGTATATATAGGAAGCAGTTTCTTATACTTCTTAGTATATATAGCTTATAAGAGCTATAGGTAATAGGTCTTTTAGTTATATATAATCTTAAGGCTAAGGAACTACTAGAGATTCTTACTACCTTTAAGGTAGTATTTAGTCTAAAGTATATATAGCTTATTTATTACTATAAGCTTATAGGCCTTTAGGAAGGTAAGGATATAATTATTAATATAAAAGAAGAAGGTAACCTCTCCTTTCTACTAATAGTAATCCTCTCTAGCTATACGCTTAAAGCCCTACGCTATAAGACCTTTCTTAAAGTGCTTTTACTAGAGTATAGGTAAGCAGCGCAGCCTATAGAGGGCTTTCTAGAGGTATAGGATTATACCTTTCTTATAGTATCTAGGTAGTATTTCTATATATATTTCCTTATTAATATCTATATATATAAATGCATTTACTGCATTATATTAGAGTAGCTTATAATTAAAGTAGGTAGCTATAGCTATTAAGATCTAGAAAGACATACCTATAAGCGTTATAGTATATATATCTTAGTTATCTTTTACCTATTAGTTACTTTATATTATAAGCCTAGCCTTTACCTTATTAAGGTAGCTATACTTATTAAGCTTATAGGTATAAACCTAATAGCAGCTAAGAATCTAATTACTATATATAGACGCTTTAGATACCTTACGCTAAGAGTATAAGGTTATATAACTATTAAGGTATAATACTTTAGCTTTATAGAAGGTATCTTTAAGAGGGTAGTATTAGAGTTAACTATATAACGTAGGGAGTAGTAGGAGTTCCTTCTAGTAAGTACTATATAGGGTATTAGCTTTATAATAGGCTCTTTCTAGAGATATAAGTACTAGCTCTAGATTATGCAATCCTATTATATATAAGTATACTAAGGGTTAATCTATACCTTACGTAAGGTCTTATAGGGGGCTAGCTTACAACCTAGGTATTCTAGTACTATCTATTAGTTATTATTTAGTTTTTATAGAGTTATATATATAGGAATACTTATTATATATACGCCTAGTAAGAAATATAGCCTTAAAGGATATATATAACTACTAGTAGTGTATTAGAAAGAGGGTTTTATTAGCTTATTAGGATCCTTCTTACCCCCCTATAAATACTACTATAAGTATAGTAAAAAACGCTAATCTTAGGGGTATTAGTAGCAGTATTATAAGCTTAAACTAGGACTTAGTATACAGCGCTAGGGTAGGAGGCCTATTAGAAGGCGTTTCTTCTATACTTAGGGCGCTTAGGGTAGCACCTAGAGGTACCCCCTTAGCTTTATTATAGTCTTTATAGATCTTATTAGCCTCTTTATTAGCTATATAGAATATAGTTATATTATACTTACCTTTAAGAATAAGGTAGTTAATAGTATATTAAATATCTTAAAGGTCTAACTTATAAATATCCTTAGTAGGGGCCTTTAGGTTACTATTAAAGATAAGTTTTTTATTAAAGATAATATCTCTTATTATAAATACTTTACTATAAAGGGGATTCTAGATATAGTATAAGTTACTTAAGGTATAGCTAATAAGATAACCTTTCTATATATATAGGGTAAGCCTTTTTAGGCGCTAGCAGTAAAGCTAAGTGTCTACTATAAGTGTATATACTTTACAGCTATAGACTCTTAAGTGTAAAAGGTTAGGCTAAGTAAATTATATAGTGTCTTTACCTTAGAAGTATTTATACTATAACTAGTATAAAGTCTTCTAACTATAAGAGGCTTATAGTATATAGTTATAAAAGTAGGTTATAGAGGCGTAAATCTTAGGCTAAAGGATATCTAAAAGCTTTATATAGACAGCTATATACCTAGCCTTACGCTTAATTACAGCTGCAATATACTTAGTAGCGCTATTTTACACTTAGGTATTTAGTGCACTTACCTTAATATATATACTGTATACATTAAGGCTTATAGAAACCTTATTATTATTAGCTAGCTTATTATTAGTCTTAATTACCTTTACTTTATAGCTATAGTATACTTTAAGTATAGTAAGGAAATCTATAATTATTATAAGTAGTATATCTATCTTATAAGTATAAAGGTAAAAGTCCTAAGTTAGGCCTATTATATAGTCTAAAAAGAGTATATAGGAGTAGTAACCTATATAGCCTACCTTAAGGTTATAAAAGTTAACTATAAGGCAGTTACTAGGCTTTATATAGATAACTAACTTTTATAGGCTCCTTTAGACTATATAATAGGCCTTACTAAGGGTATAAGCCTTATAGTTAATAGTTATAATAGGCTTATTAAGACCCTAGATATATACCCTATAAGTAACATTAGAGATCCTCTTAAGTGCCTCTAGGCTAAGGTATCTAAGCTGCTAGTGCTAGGTAAGGAGGTTACTAAGGATAGGCTTCCTATAGGTAGCTATTATAAAGGTATTTCTTTTACGCTTTAGGTGTAGTACCTTATCTACATAATTAGCTAGTAAGGGGACTATAGCTATAAGTATAGCGTCTAACAAAAAGGGCTAATAGTCTAGTACCTACTAGCTATAAATCTTATTAATATAGGTAATAAAGGACTTATCTACTTTATAGAGGTAATTATTACCTAGGCTTATATCCTACTATATCCCTTACTACTATAGCTTTAAGAAGGAGATAAGGTTAGCAGTAATACCCCTATAAAGGGTAACGTTATATAAAGTAAGCTTAATAACGTAATTCCTATACACTTAGAGCTTAATCTCTATAGTACTATACGCCTTAATAGGTAGCTACTATACGCCTACCTATATAAAGTTATCTATAGATATACTGTAGAGGGTTTTAAACTATATAGTATTATTAAATATATAGATATTACTACCTAAGTTAAGTATTACTAACTTAGCTAAGTAGTATTAGCTCTTAGTAATATAAAAGGAGGCTATAGAAATCCTACCTTAGCACCTACTATAGAGTTAATTAGAGCCTTTAGCTACCTATCTTACTGTTTAGAGCTTCTTAGTAAGGGTATTATTACTTTAAAGGTATATTTTAATAAGCCTTTTAATACTCTTACTAAGGGGTCTATTATACCTTTTTAGGTAAGGGAAAGCGTAAAAGCACTATATAATAGTATAATAAGGGCTTATGTAGAGCTTATAGGTTATATCTAAAGTTATATACTTTATAGGCAGTATCTTAACTACGCTTACGCTTATACTTAAGCGCTTATACTTTATAGTTATACTATCCTTATATAAAGGTAGAGGGGTATTTACCCCCTTAGCTAATAATGCTTCCTTTCTTCTATACCCTCTACAGCTACAGCCTTATCTACTGCAGTTACAGTTCTTATAGCCTTCCTTTTTATTATTAGTTTCTATTAGTTTAGCATAGGTAGGCCTAAAAGTACCTTACCTAGCCTTTTTTATATACTTATTTTTATTAACTAACTATAGGAACTCTTAGATATTAGAGAGGACTATCCCTAGCGTTAGGTAGTTATTAAGTATATTAGTAACTTTAGTATAGTAGTATATATAAGCCTAGCTTATAAGATAGGTCTACTAAAAGGATACTATAAAGGGGTTAAACTAGTTACTTAAAAGCTTAGCTCCTAGGATACTGCTAGCAGTAGCATTATAGAGTGCTTTTTCCTACTTTATAAGCTAAGCTTTAACTTCCTTCTTAGTCCTTAGGTGCTTTATAGTTACTTAAAGGACTTTTTCTAATATAATACATATATTCTCCTTATATTTAGAAGTATTTATTCCTACGTAAGCCTAGAGGGTAATTACCTAAGCGTTAACCTTATTATTAGAGGTATAGTAATAGAGCTTAAGGTTAGTAGAAATAGTCTAGTATATCTATTCTTATAGGTTACTATAACACTTAAGGCGCTTCTCCTATATATATAGGTTATTATTATACTACGTATAGCACTCCTTATATAGGAGAAGGTTAGCTAGAGAGAGATCCTCTAGCTATAACGCATGTTATAAGGTATCTACTATACGCAGGAGCATACAACTAACGTCTAGGGCTAGAGTTATATCTTTAGGCTCCTTACGTAAGGGCTCTAGCTTAGGTTACAGCTACAGCTGCAGCTGCTATTACTACTAGAGGGCTATAGTCTACAAGCATATCTTATATACTAAGACGCTTATAGCTCTTAAAGGGGTAGTATTTAATAGGGTATTTATAGTAGTGCTTATAAGAGTTATTATAACTACGCCTACATATAGGTAATTATATATTAAGGGCTTTTCTAGCTTAGTAAGTAGCTTAGTAAGTATCTTAGATATATTATATATAGCAATTAATAGGTTAATTATATCCTAAAGCTTATAGGTTTTTACCTCAGTTTTAAGCTAGTTAAACTAGAGAACCTAATTAGTAGGGCTATTAAGAATAGTCTTAGTAGTATTAGTAGATATTTTATAAGCTTATAAATAGCTTTATAGTACTCTTTATTATTAGTTTTTAAGTGTATAAGACTCTTAATTATTAGGTTATTTAGGGTAACAGTAATAGGTTAATTATACATATATTTAGAGATATATACATAACTATAACTATTATACCCTACTACTAGCCCCTAACTTAGGCCTATAAGAACCCTATTCCTAGGCGCCTAAGGCTATTACTAGAGCCTACTGCTTAGGAAGAAGCCTGCAGCAGTCCCTCTAGTATTCGGCGAAGGGCTGGCTACGCTAGGCTTAAGCCTATCTCCAGGCCTACGCCCTATGCGCAACTGTTGCGCCCTATGTATGTATACCCTTTAATTTAACAGTACACAGTACAGCGCATCCCCTAGGTACTAATCTTTTTAGGGCTAACAACTTAGACGCACCTAGACTCTCTAGGTCATAATAACTTAGTCTAGGAGCTATACCCCCCCCCCCTGCAACTCTACTCTAGTTTAACGATAGGTATAGATATAGAGTATAGATATAGTGTAATATTTAAATACTTATTCCCCTACCTTCTAGTTCTTATATCTATATAGAGTACAGTCTACTATAGGTCTTCCTAGATATCTTACTATATAGAGGGTAATTCGTTTTTTCCTACTAACTAACTAGTTATTATACCGCTCTAGGCTAGTCTAGAGTAGGTCTATTTAAGAGATAAACAGCAGGATATATACTAACTAACTAACCCTACTTACCTGCCTGCTGCATCCTAACCCACGCTATTCTATAGATATAGAGTATATCTTAGCTGTTTTGCTATCTTAGTTATCCCCTTTGTTATAGGCTACGCCTTAGATAATTGTGGCTAGGCTGTGCCTACTACTGAATTAAGTGAGCTGCGTGCATGCGTATAAAAGGCGTAGTACCTAAGCGTACTGTATACCCTTTTTCTTTTCCTTTCCTCTTTAGTTTAGATTATTAGTAATTAAGTTACTAATTACCTAAATAAGGCTTTACTCAGCCCTTTATATATCTAAACTTACTTTCTCTTACCCTTACTAATTATACTATATAATAAGTAACTACTTTATTATACTAAATATACCTTTAGTGTAAGATATATAACTTATAAGCCTACTAGTATAAAATAATAACTATATAGTAGCTCTTAAGGAAATAGTTACTCCCTTATTAATATAAATATAAACCCTTATAGATATTATAACTACTAATATAGCCTAGCTACTACCTCTAGCCCTAGTAGTAGTAGCCCTAGCTATAATAGATATATCTATAGACTTTAAGTATAAGTAACTACTAAGTCCCCTAAAGTTTACTAAGTTATATAAGTATTACTTATCCTAAGCTTACTAAATACATAATAAGCTTAAGATTAATATAGTATTCTTTACTTTAAACTATAAAGCCTAGTATTTTATCTATTCCTACCTAAATGTTAGCCCTTAATAGATAGTAGCTATATACTATAAGTAAGGTAGCTAGAATAGTAATTATAATATCATAGGCTTTAAAGAGTACCTTAACTATACCTTTAGTAACCTAAATATATAGGTATAAGTAGCTACTATACTTATAAGTATTTATATAAAGGAAAATAAAACCTTCTTAAGCTTTTACCCTTAGTTTAAATAGACCTTAGCTAAAGCTAGTACTAGAGTATAGGCGCCTAATGTATAGATTACACTTATATATAATACACTTAATTTACAACTTAAGAATATACTTATTACTATTATATTACCTAATAGCTTTACTAATATAGTCCTAGTAATTAGTTATATTATATAGAAAGTAGAGAATCTCTATTAGTAATAATACTTATATAGTATACACTTAGTAATAAAAAAGAAGGATACTAATAGTAATACCTTAATAACTAGCTCTATAAGAGCTATAGCCCTAAAGGCTAATATAAAGAAGTAGAACATATATAAAGAGATATATACTTACTATAACTATAATAAGGTTAGCTACTTAGCCTAAAACTACCTATTAAATGAGTATAAGAAGGCTTTTATAATGCATATAGTAGCTAAGATAAAGGCATAACCTTATAATAATATAGACTATACTACTGCTTCTAGTAGTAATAAAGAGACTAAGTTAGAAAAAGAGTAGCTCTAGGATAAAATTAGGCTCTAGAGCTAATAAGTAAAAAATACATAGGGTAAGAGGAATTCTAATATACTTAGAAAATAAGTAGGCTAGTAGTACTAGTAGAGGCCTATATTAATAAAAGACTACCTACTAAAGCCTTAATTAATACTAAGTATAATATTTATACTATAGTTAATTATAACTTTATATACTAATTACACTTACTACATATTAATTAATATAAAATAACCTTAAAAGGGCTTATAGATAGTATTGCTAAGATAGAAGCTAATAGAGTTATAGTCTTTAACCTTAACCTTTATAGCTTCTAGAAGTATATCTATATATACTTAGTATATAGCCTTAATATAGATATCTTCCTAGGTAAGCCTTAGATAGAAGATAATAAAGCAGTCTATAATATAGTAAAAAGGATAGTCTACTATAGTAAGGCTAGCCTTATACTCTACCTAGTTAGATAATAAGAGTCTAAAAGAGTATACTAAATATAAGAAGTATTAAAGAACGCTGATTTAACTAGCGTAGAACCTATTAGATCTAGCAGTTAAGATTAGTCACATAATATAAAAAAAACAGCAGTAAATAGCCTAATACAAGCACTATACCCTATTCTTATGCTATTAACTTAGTATAGTAGCTTGTTTTAAAACATACTGTACTATAGGATTAGTGTGGTTGGAAATGCCTTTGCTATTAAGGTCTATACCTTTAAGGTCTGCAGCAAGAACTCTAAACTATTAAGGTTAAACCTTAAGGAGCAGACTTTTTAGGTATATAGAGTCTGTAACAATAGAATCTATAACCTATAAAGCCTACAATCTAGACAAATCCTGCATAAAAACCTGTCTCTACTAAAGTAACTAAGTTAAATATATACCTTAACTATAACTTTAATTAACCTAAGTAACCCTTTTAACCTAGCAGTACCTCCTAACTATAACCACTTAGAGGTTATGAATTGGTTTACAGCAGCTTAAATATATAACATTATTAATTAATACAGAGGGGGACTCTACAGCATTATTGCTATTAACGCCTGCATAAACGATTACATAGTAATTAATATAGTAAGCGTTAGGCTAGCGATTCTCCTTCTTAACAGCCTAGGAGCTAATGCATACTAGATTATTAAGATAAGGCAGGCCCTGTAGAAGAGGCTCTCCTGCTTTGTTAGCAGGATAGCCTAGGAGGAGGATAGATTATTGATTTTAAGGATAAAGAGGTACTTAGGCTAGCTGCAGGCAGTAATCTGCGCTATCCAGTAGGTGCAGTACAATTAAGGCTAGACAGAAGTAGAGATATTATTAGAAGCTATACTGTTAGTTAGAAACTTAATGCAATTATTATACTTAATACCTATCACTAAATCCTAGAAATAAAACACGTTTATATAATGTATAGCCTAGAAGGGTAAATATAAGAAGTTTATGTTTTAAATATAGCGTTATTTATAGCAATCTACTATAGGGTAGTATGTAATAGAAAGGCTTCTTATAGGGTAATAAGAGAGCTATATAATATAAGCACTACTAATAAGTAATAAGATAAATATTATAGTACTTCTACCTTTAGGTAGATTATAGCTATTAGCTTAGCTAATATTAAGAAAGCCCTATAGCTAAAAACCTCTAAGGAGGCTAAGTAGGCTACTACAGTTACTATACTACTATAATAGGTATATAATAAATTTAGAGACCTCTTTAACCTAAAGATATTAATAGACCTCTTATCCTACTAAGAAGGCTTTAATTATTATATTAAGCTTAAAATAGACACTGGTAGTAAGGAAGTACTATTACTATAGGGACTACTCTATAGGATATTATATAAAGAGCTCCTTATACTTAAGAATATACTTTAAGAGCTCTTAGACTTAGGATTTATCTATATAAGTAGCTTATCTATAGGTATACCTATCCTTTTTATCTATAAGCTAAGTAGTAAGCTATACTTCTATTATAACTACTATATACTTAACACTATTACTAAGAAAGACTAATACCTATTACTACTTATCTTAGAAATATTATAGTATATAGGGTCTATAAAATAGTTTATAAAGGTTAATATAGTAGCTATCTTTTATAAGATATATATTATAGAAGGTAATAAGCTAAAAGCTATATTTTAAATATACTATAGGCTCTTTAAATAGCTTATCTACCCCTTTAGCCTAACTAATACGCCTACTTCCTAGTAATAGTTTATTAATAGTATACTATAAGAATACCTTAATAACTTTATTATAGTATACCTTAATAATATCCTTATATACTCTAATAGTTTAAAGTAGGACTATAAAGATAAGGTACGCTAAGTCTTCTATATACTTTATATAGCTAGCTTAAGCCTTAACATACCTAAGAGTAAGATCTTAATAAAAAAGGTAAAATATATTAGCTTTATCCTAGAGGCTAGTAAAGGAGTCTCTACTAACCTAGAGAAAGTGTATACTATCTATAAGTAGCTTACGCTAACAAGCGTTAAGGGTATATATAGCTTCCTTAGCTTTATAAACTATTACTATATATTTATTATGGACTATATAGTAGTAGTAGGGCTACTTAATATACTTATAAAGAAGGGTATACTCTTTAAGTAAGGGAAGATATAGTAGAGTATATTTAATAAGCTTAAGAAGCTATTTACTAATACCCCTCTTCTTTAAGCCTTTAACTTAGCTACTAAGACTATAGTAGAAGTAGATTACTCTAGCTTTACGCTAGGAGGTATACTTATATAGCTAATAAAAGATAGGGTACTTTAACTAGTTACTTTTTACTCCTAAAAGCTTATAGCTATATAATATAACTACCCTATATATAATAAGGGGTTAGTAGCTATTATAGAGTACTTAAAAGCTTAGTAAGTAGAGCTATATAGTATTAATAAGCTTTTCAATATAGTTACTAACTATAAGTCCCTTAAATACTTTATAACTAAGTAGAAGTTAATAGAGCACTAAAGTTAATAGGCTAAGAAGCTTATAGAGTATAACTTCTATATTACTTATTAACTAGGTAAGCTTATAAGTATCCCTAACGTACTGTTACATAGGGAATAAGATATACTAGTAAATTAGAGTAATAAATATAAGTAGGGCGATGTTATCTAAGTAATCCCTAATAAGGCTATCCTAGAGGGGATAGTACTTACTAATAATATACCTCTAATACTAATAATGTAGAGGTTATATACTAACCTACTATTAATTCTAAGAACCTAAGTACTTAAAGATAATAGCCTCTAGTAGATATAAGAAGTAATATAAGATAAAGATAAAGACCTATAGTGTATCTATAGTACTATTATAGAGGGTACTTACTTATTACTAATAGAGACTAAGGCTTATATATAAATTATAGACTATATACTTAATAATGCTAGGCGTCTTACTTAGTAAGGGAGACTATAGGTCCTAGGTAACAGTAACCCTAACTAACCCCTTAATAAGCTCTATATAAAGTTAATTTAGTAGAGCTATAACTCTGTAGTAATAAGCTACTTAAGCTATAATAGTATACTTAAAATTATCTTATACTGTTTCTACTAGCCTAGCTAAGCGTAAGTAGTATGCTGTTTTATCTATAACTATAATATATATAGGTAAAGTAAGGTATAGCGCTATATAAAGAAAGGCTACCTATAACTCCTTAAGATCCTAGAGTACTTTTAGAGTAACCTTTTAATAGACTTTATTATAGACCTACTACCCTCTAGTATAATAAAAGCATACTTCTTATAGGTTATTTTTAATTAACTTAGGAAGATAGTAACCCTAGAAGTAATAGATACTATAGAGGTAGAAGCCTACACTAAAAGGTTCCTTTAATACTACTTCTGCTTCTATAGTATACCTAGAAGTATTATTAGTAATAGAGAGAGTAATTAGATAAGTAGGTTTTAGAGGCACTTTTATAAGCTTATAGGCGTAGTATAGAAACTAAGTACTACCTACTACCCCTAAAGTAATAGGGCTACTAAGCAATTTAACTAAGAGATTTAAGCTATCCTCTATACCTATATAAGCTACCTATAAGATAACTAAGCGTAATAGTTACTAGTTATATAGTTAGTAATTAATAATTATATAGTATCTATAATAGGTATAAGCCCTTTCTTTCTTACCTATAGGTATTATATAGACCCTATTATAGTAATAGAAGTAGAGCCTCTATTAGATATATAGGAGAAGGTAGCTAATAAGCTTATTAATTAAATAATAGAGGTAATATATATAGTATAAGCTACTATAGTAGTAACTTAGTAGTATATAGAAGAAGCTGCTAATAAGCACTATAGTACTACTAAAAGGTTTAAACTTAATAATAAAGTCTAGCTTAACCTCTATAACTACTGCTCCCTAAGGCTAAACTAAAAGCTTAATTAGCTCTATAGTAAGTATACTGTAATAAAAGTTATAAGCCCCCTAGTTATTAAGCTAAACATACCTAGTAGTATTTATAACTGTTTTTATGTTAACCTACTCTAAAGAGTAGCCTCTAACCCTCTACTTAAGTAGAGTATAATAGATAAGTAACTACGACTAATAATTAAGGATAGTAAGTAAGAATAGTGTATAGTAGAGATCCTAGTAGCTAAATAGTACTACTAAGGGTACTTAAAGACATACTAGGCGCTTGTTTAATAGGAAGGTTTTATAGAGCTTATCTAGGAGCCTATAGAGCTTATTAATAATATATTAGTACTTAATAACTATAAATAAAAATATAGCCCTATTAAGAACTATAATAGAGACCTAGCCTATATATAATAACTATAGGGAGTATAGAGGAGTAGTAAAAACAATATTATTATTAGCCTATAGCTAGAAATTCTAAAACTAATACCTATATGTAGGGGTAGTAATAATAGCGTAAAAGAAAAACGTATAGGAGTATATAAGGTATATCCCTTATAACTTAAAAGAAATATTATTAGTAGAATTAGTAGTAGTAGTAGTAGTAGTAGTAGTAGTAGTAGTAGCCTCCTTATAGTTTATATAGACTATAGTAATAAACTTTAAACTATTAGTAAATATAAAGCTACTATAGTAACTATATACTTATAGATACTAATAAGTTAGTAATATACTTATAGGCTATAATAAGGCGCTTAGCTTAGTTAGCTAAAAGACCTCCTAGGGGAGTAGCCCTACTAAGTACTATAACTCTAATAATAGAGGGGATAGTAAGTAGGGTAGTAGTAGAGGTAGCCTAGATAGAGTCTAGCTTAGGGGTAGTAGTAGGGGTAGGGATAAAGGTAAGGATAGCTATACTAGTAGAGCTAGTATACTTTTTATATAAATAGGCTTTAGCTTTAGCCTTAGTCTTTACTAAAACCTAGGACTAGTCCTCTTTTACTAAGGCTTTCTAAGCCTTAGTAGTAAGGTAGTAGTACTAGTCTTATATAATTAGTAAGTATAAGTAGTAAAAGTATAAGAAATATATAACTTATAAGATAGCTAAGTTAGGCTATAGGTACCTTAATAATAGTAAAGGTAGTAGTTACTATCTCTTAGTAAAGAGGTAAGGAGTATTTAGGGATCTACTTAAGATTAGTATACTAATTATATACCTCTAGAAAAGATCTTATAAATAGGAGGGAGGTAAGTATAGCTACTATATATATAGTTAGTGTAGTACTTACTAAAGGTAAGCTCCTTAGAGTAGAGGGGGGTATTAGCCTTTTTTAAAAGGTAGTTAGTATACTAGAAATAAGGGATAGCCTAGAGGTTAGTATACTTAATATACTTATACTACTTAGCTAGGGTCTTAGGGGTAGAGGTCTTAAAGACTAATAACTTATTATTACTTAACTTATAAGCCTATTTACTTTTCTTTTTTAATATACTAATTAGTTCCTAACTTATATAAAGAGAGTATACTACTTATAGTCTCTACTACTTAAGTAATAGAGGTAATAGGGGGAGTAGTAGGGGTAGTATTAGGAGTAGTAGTAGGGGGGTTAGCAGCTTTAATAGAGGTAAGGATAGTAGAGGAGCCCTCTAGGGAGAGGCTAAAAGTAGAGGGCTATATACTTAATTAGTATAAAGCATAACCTTTATAATACTTACCCTACTTATAGCTATTTCTTTATTTTTATTTAAACTAAATAAATAAGTAGAGTTAGCAGTTATTTAAGTAGTAATAGAGTGAAAAGAGGGGTATACTAATAGGTATATATTTAATATATAATTTATTAATTAGAAGGCTAGCTAAAAGAAGGAAGAGAGGGATTTATAACTTATAGCCTATAATAAAATTAATATAGGCTAGTAGACGCCTAGGCTATAATGCAGTTAGGGTTTTTCTATTTCTAACTACTATAGATTTTCTACTCTAGCTAAGAGGGAGGGAGGGGTATATGTTATAGGCTATACCTTAGATAATTATAGCTAGGCTATACCTACTACTAAATTAAGCAAGCTACACACACGTATACAAAAGGCATAGTACCTAAGCGCACTATACACCCTTTTTCCTTTCCTTTCCTCCTTAGTTTAGATTATTAGTAATTAAGTTACTAATTACCTAAATAAGGCCTTACCTAGCCCTTTATACCCTTACCTATAACTAAGGCTTAAGCTAGTAGCCCTCTTCTCTCTCTTATAAGTTATATGCAGCCTATAGGTCCCTAAAGTTTAACGCCTGCTATAGCCTATATACATAAATATAAGTATAGTGTATAGCTAGCTAAGAGGTATACTTTCTAACTTATTCTTTATTACTTCTCTACTAGTTATAGTTATCTGTCTACCTAGAGCCTTATAGGTTCTAGGTAATGTATTATAGAGATTATATATATATATGTATCTAACATCTACCTGTTTAGCATAGAGCACCTACACAACAGTTAGCCCTATAATATATGAAGTGCAGACGTAGATATGTATGCATATATGTGAGAGCTTTAAGCGTATGCATGTATACGAGATCTTTAATCTTCTAGTTCCTTGTGGGATGCATAATGCATGCTCTATGTAATAAACTAATGCTGCAGCAGCAGATTTTCAAACGCCTATAGCACATTTTTCTTTGCATGCATAAGAAAGATCTCTGCAAAGATAGTGACAAATCAAGAGGAAATTAATTAACCCCTTCCTACTAATTGGGAATCTCTGATTTCACCTTCTACCTCTAATCTTCACACCTTCCACACAGCACTAGGAAAATGTGTCGGTTGAACCGCTGCAGCCCCTCAAGAGGCTTATCGACTGTTCGTCCTAGTTGTCCCTGCGTTCACGACATGTGGATAGCGTATGTGTTTGTGCAGGTCCTAGATATTCTCTTCTGTTCACTCCTCTAGGAAGGCAGGCAGGCAGGCAGGCTTCTATGCATAGTATGCAGCCTGTAGGTCTGGTACTGGACAAGACCCTTGCTAGCCCCTATAAGTTCGTTAATGAACTGACTGGTCCTGGCCTTTGCATGAATACTAGATGCCTCCTTGTTCGTCCTAAACGTGACTAGGAGTGTGTGTCTGTGTGTGTGGACCTACAACAGGAGTGTTCGTTGCCAGACTGCCTGCCTGTCAGTTCAGCCCCACAGATAGTTCTGGCCATGCAAAAACGGATGGCGGCGGTTGAGTTCGCATATGTCAACAAAACGGATGGCGGCGGTGAGTTCGCATGTAGTTCTGTCCATGCAAAACGGATGGCGGCAGTGAGTTCGTCGCGGTGAGTGTGTGTCCGGTGTGCGGGTGGATCGATGAAAGCCAATCGATCCAGCTCTACTACCTCGTAGTAGCCTACGGTAGAGACTCTGGTCAGTGGGTCTGGAAATTACAGCCCAGAGAATCGTCAGTGGGTCTGGAGATGACACGGGAGCTAGCGGGAGCTAACGGGAGCTAGCGGGAGCTAGTCAGCCAAGTGGGTCTGATGGGATCCGTTCATCTGGCGGGAGTGTCACATTCCCATTTCACATTCCCATTTCCAGGCGTCTTTCCTGTCGGTCAGTCTGCCCCATATTAATTCAAAACGACATTTCTGTCGCTCATTTTCCATCTTTACACATCCAAGAAGGCTCAACTGTCCAGTGGGGTAGGTACTGGACACTTGTCAACAACAACGCCTAGTCGCTCTATCCCTGTCCACCGCCTTTCACAGAGCCCAAGCGCCACCCCGGGAACCTGCTCCAGGCCCCATAAAGGCAAGACAGTCCCATTCCCCTCCTCTTACACCCTCCTCTTACCTGGCACCATCAACCCATCACAACTCTCTTTTCCATTCCTACCATTTGCTTCCAACGCCTGAATACACATGTGTAATAAACACGCACACACACACACACACGCGCGCATTGTCTCTCTGTCTTTTGCTGCGTCATCGCTCATCCCAGTGTCCGGTCCAGACCATCAGAGCAGAACAGACCGCATCACCAACCCCGCCATGGAGTCCCTCAGCCAAGCCGAAACCCACATCCTGATCAGAGCAGGCAAGCTACTCGGCCAGCGACGCCAGGGTATCCCGCCCAAGATCGAGGAGCAGACCTGGCTTGACCGTCTCGGCCAGCAGAACCCCGAGTACTTCTTCGTCCCCCAAGACTTCGTCCCTTTGGATTCTCTCTCATTCAGCCCCTCGTCGTGCCCTGACACGGAAGAAGACAGGCTCAAGCTTGCCTACCTCGATTCTTTGCTTGCGAAATCGCTTATCAAAACGAGCCCGCTGTCCAAGGCCGAGAATGGCTGGTTCACCGTCATGCAGTACGAGTGTCCCGACCTTGTACGTGCCCTCCGCACCCCTTCGGCGTCTGCCTTCAACCGTCTGGGTCTGTTTAAGAGAGAGGTACTTCAGCACGATTTCAGAAATCTGTTGAACACCACTTTGAGCAAGCAGCAGCAGCAGCAGCAAAGATATCTCCTCTCCCCCTCGCTAGCCCAACCTTTGCCTATCATCCCTGCTCTAGCAAGTTTTGCTCTCTCGCCGGCTCTCCCCGATATTTCCGTCCTGAAGCCGTCCGCACTGCCACATATGCAGCAGCAGCAGCAGCAGCAGCAACAAAGATATCTCCTCTCCCCCTCGCTAGCCCAACCTTTGTTCACCATCCCTGCTCCAACAAGATCTGCTCTCTCGCCGGCTCTCCCCGATATTTCCGTCCTGAAGCCGTCCACACTGCCACATATGCAGCAGCAGCAGCAGCAGCAGCAGCAGCAGCAGTCGCCTACAACAGAGGCCCTTGCCCGGAAACAAACCCGTCACAGAAACCATGCCCCCACCCAACGCCAACACGGCGACGTCGACGACACGAGCCACGATGGGCAGGTGGCAAGCATCATGTCGATGTACGAGGAGGCCCACGCCGAGCTGCAGGCCCTGGCGCCATCTCTGTCTCGCATCCTGGATCTTGAGGCCAAGATGCGCCGTTTGGCCATGGAGATGGAAAACCTGCGCGGGTCTGAGCCGGGCGCAAGCGGAGGGCCGTGACACTGAGTCACTGACCCTCTCCTCCTTCGACCAGCATCACCCTCACCCTCACCGCCACGATTACCATCAATAACCATCACCAACAACGATCGGGGCTCTGACATGCATGACCCATGTGGCACTTGGGCCATCTGGGCGGTACTGGTGTATGGTGATAGCAAGAGCCTTGCGTGAGGTCCTCCAAGACTTCTTCTTCTTCTTCTCTCTTCTTACAACCATCCTGATTCAACTCAATTTCTTCATAAGACTTACCACCTGCCATGATACCTCTGCTGCTTCTTTTCTGGTTCTCTTCACCTGCAGTCCACATCGGGGGCGTATTGCCATTTGCCCTTCACTATGGCTACCAAATTACCAGGCGTCACGGACGACTCACGAGTCGGTAAGTTTCTTGCACTTCTTTCTTCTCTCATCCATTTGGATTGCAGCGAGCTCCCCTCTGACATATATCTCCTTGCCACTCTTGCCTCTCTTGCCTCTCGTCTAGATCAAGCAAACGCTCACGCTCAAGCTCACACTCACACTCGCACTCACACTCACCCTCACACTCAACCCTCACACTCAACCCTCACACTCAACCCTCACACTCAACCCTCACACTCAACCCTCACCCTCACACTCGCACTCACACTCACACTCACCCTCACCCACACTCGCACCCACGCACATATAGATGATGTTCTCATGCTGACCCCTCTCTTCTCCCATGCCACAGCATTTCGATGGAGTCCTGCTCTCAAGCACTATGCCGAACCTCCGATACGCCCCGCAACACCTGCGTCTCATCGACCTCCACATTGTCTGTCACAGCATCATCCCTCGCACCTCCCATGTATCCATTCAGGGACTGTACAAGGCCCTCAGCTGTGTAGGAGAGCTCCACAAGCGCTTCACTTAGCACAAAATACAAGAGGCAGTAAAGCAGCATGCGAGACAGTACTAGAATGACAACGCCTACAAGCCGAATCGCATCAGCACCAAGGAGCTGCCTGGCGGTGGGCAGGAGGATGTCTGGCGGTATGTCTTAATTACCCATATCACACTGGAGGCTCTGGAGCTCACCTCCGCCGTCTTTCTTTCAGCAAATCTTGGATGCTAACTATTTAGGTATCCTGACTTCATGCAGAAGTGGCTTAAGCCGACCTGGGACGATGATGAATCGCCTCCGAGTCTGAAGAAGAAGAACAAGAAGGACAAGGCCGATCCGCCCTCGTCGGTCGAACCAGATACCGAGGAAGCGGGCCAAGGGGAGTTGAACGGCCAAGAGATGGAGGGCGTCGAGGGGTCAGCCTTGCTCTCGTCATCCCAGTCACCGGTCCCTACGCCATCTCTCACGCCAGTCCGCACACCGGTTCGTACACCATTCCGCACGCTGGCCCCGCGATACGGCTTTATACCATTTCATCCGCCGCCAGCCCGTCACCAAAACCAGCGGCCGTCTGTGCCAAAACCACCCCCGCCACCTGGACAGAAGAACAATGCACCCACCCCGCGGATCAACGTCCAGCTCCCTATCGTCCGGCTTCGTCCATCTCGACTACGCCTAGGGGGGCTGTCATCACTTCACGAGCGCCATGTCGACGTCTCGTCCATGACTACACCGCCCCCGACACCCATGACCCGCGATGGCCTTGCGGTGTCTCCCGACCTTCCCCTGATGTCGGGCGCGTTCGTGAACACCCCGCCGCCTCCCGACGAACCCATCACACTGGCCAGCAGCGCCTTGAAAGCCTACCTTGCCTGCGGCCACAAGCTTGTAAACATGCGGTTTGAGTTTCACAAACTGCAGGCTCGCAGGTTCCGTGGCGAGCATGGGCTGCAGGTTCTCATGAACTCTGTTTCTGGAAAGCATGCTAAGCAGTGTCTAAAGCTGCATAAGGTCTCGGATATATTACGCAAAGAGCAGGGAGCGCACTGCGGACAGCTGGATGGTATCGATCCGCTTTGCGTGATATTGGGCAAGCCGCTGGAATACTACGTATGAGATGGGGGGTGAGAAATGGCACGAAACTGGGCTTACTGGCTGCTTCAAGAGAAGCTGAAAATGGTATGCTTTATGGCATGGCTATTGATTTGTGTTAGATGGAGAGGTGTGTTTGGTTTGGACGGATGTTTTAGATGATAGCTGCTGGTGTGTTTTTCTTTAGGTGATGTGACGATGACGATGAGGATGATGATGAGGATGAGGATGACGAGGGGAAAGAGGAGTGAGATAATCAGGGGGAGGATGGTGAGGAGGGTGTTGTTGTTGTTCTTTTCTTTTTGCTAAAGAGTTCCTGATGATGTTGGTGTCGTTGAAGAAGGCTCTTCAGTGTTGGAGATGTGTGGGTCTAGGTTTCTGCAATTCAACAAGCTCTGTATGCTTGTTGCTTAAAGGGAGGTTAGGCATTTCCCCGGACAGTATGGACAAAGAGGTCTGCCGAGGCGGGGATCGAACGATGATGATGGCTCTCATGGATGGATGTTCTCGTCCATGTCAAGAAAGGACACACACGTGCTGTTGCGTCATGATCAGATTGACCATCACGTAATGAAAGCCGTATCTTGCTTGAACTTCACACATAAAGACTGGCTGGCTACGACCTAAAGTGGAATAGATGTTGGAATCATCTAGCTATTAGTCAATTACTACATGACCAGCTGGCTGCCTGCTTGACTGAGGACGATTATACGCTTGAACGCGGCATCTAAATGACCAACGGGCGGAACTGCTATTGCGAGCTCTGAATACCTTCACTTTTGTTTGGAGAACAGAACTGGGCTACTCATAAAGAGCGGCGCTTTGCCCTTCTCCCTTTCATACCTAGAGGCAATAGATAATATCCTCACTAGAATATGCATATACTGCCCATCAATTTACCCTGCTAAAAGACTGCACCGTGAGAGTACAAGTACTCATATTGTACTCACCCGTGAGGTAAATAATGGGGTTCTGACGACATGGGTGTTTCGTTGATGCAGCGGCAAAGAGATGAGTGCCCGTAGTTGGAGACGTCGCCTTCTTCTGAATAAGACACAACGCAGACTGGCAGGGACAAGATGGTGTTTCTGACACGACTCTGCGTCAGCATGATGATGCAAAAGGTGAGCTTAGGTACCTACATACCTGCGGAGGAAGTACGAGGTCATTGGTACCTTCCATGGTTGTGGAAGAAAGATGGTGGGCTGAAAAAGGAGGGAAGAGAAGGGCCTGGATGAAGCCATCGTGCCTGCCACGAGGCCCACGACGGCCCTTCCGACTGGTCAGTGGTGACCCCGCCACCGACCGACACACACAACACAAGCCACAACTTGCCGGCCAATTGTGCCGGCTGCGGCCCAATGTCGTACGTACCTAAGCAACAAAAACAAACACCACACAGTGAAGAGTAAGTAGGTAGGTAGGTAGGTAGGTACCGACTACCTAAATAGGCGTGAGAGGCATGGATGCATCGCCAGTCGGATGCATGTGCCATGGCCGAGCCATCAGCAAGGATACAATTCGACCCTCGCAAGGGTGAACTGAGCGAATTGAAAACGGCAGCGGCGGTGGTGTGCATAGTTCGTTGATGCATACGGATGGATGGATGGCGGTGGTTTTTATTTGAATGTGTTGATGGTACCTAGGTTGAATCATCCGTCTAGGAATCAAGAAGCTACCTAACTACTGCCTAAGATACTTAGGTATCTTATACCTACCTACCTACCTTACCTACCTACCCACCTTAGTAGGTACTATACTTCAAAAAAGTACAACCTACTTGTTTATGTACTTGCCTAACTAGACCTTGCTTTGGCGACGCTCATGTGGTGAGAGTCGATATAACCACAGCTTGACGTTGTATGGCCGGCCTGGCGCAGAAATGTCGCTGCACTAAACCCTCTGCCGTCGAAATAAGCGTCAGTTCCTCCAAGTCACACCTATGCGTCATTCATCGAAGACCCGCCCTGGTTATTCATTGGAGGACGGGGGGGATCACCCATTATGCAGACGGGCTGGAGCCATTGCCCCCGGCGATGTTGACGGGGACTTGGAGGGCGGCGGAGAGTGGCTCGCCAAGCAAGGTTCTTGGGTCAACTTGTGTCCCCCCGCGGGGGGGGGGGGCGCAACGCAACCACCCAGAACGTCGAATTAATAGCCCGGCTAATACAATGGTCATCGTCCGATCCGGGCTCAACCTTGTTGATCGAACAGATGATGGATCGGTCGGTCTGTACTCCGTAGGCGTCGAATGTCGTCTGGAGGTGGGCCCACTTTTACACGGTGAAGGTTAGGGCGGCCGTGGGCGGTCAAGAGGATGGCCGGCAGAAAAGAAGGTGCGGGCCCATCCAATGGAATCTCTGCTTTGTAAGACGCACCCAGAGATTGTGGGACGCACCCAGCGATTCTGGGTGCATCTTACGTAAGTCGCCTACTGAGTAGGAACCTTAACCCTTCAACCAAGCAACCTTGAACCACCGAACAAACTGCACGATAATCAACCGAATTGTACTACTATTATTCAGATATCTAAAAAGCCTTACTAACAGTTAAAAAGCTAGTGTCTACAGCTATCGCGTTGATTGCCTCCTTGATGTCCTCTATTCGGTTGCTCCTAGCAGCAACTGAGACAGACAGAACCGCCAGCAATAATCAAGAGTCGCGACGATATCCATGATAGAGGCATTTAAGGCGTAATAGGACGCAGACTGGAGCATACGGGAGCTTTAGGTAAAGCCTATCTTACGCCTGTAATGCTAAGAACTTGTGTTGATAGCGCTATGTTGTCAGTCTTATGGCTAGTACGTTGATGTCTGCTAACTTCTGGTCCTCTTTGGATGTCGCGAGCTGGCGCACAACACCTTCAAATCACTCCAGTAATGATGTCATGGCTTTCTGCCCGATCCGCTCGCCGTCGGAGACAACCTTCATCTCAATACTGCCATCTTGAAGAAGGCAAACAGCGTTCAGCCCATATTAACTGGAGTAGGCGCTGACTTGGGCATTGGTCCACCAAGTCCTAGAAATCCTGGTAGCCTCTGCTGCCCCCTTTATCTTGTGGTTCTCGCTTGGCTGACTAGTGTTGGTGTCTGAAATTGTCATGCTTGATGGGGCTCGGCGCTCACGCCTTGTGTGTGCGTTCGTTGGAGGCCAGTCTGCTCGCATAGGATCATCTTTCCCTAACCCGCAATTCTATACCTGTTTGCAAACTTGTTGCAACACGCATTGATCCCTCCTACCTTACTACTCCCAAGAGCACTGTAATGCAGCCTACTTTATCCCAATGGCCTTGACAAGTCGACAGACACCTGCACTGAGACGGCGGGACACTGAAGCGGCCCCAGATAGCACTACCACCACCACTAGCATCACGCTTCCTTTCCTTCGCGCTAGTTATGCTTCATCTTCGCCTTGAATAATCTCTGGGTTGATGAGAATGCTGCCACGACCACCACCACCACAACTAAGCCCATGTCCCGCCGTGCCGTCCATGAACTATGACTTAATTTAGATCTATTACTTTCGACAGTTCTAGCTACCTAAAAGTACGGATTTCTATGTTAGAATTTCAATAGGTCATGCATAAGAATATAGGGGTTAGAATTAAGATCTTCCTAGTTACACATATTAGTTAGAATACACCTATTAATTACTACCTGATTGTCGCAAAACTATCAATTAATTAACTCTATTACTTTTACTAAAGGTAGACCCCTACACTTTTTAATTTTAAGAGGTCGATCTTTAATGTCGAATTAGCAGGTGCGCACACAGGGCGCAGCTTGGGCGCAGCCCGATCGACGCGGCGTCCACAACGGAGAGTCTGCCACAGGTCTAGCCTCAGGCAACAGGCTTCGTAGAGGCCTCAGGCACCCACCTAGAAAAGTGGTTCCTACAGGCACACTGCCTCGCGTTGGCAGCGTTCGTAATTTAATAATGCGTCCGTGCGTAAATGCGCAAAAATGCGTGCTAGTCCAATTCGACCACTATTTTGCTGGCGAAATCAAAATCGTACTCCATAGACTAATTAACATTAAAATTACGCAACTAACAACACCGTCGCCGTCGCCGTCGCCGTCGCCTGCCTCTCTTATCGGGTCATAAGGGCTGGGGCTGAAGAGTTACACACACATTAATACGCACTCTAATCACTGTTGCTGTACCACGATTATCCTTATTCTAGGGATATATATAGAACATTAAGTTTGATAGCAATAGTGAGCTTTATGCATTTACTACTTGCATTAGATTTACCTTAACTAACTCTCTAGTCTACAACAGTAAAAGTATCTAAAGCCTAAGATGTTCTCGCCTTGGTTACCATAGCCCTATCTTTTTCTAACAATCCTAACTATAAGTCAACATCTTAAACTATTTCACCCTAATTTCGAAATTCAGATAAGCAGTAAGAGGCACACCATTACAACTAGAGACTATGCTAATATTTGAAAAAGGAAAAAGAGGCCTACTCAGAACTCTGTCACCATGCGCACTACTACTTCCTGCTTCCTTGGCGCCGCGCTGCTTGTTACTTCTGTACAGGCTCAAGGGTTCTGTGAAGAGTGGAAGTTTTCTGACGGTAGCCCATGCACAAAAGGGCCGAATAACTCATACTCCTGCCGGGATAAGAACAACTTGGAAACAACTCTGACGTATCACGAGACGAGTCAATTATGGGAAATGAAAGCCCCAGTCTCTTCTCAGGCAGGAGTCAAACTCGACTGTGGCAGCTCTGTCAACAAGAAAATCTTTTTTGTTCCTGAGAACCAGAGTGGTACCATCCGCACAGCAGGCTGTAACAAAGACTCGCTGCTTAGTGTTACCAGCGTCCATTCAGAAAAGAAACTTTCGCTTGGCGGGGGAATACAAGAGTTTGATTTGTCTGATGGGGATGCGTGTAACAAAGAGGGTGACGGCAGTTACCGATGTGGCGATTCGACTCTCCGCCAGGACAAGAACAGCTGGGATGTCACTTTGACTGCAGGTCAAGGTGACACCGCGGTCAAGGTATCCTGCTACGGCGGTAACACGAACACGATTTATTTCTGTTCTGGACCAAGTAGCTCTACTACATTTACCGAGACGCTCTGCAGAGGTGATTTCACCTCAGTAGTCAGCGTTAAGTCGGCTGCTTTAATCCTCCAACCAGGCCACCAGTAGGATTGAGAAAATGCGTTGATACTTGCCTAGCTCTGTCTTAGATGACTGAGAAAAGCTACCCTTTGCAACGCAAGTCTAGGTGGGAACGGTTGTAGGGGATCTTGGAGGCTGTAGGTTGTTTCCTTTTAGTTTTGGTTGTTGGGAGCTTTGTGTGTTAACTAGTATCTATTACAAGTTTGTGTATGGTTATGTACTTGGGATAGTTTTCCTTATCCCCTAGGTTTTGATTCAGAATAGGTTTTAGTTAGATATTAGTTTCTCGGCTTTTTAATAGGTAGATCTAGCAAATCCACCCGTTCAATATTTCTTAGATCTACTAGAACTAGCTAGTAATGTCCTCTATTATTATAGAAGCTAGTGATTACTACTTTTCAGTTTAAACATCTTAGGTTAAATCTAGAACCTAGACTAGAAGAAGAGAGTAGGGGCCTCTTAGTAACCATCGTGATCTACTCTTCCTTATTAAGGAAATAGCTAATATCCTATCTACTGTACTCCTATAATAGGTAGGGCTTAGTCTATACCTAAGGTAAGTTTCTAATAGCGTCCTTTAGTAAGGTTAGATAACCTCCCCCTATAGTGTAAGCAGTAAGCCTGCTGCTGCACTAGTTAGGTGCCCTCATCATCTAATATCAGTCCTTCAATGTCTCTAAGAACTCTATAACATTGTTTCCTATCAAGACGGCAGCCCTATCCTAACCAAGGCAAGGAAAATCATAGAAGTTCACGCTATTCAACCAATTAGCCGTCACAATCACTAGAGCCTAGCCTTAAAGAACGCCAGTCCAAACACAAGTTATAATAGCGTCTAGGAGAGCATTAACTATAGCCACGTCATTCTGTCCGTCCGTTGTAGTCGTCCTCTAAGCTATTCCCAGAAGGCGTACAGTACAGTGCACCACGGGGCGGCGTTGACGAGCGAGCCTCTTAAGCGACCTGGGGCCCCAGTGACCTGCTCTTCATTGGAAGCACTCGGCAAGCAAGAGGCCTTTCCAAACCGCGACATGGAGAGAGCAGAGGTCGTAACACACCCTTGTGACCTACCACTGCAGCTCCTTCGTATCAATACCACCGCCTCCGCCACAAGCCTCGTCGCCGCCCAAAGTCTGTGGGCTCTGCCACTCATAAACGCCTCCTCTCCTGTCAAAGGCGCCCTTGTCCCAGCGGACCTGCTGCATGGCCTTCTTCACGCCGACGTCGAGCAGAGAGTCGCTCTTCTTCATGGGCCCGTCGCCCTTGTCGAGGAAGCGCAGACGCTCGTCCAAAAGCAGGTAGCTGCCGGCCATGGTCTCGTTGTCCTCCGGCACGTAGCACGGTAGGTGTTTGTGCCGGCCACAGAAGGTCTGCCACTGCTCCTCCGAGATGAGGAACTTTCTGGCGTCCCGCACGCGCGTCTCGTCCTCGTTCTCTCCTTCTACCAGCAAGCACTGGAACACCTTCCATCGGAACGGCGCCAGCTCCGCGATCTGGGCCGCCATGTCCTCGTCCCAGTTGTGGATGTTGACGACGGTGTTGAGCTTGAACATGATGCCGTATTCCCTACACCACGCGGCGATGCGGAACACCTGGGCCACGTGGTCCTTGTCGGCCTGGCCGTTCTCCCCGCGCCCGATGGCCCGGTTGGTGTCCCGGACAAACGAGTCACACGAGATGGCGAGGATGTCGAGGTAGCGGGCGTGCTCGCGGAGGAACTTTTGCTGGATCTTGCTCCCGTTGCTGACGATGCTGATGCTCTCCAGGCCCAGGTCTTGCTTGCAATACCGCAGCAGCTCGCCAAGGAATTTGGGGTGCAGGAATGGCTCGCCGCCGGCAATGTTGAGCTTCCGCATGCCGGCCTCCTTGAGAAGGCGCATGCCGCGCTTGGCGTCGTCCAAGGGGAGGATGTAGCCCGAGGTGTTTGTGTGGAAGCAGAACCCGCAGGCGTAGTTGCATTCGCGGGACGGGAAGTAGTTGACGGATACGGGTGGGTCCGCGTCGTCCACCATCGGCTGGTTCGGCTGGTTCGGCTGGTCCGGCTTCTCGGATGTGGCCGCTCCCTCCGGGACGGGGGCGGGGCGGCCGCGTAGGATGTAAGCTACCGTAAGCACGAGAACGGCCATGACGCAGAAGGCGTTCGGAACGGTTCCGAAAAGCGATGGTGCCGTTTCGGCAATCGATGTTAAAATCCCCATCCCTGTGTGAGGTGTGTCACGCTTGAGGTGGACTGGACTGGATTCGATGTACGGAGTAGTTTGTGTGTAGGTGGATGTTGAAGGGGGGGGAAGTTGTGGGTGAAAATCGGGGGGTTGGACACAGAACCAAAACCCCTATATGTACCTGTACCCCCCCCGCACGGCTGGAGGCGTGTCGCGTCGCGCAAGGGCAGCGCGCGCTGCCCGATTTCGGAATCACTGCAGTCGCTAGGCGCAAGGATGATCATGGTATAGGCAGGTACTTCGTGGCAGTTTTCGAAAAGTAAAGCGTCTGTAAGCCGGATCTCAATTTATGACTAGGTACTACGTACTTTACATATGAAAACAAGGAAAAACAAAAGAAAAGAAAGAAACAAAGAGCCCCTCTATCATCACAGAGAGTCAGTATCCGTAATTAATGTAAATCCGTGAGGAGGGGGTTTCTAGCTCAGCAGAATGATGACTAAAGCCCCCGGAGCAGTATCTACCCATGTCAGTACGTACCTAGGGGCTGCTTTAGTCATCATTCTGCTGCGCTAAAAACCCACAGAAGAGCATGGATGACATATGTACGTATCTTCCTCTGTCACCTGCAGATCACGTGAGACAGTGGAGTGATGGATCTTTCCCTACCTACTTGCCAACCTACCTTAGCTGCCTAAGTCGGGTTATATATAAGACACAAACCCATCTACATACACTAGAGCCATCATGGACACCAACACGCCTCCCAAGAGACGCAAGTTCGCAGTGATATTCGTCCTCGGTTCGTTCCTTTTTTTGTTCTCCCTTCCTTCTTTCCCCTCCTTCTTTACCCCCTCCCCCCCATATTTAAGAATGCGAAAGGCCTGCTAATCATCCCGACAGGAGCACCTGGGTCTGGGAAAGGCACGATCTGCGACTTCCTGGCCCGCAAGTACAGCCTTTCGCATTTCTCGGTGGGGGATCACCTGCGCGCTTGGATGCAAGCGAATCGCAAAACACCTCTTGCGGCTCGGATCCAGGAGAAGCTCGACCACCAAGGCTTCCTCACGTCTGTGGAACTGAACCCGCTCTTGGGCCCCGCCATCGAAAAGGCAATGCGACGGGACGAACTGAAAGGAATACTGATCGACGGCTTTCCGAGGTGCGACGAGCAGCTCAACTCGTGGGCGCGGTGGCCTTTCCAGGAAAAGCTTCCTCTGGTATGTCGATGCGAGACACGGCCCCCAACGGGAAGGCTGGATAATCAATCAATCACCTCGGCCGGGTTATTAACTCTTTGCCAGGAGGGCGATGCCAAGCCCGATGCCGTCTTGTTGCTCAACGTGACGAGAGAGAATGCGGAAGCGAGGTACCTCGCGCGAGGACGCGACCGAAACGATAGTGCCGACAAGTTCACGAGGCGCTTTGCTGAATACCTAGAGGAGGGTCCGCCTGTGGAACGACATTTTCGGGAAGCAGGTCTCCTGGTTGAAGTGAGTCAGTCCTACCGGTCTCACTCTCTGTGATGATGGTTAGAACCCTTGGGGGGGCCTGGGACTTACAAAAACTTCCAGATCGATAATAATGGTACCAAGGAAGAGAACATCGCGGGGCTCGAGGAGACGCTGAGAGGTAGTGCTTTATGGACTAGGGTGGTTGTGAATCAGTATACGAAGTCGACCTTTATTGTGTGAGAAATTGGCCCATGGTCCAAAAGGAGTTCAAAGGGGGATGAAATCCGAGCGGGCCACAGTTTCAAGAGACAGACAGACAGAGACAGACAGACAGAGACAGACACGGGAGTCAATCTGGTAAACATTGAAAACCACATACCGGGGCCAGGAGCGACCTCATACGCGTCACAACCGTGACAGTCTACTGTCTAGATAACCGGTTACAAGAGACTTCGGACGCTGGAGGAGAAAGGAGGTAGGAAAACTCCAGCGCAACTACCCGGAGCGGCCCCCTGCCGGGCCTTCGGCCCTCTGCCCTTCCTGCCCCTCTGCCCTTCCTGCCCTTCCTGCCCTTCCTGCCCCTCTGCCCCTCTACCCCTCTACCCCTCTGCCCTCTGCTGGGCCCTCTGCTGGGCCCTCTGCCCTCTGCTAGGCCCTCTGCCCTCTGCTAGGCCCTCTGGCCTCTGCTAGGCCCTCTGGCCTCTGCTAGGCCCTCTGCCCTCTAGGGTACCTACGGCGCTTCTATTAATCCGAAATCTACCTAGGTTAAATATTTAATGATAGGTTGCAATAAACCTCTAACCCTCCGGGGGCCCTCCGGCGGCCACTGCATGGAGCTCTCCAACCGCTGCGCAGGGTACATACTTAGACGCTTACAGCAGGAGCAGTAAAGATAGCAGGCATAACTAACCTTAAGGTTTACAGGGATTATTAACTAACCTGCGTAAGTTATTTAGAATCTGACCAATCCGCGCAGACCTCCCACACAAAAGTTTTAGCAGATATATCGTTATAACTCCAGTGCGTCGCAACTTCCGTTCCGGCTTCGCCTCCACTCCAGTTGCTCCCGCCCCGGGATAATTACACGAAAAGCGCCCATCCATCCACTCTGTCCATGGTACGGCTCATCCTCCCGTCGGACTCATATCGATCCACGCAAGGAAATCCTGCAAGCGCCAGGGGGGCTCTTCCTACCATCCAAGCATCCGACGCTGGTCAGTTAACTTCCACTCATAAGCCCCTCCCACTGCGCTACATATGTAGCCGGATGCTAGGAGCCCACTCTCAGCCCTCATCGACAACTCAGAGGCCGAGCCACTAGCTTGATAGGTCGCCCACGATGGAGCCAAGACGCAGCAGGTCGGCCGAAATCTCCATCATGACTAGGTAATCAATCGCCTAGCTACAGGAGGCGACGCATCTAGCGCATTATGTCTTCCAAGTGCTCTGTCGCATCATGTAGGACGTTAGCCGCCACTATCACGTCGTAGGCGCCTTCAGGGGAGTCTTACGACATCATGTCTTTTTTCAATGTCTAGCAAATGTAAAGTCATACGGTGCCCCTGGACTTGGTCTGAGAACCTATTAGCTGCCTGCTTAGAGAAGCCTAGCGACACGTCTGTAAAGTCGTAGTGGCTGTAGGCGCTGCCAATGGGTTGCAACACCTTCTGCGTTGTGCCTCTGGTACCTGCGCTAATATTAGTATGTTGACCGGCAGGTATCAATAAGAAGCCTTTCCGACTGCCCAAGCGACGTGGTCGTTCATCGTGCCGAGCGGGAGCTCATGACCATCGACCTCCATCATGACCTCAAGCGGCTACCTCTCAGGCTCCCACCTTATGTAATGTTAGGTTTTAGGAGGGTTGGTTTTAAAAACAAGATGCCTGTCTGCATAAACTACGGTCATCAAAATCTAGAGCACCTCTATAAAGTATGTCCTGTTAGGTTTAATGACTACTTGGCGAGATTCTTTATAAAATGTAACCACAGCTATATTAAATTCAATCTACCACAGTCTATCTTCCCTCACAGCGACGACGAAAGCCACGTGTTAGAAAGCTCATCCGAGATCCATCAGCGTCCCACTACCGACACGACAGACGCTGGCAGGCGTGTCATCATCGTTAGTTGCATAGATTGGTCGTCGCTTGAAAGCGATGCCGTTGATGGCAGTACAACGACCTTCGCGTCTGGTGAGTGAAAGTAGTACTCCTCTGCCTGCTTTTGCTGGGGCATCACTGCACCGTCACCAGCACTGGTGGATGTGACGCGTTTCCCTGTCTGGGGTGCTTTGATCCTGATCTTCGGGTTTACCCCCTACCCTCCTATCAACATCAAGCCGAGCTTCCGGGCTGCTTCCCCCACAGCCAAACATAAGAGCTAACGTTTGGCGTTTTGCGTCTCCACTTTCTGCAGGGAACGGATCATCGTGTACCTGTAACTGGGGCTACATAGGATATGCGAGAGAGGCTACGATGTTTTTGAGATTGAAATAAAGAGGGAGGAATTAATATGTGTTGATACTGTTGATGTTGCGACGTGTTAGCGAGTCGATGTATACCCAGGGGTTTTAGTCATCATTCTGCTGCGCTAGAAACCCCCTTTCCGTGACCCGGGTAGATTGTCACCCAAGGCAGGCGGTACGTGGCTTGCTGCTTGCAATTGCTTGATTACTAAAACGCACCCAGAGACTCTGGGGCAGACAATAATTTTGGCGGTCCACTACACCGCAGCCCACCATTGATGCAGCTCACGACCCTGTTCTTTATGTCAAATGCAGGATGAAGAACAGAAGGAGGCAACAGTAATGACATCGGATCAATGCTGGATTCCAACAGGCGGGATCCCTTGACGCGATTGGAGCCCGAGTTTGTTGCTGATTGTGTCTACACTTTAGCGTTGCGAACTTGCGGCTGCTTCAGACGGTGGGTGCATGTTCCCTTGGGCATTACTGTAGATCCTAGAGCCCGTTAAGCTAAGCGAAGGCTGGATAGCGAATGTCTTCCCTATCCCAATCAAGTGTCTTACTATGACTGTTAACACCGCAGACCCAGTTCCCATCCTAATTAGCCTTGTTGCCCTAGCACAGTAGAGGCTGTGCAGCCTGCGCTGTTTGAATATAATTATTGAGGTAGCTAGACTTTAATGCTTGTGTATCTGTTCAAGCCTGTTGCGTCGTTCAGCACGGGATTGTGTTATGAGAAAATACCTAGGATAGCTCTAGGAATATGCATTGCAGCAAGAGGAGATAAGATCTACAAACTAGTTATGCATTTGCAATAGGTTAGGCAACAGGTCTAAGGATTTCCCGTCTGTTACAAGAGCCTAAGAGGCCTCCCCAACGTGTAGCGTTCTGCAATAGAACAGCAAGACAATCAAATTACATTTGCATTAGGTCCAAGTATTCAGTAGTCATCTAGTAATAGCTAGCTACAACTGGTGTTACAAATGCGGCATGTAATATATTGACGGAGTCAATCAACGTTTTTATTGTTGTTGTTTTGCATGCATCTAAAGTACTGAAGCTTTTCGTAGAACGAAGCTTTTCTAAAACCTGCCGCATAACTGCATTTCATGTCATCACCAAGCCTCGTTGAATATTTATCTAGTACTCCGCACAACGCCTTCCTTGGCTGCGCATATCGGTGGTTAAGCATGGTCATTGTTTCTTCTGACCGGCTAGACTTAGGCATCCCTACACCTGCAACCTCCGCTAGCTGCGCTATCGCTTCCGAACAGCATCTTGCACCGCCTTGCCGAGTCTTGCTTGTTCGACACTGTCAGCGCTTCCAGGCCCCCCCAGTCAGCTAGCCGCCTGTTACAGCCAGCATTCTTTCAAGGTGTTGTTAGGTTAGGTAATGTCAGTGTAAAAAAAAAAAGCTATCATTGCTGTGCAAAGGGGGTTCTTTTGTAAGAATTGTTTAACAGACGCGACGTTGGCAATGCTGTGGCTGCGGTGTAGAGGACTATGAGTGCTTTTGTTTTGTCTGCTGACGTTAATTGATGACTCAGCCTGTCCCAGAGTCCCTGGGTGCGTTACATAATCAAGGGTTGTCTGTCCAGTACAGCGGTCTTATTACCTAAGCGTGTAAACAACACAATACTTCCTAAGTTAGACGTAACATAGCATTTCAGCCTCATATAGTCTCACACACTTATTAACAGTAATCCTCCATTGTCTCTGATTTTAATAATAACGAGCGGAAATTGCGCCCAATCAAGTAACTTTACGAATAGCTTTATGAATCAGCGAAACTGCAAGGCGAAATTAGGGTTGGTCGTCGGGGTTGAATGGGTCCCACAGTGGGTCCGGAGGCCCCGAAGCCGAGTCCTTCCAGTGTCAGAACCGGGCCAACTAACGCTGGATGGCACACAGGCTGCGAGGGGTATATCCAGCCCTACATACACAAAGGAAGAATTGATCAGTGCTTCATTGAGCTTATTACAACAAACGACAGGGAAACTGAGGCTGTAGTGATGACTAGGGGAGGAGGCTATGGCAAACAGAGATCGTGCGCCAAACCAGCCCATCCATCCTATTTTCATCAGTGTCGTCATCATCGTTGTTATCGTTGTCGTCGTTAATGCCATTATTTCTCTTCTTGTTGTGACGACATGCCTTAGCTTCTGCCCAGAGCAGTGCACAAACACTGTTCCCGCCATTAAGGACGGCTCTCTAGAGAAGCCTCTTTGCCCACAATCCAGCCTTTACTAAAGACGCCTTCCCAGCGTCGCAAAGAGCAGCGTCAGTAGTAGAGAGACCCAGAAGCTCTAGTGGATCCAGCACAAGCCTGGGACTGTCTGGATGTTCCGAAGAGCGCATCTGGGAGCGAGCGCTCAATGGGCTGGCGGAAGACGTCGGCTTGCTCCTGGAGACACTCGAGGGTCAGCCATTGAACATTCCTCAGCCGCATCTTCCAGTCACAAACCTTCCAGAGAATCGCTCAGGGCATCGAGATCATACTCCTGCTTCACGGCACGCTCTTCGCTATCCCACTTGCGGCGCAGTGCACGCGTCCTGGTGCAAACAGCATCAGACCGTTCGTCAAGTGGGGTTGCGGCCTCTTACGCAGGGCTTCCTTTGTCTTCTGTCTACGCTGCCGAGTACAGTCAGCCAAGCAACGTCTAATCCGGTGAAAGACGGGGTGGGGCTATTGCTACCGGAGGCCCGCGACCCGTCAGATCCGGATCTACCCCGAGATCCGACAGGTATCTGATCCTCCGATCCTCCGATCCTCCGATTCCGGAATCACTTTTCAGACGTTTCAGCGGTAAAAATGAACCGCGATCGACAAATCCCATCGCGTCGATTTCTCAGCTATATTCCTATAGTAGCGCAGAGAGAGAAAATGGAGTAGCGTCCTGCGCGGATATGCATCCAGTTGTAATGATGATGATGATCTTGTTTTACGCTGGAAGACCCCCTAGAGGGTAAAAGGCACCTATCACAGGCGCTGCATCCTGCAATCTATAGAATAGTGTAAGTTAAAATAAAAGTACACTCCCTTATAGATTAAACTAAAAACCCCTTTCTAAAAGGTATTATATCCTCCCTAAAGAGTGTATTCTTATAAAGCTATTTATAGTATTATTATAGATATAGGTTACATTACTATATAGGTCTATATCTTAGGAGGTTATTATTAGTTAGCTATTAATAATATAGCTAGCTAGTATAGGAGTATAATATACTCCCTTATACTATAATATATAAATATATAAAGTAAGATATAATAAGTATATATAAGGTATCCTAGCTAGCAAATAGGTAGGTAATATATAATAATACTAGATTAATGTAGGGGAGATAGCTTAAAGTAGATAGGGTAGCTTCCTTAAGCAGATAGCAGTTAAACCTAAATACCCCCTCTAGGTAGGTACTAGAGCTATAAAGTGTATCTAGTAGAAGCCTTTAGCCTAGCCTTAGGTAGTATTTATACTAGTAAAGGTAATACCCTTACCCTTAGGGGTATAGAAGTAGCTTATTAGTATTTAGTATAGAGTTTAATATACTTATACTACTTATAGCTAAGCTATCTATTAATAACGTTATATAGGCCTAGCTATAGTAGCTAGGCCTATAACTAGATAAGACTATAGTAGTATAAGTAGTCTATTAACCTCCTATATCTATACTTATAGTCTAATTCTATATCTATATAGTTAAAGCGCTTATAGTAGTTAGTAAAGTCCCTATAGCTAGACCTAGTAGTAAGGAGAGTATATAAGGGGTACTAGCTAAGTACTAAGAGCTCTAATATCTAGTAGAGTAGTACCTTAAGCTTAAGGCGCTTATATCTATTAGGTTAAGCGTTATTCTACTACCTCTAATAGGTAAGGTATTACCTCTTTTTTAGTATATACTTAGTATAGCTATAGGTTAGTAGGTAATATAGAGCTAGATCTTTATAGCCTAGCTTTATAAGCTTATCTACTAGCTTATTCTTAAGGATTTCTTAGTACTCTAAGGACTACTTAATAGTAACTAGGATAAGGTAAGTATTAGCTAGTACCCTAAATCCTAGGATTATATCCTATAATAACTTTAGTAGTATACTATTAAGGTAGTAAATTACTATATAGTTATCTAGGTAGACTATAACTACTATAGTAATAGGGATATAGGCTAGTACTACTTATAGCCCTACCTAAGCTCCTTCTACCTCTATATTAAATACTTCTATAGATATAAAGGGCTAATATCTAGAGTAGAGGATATTAGTACTAGAGTAAACAGTATAGCTATACCTTAATACCTTTTTATTATTTTATAAGCTATTAGTATAGACTAGTAGGTAGGATAGTAGGAGTATAGCTATCTAGGTAAGATAGGTCTTTACTATATCCTCCTTTAAGAGGAACTCTTATAGAGAGTCTAGCCTACTAAAGTCCTTATAGGAGAGGATAGGCTGCTTAATATTAGGTATATAGGCTATAGTATCTATAAGTATAGTAAGGTAAAGGGTAGTACCTCTTAAGAGTATAGTATAATAATACTCTATATAAGTAACTAAGGGGTAGGTAGTATTAGCTTAGAGAAGCTAGAGTATAAAGCAGTCTTTAATTATATTTAGGACTAGTAGTATTAGGGGTATACTAGATTCCTAGTATAGAGCGCTTAGTAGTATAGTCTTATAAGAATATGCTCTTTAGGGAGGATATAATGCCTTTTAGAAAGGGGTTTTTAGTTTAATCTATAAGGGAGTATACTTTTATTTTAACTTATACTGTTCTATAGATTGTAGGATATAGTATATATAATAGGCGCCCTTTACCCTCTAGGGGGTCTTCTAGCGTAAAGCAAGATCATTATTATTATTATAACTAGATATATATCTACGTAGGACGCTACTCTATTTTCTCTCTCTACGCTACTATAGGAATATCCTAATAGCTTTATTAATAGCTTTTTATATCTATATAATCTAGTTATCTAGGCTGTATTATACCCTAGGGTATCTACCCTAGACTTTCTTTATACTAACTTAGGTAGGGTTTAGGTACTAGACTTCTACTCTATATATAGCTTTAGGTAGGACTATAGTATAAATAGCTTTCTATATTACTAATAGTAAGGTACCCTTAAGGACTCTATTAAGGCTATAGATATAGCCTACCACTAACTTTACCTTTACTATATAGACATTAATATAGCCCCTAAAGTTAAGGTATCTATTAAGGTAGATACTTCACTACCTTATTAACTTATTAATAGGGGTAGGTTCTACTACTCTATTACTATAGCTAATAGTAGGGGAGAGGGACATTTTAGTCCTAGTAAAGTAGATAAGCTTAGTCTTACCTAAGTTAAATCTAATTAAGTTATTAGTATTCTATTATAGCACCCTATCTAAGGTAGCTTATATAGTAGCTGTAGTAGTAGTAAGGTTCTTACTAATTTAGAGAATAGTATAGTTATCTATATATCTAAATTAAGTCTAGAGGGGACTAATTATATAAAGGGGGGTAGTATAAAGGAGGAAGAGGATTAGGGAGGCTAGGGAGCCTTATAGAAGTCTATACTATAATAAGGCTATAGGTATCTAAGTACCCTTATATTAGATACTAGCCTATTAGAGGCTAGTAAAGTATAAGGCCTACTAGATAAGGCTGTTAGGCTAGCCTTATTCTTAGAGCTAGAGGTTAAGAAGGTTAGAGAGGACTACATTAAAGGTACTATAGATATTATAAGTAATTAGTATAGTAGACTAACCCTATAATAGGGTAGCCTTTATATTATATATAAAGGCTATAATAATATTTATTATTAAGTAGCTAAGTTAAGCGCTAGTAACCTAGGGATAAAGTATACCTTACTACATAGTAGTAAAAGCTATATACTAGGCTATTAACTATTTAAGCCTCTTACTAAAAGTTAATTATAAGGAGATAGGTTACTAACCCTTAGTAGTTATAGTATCCCTATTAACTTTTAGGATTATAATAGTTTCTATATCTTAGTAAGGGAGGGGGTAGTAGCCCTATCTTAGGTACTACTAGTAGAGGTAGTAGATATACTATTAAATAATAGGCTAAGTAGCTTAGAGTATTATAATAGTCATACTGTTAGCACTAGGGGATATATTTCCTATACTAAGGAGTAAGGTATAGGTTTTAGTAATTAGGATCTTATTATTCTAGTAGACTTCCCTAATAGAGACTATAGGGGTAGTATAACCCTAGTTATTAGTAGTATTCTCTCTCTTAAGGATCTTCTTATAGAGGAAAAAGGCTTTCTTAGTAGGTATAGTAACTATACTTTTATTACCCTATAGAGGAGAGAAAGTAAATTATATTTTAGGTATATCCTAGCCTATAATCTTCTATAAATTATTATTAGATTCTATATTAATAATTATCTTAGACTATATTATAGCTTTTAACTTTATAACTATCTAGTAGAAGTACTTTTATATTATATATACTATATTAGAGCTAGTATTATATCTAAGGGCTTAATAATAGTCTTCCTTTATAGCTTAGTAATTAGAGTTCTACTATACTATAGCCTTACTATCTTAGTAGTAAGGGGTCTCTATAGCCTTAAGTGTAGACTAAAGTATAGTAGTAAGGCCTAACGCTATAGTATTAAGGTTAGCTAGAGTTAAGAGGGTAAGGGGGTTAGGGAGGATAGTAAGGAGAGTAAAGTAATTAGACTTAGTATAGTAGGCTAGTAAGATCTCTATCCTAGTAAAGGGGATATTTAAGACTACTAAGTTAATAGTATTACTTAGCTTATATATTAGGTAACTAAGGGGATTAAGGATAGATAGAGAGTTATTATCTATTTAGTTAGCTACTTCTATTAAGCTAAAGGTAGTACTAGCACTTAGCTACTAAGCCTAGTATACTATATTAAAGTTACCTATAATAAGGGTATACTAGGGGGGTATTTAGTAAAGGAAGGAGGTCTCTAGGCTATATAGTTCTTAGTAGATATTAAGGATATATATATTATAGATAACTACCCCTAGGGTATTATAGTTAGGGGGAGTAGTAATATTAAAGTATTTAGTACCTTAAATATCCTTATAGATATAAGTAGTAACTTAGGGGTAGCTACTATAGGAGTTACCTTAATCCTATATAGAGACTAAGATAGTATAGGAAGGGTATAGCTTAGTAATACTCTTTACAGAGTTAAGAGAGTACTAAGGCTCTTAGATAAGTATAACTTTAGCCCTTAAGTAGAAAGCAAAATAAAGGGCTATATTATATATTAGCCCTAACTTTCTAATATTAACTTAGAAGACTTTTAGGGTATAATATATTAAAGAGTTAATTATTATTAAGTAACTTAGGGGCTCTAGATTAGTAAGGGGGTAGTATCCACCTTATAATCTAACTCTATAATATTATCCTCTTAGGGAGGGGTTATACTACCTAAGTTAACTTTAATAAGGGTGTCTACCTCCTTTAATAGTATAGTAATATATAGTATAGGCTAGCTACTAAGGGGAAGGTTAACCCTAGACTATATAGTAGAGGGGGAGATAGAGGACTAAGGGCTAGTAAGAGAGAGCTAGAAGAGCTTCTTACCCTACTTTCTAATAGTAGCTTTATAGTAGGATAGAAGCTTTATAGTCTTATTATCCTTAGTAGTAGGATAGAGTAGGTAGGCATTATAAGAGCTAGTATATAGGCCTCTATAGTTTATATACTATAAGGGGCTTATATAGCTAGCTTAGTTATTATAGGTATTAGAGGAGTACTACCTATATACTGCTAGGCAGTAGTATAGCTACAAGCTATGCTAGCCCTAGCAGGCATAGCACTGCTGTAGGGCCTAGGGTTTTATATAGATAGAGAGGATACTGCTAAAAAGGTAGAACAGAGTAGTAACTTTATTGTAGAAGGAAATTATCCAGGATTGTAGTGAATCTTCTGCTATAGCGGAGGTAACCCAGCATCTCGCCAGGGCACAGCCAGTAGCAGCCTTAACCTCAGTGTCTATAAGGATGGCTGTGGAGATATGGCCTCCGTCGAAGCTTGAGTTAAGAGCCTAAACATGCTCCCTATACTATTTACTATGCTTAGAACCTAGCTA
Organism: Colletotrichum tanaceti; assembly: GCA_005350895.1. Classification (NCBI taxonomy): domain Eukaryota; kingdom Fungi; phylum Ascomycota; class Sordariomycetes; order Glomerellales; family Glomerellaceae; genus Colletotrichum; species Colletotrichum tanaceti. The sequence continues at coordinate 311,875 of PJEX01000009.1, forward strand.
GAACCTAGCAGCCTAGGGTTCTATTACTCTACTTTCAGCTGTTGCTCTCAATGTCCTAACAACAGCAGCTAATTTCCCATTTAGCTATTATGTATAGCAGAGTTAAGCTAATTTAGGATCTCATTTCAGCGTCAAACCCCTTGTGATCAACCACTCCATATTATGCATTACTAGGTAGGGCAGTGGGTACTGTGACAGCCACAAAATAAGATCATGGCCGTAGAAGAGCGTCTTTAAAGAAGCGATTCGGCTTCCACGAGCTTGCGTGTTAGCTACCTACTGTAACACTTCATTTTCAATGTCAGGCTTTCGTGTGCCGGCGCGGCAAACCAGCTTGAATCGATGGATCGGATCCCGCCCGCGCATTGCCCATCTCTCCTGAAATCAAGCCACGCCGCATGCCAAACCTCGAACGGATCGCAGAAAAAAAGTCAAGGTGTCTATTGCCAGGCAAAACAGTATGCCATCATCACCCAACGTCGCATACACCTAAAATTCGTGCGACGTTCCGCAGGAGAACATGTCCAACGTTCGCCACGACCACTATAGCCCTTGGAGTCTCAACGACTCTACGTCCCTTGAGAATGACATAGTCACAGACGATGTAAATCTGCTTGCTCTACCCCCCTCAGCCTATTTTAACGTAGTATTTAAAGTCTATATACGGTATGTATTCCTCCCTTTCGTTCTTACTGTTTTCCTATTTACAGCCTTAAAGCTCATAATCTAAGTTTTCTTAATCCTCACCCCAGTCTATTTCATCTGTCAAGTCTTCAAAGTCTTCTAAATTCAATACTTCCTTCCCTTTACCCTTACTATTCTCTTGTTCATAGTCTATCGTCTTACTTTTACCCATCTGGGGTTTTGGCAGGTTAGCCGCAAACCCTCTTGTCCTAACAAGGCCATTATATTTACAAAATGCAGACGAAACATTTGACTTTCTATAATTTGTTTTGGGATAAAGTTTGCATTCGTAATATTGTGGGCATGTATAATACCAATACTTTTTTGGATTGTTCTTTAGGAGAGGGGTACCGCATCTATATCGTATTGTGTATCGACGATTACATGAGGCTGAGGTAGATTGATAGGTATCGTTGAACATTCGTTTACAAAACATGTCTAGTGGAACATAAAGGTCTTCGTTGCGTTTAGTAAGTCCTTGGCTGGTTTTATGTTGGTTTTGATGTAAATCTCTCTTGGATAAGTTGGGCTGGGATTCAATTTTGGTAGCACTAGGGTTGAAAGTTTGCACGCCTAGGCCTAGTAATCCTAGTGTTAAGGAGGAGAGTTTGCAAAACAACATAACGGTAAATTAGGTAGTGTGTAGAAATACTGAAGAGATGTAAAAACTAAGACAATAGGGAGTCTAAGGATTTAAGTAATAAAATGCTTTAAGAAGGTACTTACTGCTATAGAAGTTAAAGGCTATACTACTGTATTACTTTATTTATTTAACTTTATTAGTGAAAGCTTTCTATATTAAACAGGTAAGAATATGATTTTGCTTTTAGTAAAAGCTTATTTAAGTGATAATGCATATATATACATGGCTTATAAACGCCCCACACAATTTTACTTTTTGTAAAAGCGTAATAAAATAACACTGCATAGTAAGCGTACAAACGTCCTATGTAATTCTACTTTCATTAAAAGCCTATTAAAATAATAATGTATATTTAGCTTATAAACGTCCTGAATAATTTTCTAATAAATAGTAAGAGCTACTAACTTAGCGCCTTAAAAACCCAGCCTATATAATAAAGGCAAAACACAATTAAGTCTTCTTATTATAGTATAGCTATAGGAGAGTCTTAGTACTAAGTTAGAAATAAAAGAGAAATTAACGTATCTAAGAAGTTTTATACTGTTTGTTAAAACAACTATATTTTTATAGATATATTAAAGATTAGGATAGCTAGTAAATTAATAGTAAGCTCTTAGTATATTAAGAGTTATATAAAGATACTACTATAACTACTATTACTACTATAACTACTATAACTACTATAACTACTATAACTACTATAACTACTATAACTACTATAACTACTACTACTAGCTACTATTATTATATCTATCTATAACTTATATAAAAGACGTCCTTTAGAGTAGCTAGTAAATTAATAAAGGCCTTTTACTTAGTTAACGGTCTCTAACTACATTAGGCAAGCACTACTACTACTACTACATTTAGTAGGTAGTTAGTTATTAAAAGGGTTAGTCTTAGCTTATCCTACCCTAGAGTGCAGCGTAGCAAGCAGGGTAGGTTCGTACTACTCTTGTTGAAATAACAAAAGAGTACGCTAGGCCCCAGTTTTGTTTTTTCTACTTACGGAACTGCAACCTTTATAGCCTGTCGGCATAATCTAATAACTCTAACCCTCCCTAGTAAAGCTATTTAGAACTGTATTTATAACTGTTTTTATTACTTTTAAAAGGGTGTTTTTAGTATAAGTTATAACTAATGCGATAGAGTAGTAGGCCTATACAGTAATAGTAGCTACTAGTAGCTAGTAGTAGTAGTGCTTTCCTGTTATAGTTAGACACTATCAACTAACTAAAGGGACTCTATTAATTTACTAGCTACTATCCTTTAGTATAATAAAATATTTAAAAATACCTTTTTTTATTATAGTTCTAAAATATATCTACTAAGGAGGGGTAGAATAGGACTAACCTACTCTATATCCTGCGCTATACTCTAGGTTAGGAGAGGCTAAGAATATCTCTTCTAATAACTAATAGTATCTATAGTAGTAGTAGTAATATATACCTAACATAGTTAGTAACTATTAATCTACTAAAAGCCCTCTATTAATTTACTAGCTACTAAAGATTACAGTAGTACTTATAAGCTTACATTAGTTAGTAAGCCCTATAGATGCTATACAAATGTTTTCTATACCTAGAGTAGTATACCGTATTAGACCCGGCTCTATGTAATAAATACTCTAGGTAATAGAATATATTACTTTTTAAAATAAAACTAAAAGAGCTCTTCTTCTTTAGACCCAGAGTATATTATTCTTTATAGGTATATTTTAGGTTTTAATAGAGAACATAGTACAGTAAGGCTTTAATAGTAGTTGTCGTTCTTGATAAGATTACATTATAATACTACATACTCGAGTAAAATACTACTTATGAAAACCTCTCCTATTTTACTGCTCTATATTACATATCGTCTTAAACAGTTAGACTTTGATATATGATTAGAGAAAAGAGTACATAGGAAAATTAAATTTTAAAACATCTTCTAAAAACACTAATTGAAACTTATTTTAGGTAGTATACTCTATATTAAAAAAGTAGGTACCCGCTAGTTTCTTATATAAAATCGTATATCCTAGTACTTAAGGTAAAGTTTTAAGTAGAGTAAGGTCTAAAAGTTTATAAGTAATGCTGAATCTAAACAAGCTAAATAATACCGAAAGTTTTCTAGCTAGTATTCTATTACTGTATACTATACTTACTTAGATCTTAAAAGGTTAAAACTATAGAAGTAAAAGCTAATATAAGTTCTAAAGACTTCGATATAACATATAAAAACTAAAATCAACAACTATATAATTTATTTTCTTTCCTTAGAAACTAAAGAACCTATTATAGGCTAACAGTATAGGAATAGAACTCTAATAGAGAGAAGTGCTTAACTAGCTAAGAGACACTATAGTAGTAATTGCTGTTAACCCACCCACCCCACTTACGAACTAACCCTACATCCAAACCATCCGAAAATACCGCATTTCTCCTCCTTCTCAACATTACCACCTTTTTTAAACTACCACAACAATTATAACCCTCTATTAAATAACCTTATTTTTTTAGTATATCCTTTTAATTAAACAATAAAGCAATATACTAAATTTTAGCTCTAATAGGCCCTTAATAATATAGCTGCTAGCTACCCTATTTGCTAGGCAGCTTATAGCTAGGGTATACTATATCCTTTACTCTAACATTAATTTTATAGTAGGTAGAGTAGAAATGCAGCCTAGGTTGATTACTAGTATTTATCCTAGGCCTAAGAGAGCAGCCTAGCTGCCTATATAACTATCTAAGAAGCCCTTAGCTATCCCCTTACCTATTAATAAGTAAAGGGTCTAGTAGAACGTCTTATAGGTAGTACTAGTAATACCTAACAACCTATAGGAAAGAGGTAGATATATTAATTTAGGTAGAGAAACCTATCTATTATTACTAAGAGACCTAAGGCTATAGATTCTAGGTAATATAAAGCATACTCTACTAACGTTATCTAAGCTTAGTTCTAATATATAGATAGTATCCCTACTGTCTAGGCTATCTATCTATCTAATAGATAGAATATAGATAAGACTAGTATTATAGAGGGTAGGGGAAGTAATAGGCTAGTACTAGGATCTATAGTATTATAATCTATCTAGAAAAAGCAGCCTAGATCTAGGGTATAGGTATTACTAATTAAGTGTATCTTAGCTACTAGAAGCTACTTACCCCCTATAGTTATCTATAAGGGTAAGTGTTGGTTTGTTGGCCGGACCGATTGGAGTTAATGGGGAGGATTGGGGTTAACGGTGGCCTGGGCTAAGTGGTTATATCCACTTAGGTGAGCTGCCCCACTTCGGTAGGTAGCCTACCTGCCTACTTGGCCTGTGCCTGCTGCGTGACCCTGCTAGTTATTTCCTTCTTTTGTTAAGCCTAGTCACAACACTAAGAGATTATCACAAGATTTGCAGTAATCCCTCTTATTGTGATAACTTTAACTAAAATAACCTATAACTTTTCTAATACTAATTAGTATTTAACCTTACTAGGTTATTTATAGATTAATAAGGAATTATTACTAGAAGAGATAACAGTAAGTAGGCTTTAATCCCCCCTGTTAGTGCTAACTAGAGAGAACTAGTATAGGACTTTAATTCCCCTTAGTAAACGATATATCTATTACGCTATTATTATTAACTTAAAGGCTTAGATCTAAGGGTATAGTTTAACTACCCCTCGTAAGGCCCCCTTTTTATTAGTAATACCCTTATCTAACTTTAACTTTAACTCTTAACCTCTTTATTAACAGTTAAACTACTGTAATAACCTTATTTTTCTCTCTTCTTACCTCCTGCTATTACACAGGAGGTACCCTTAAGATTACCTAACCTACTTCCTATTACTAGAATTAACCTCTAGAATTAACCTTTACCTTTCTTCTACTTTTCTCTTTATTAGAATTTTCCTCCTTCCTTTACTTTACAGTTTACTTTAACTAAACGAAATTTTTACCTACACCGCTTAGTTTACCTACACTATTTTCAGTTTACCTAAACTATCCTCTAAATAACCTCTCTTTTACTATTTTCTCCCTTTAAAACCTATTATTAATTTATACAGCTCCTATTATAGTAGAAGCTAGGCCCTCTAACTATAAGGAGGTAGGCTCTAACTAAGGCTCTAACTAGGGCTCTTAACAGGGCTCTTAAGGCAGCTAAACCTATATCTTAAGCAGTTATTTTCCTATTAGCGAGAATAGGACTATTAAAATACCTTTAACCTTTCTTTACTACGTTACCCCTAAGCTATAGGACACCCCTAACTTCTTACTAGGCAAGGCTATGCTAGTAAGAGTTACTACCTTTATCCTTTAAGTTATTACTAAGTAAGAGATTAAGGGCACTTAAGGGTAACGTCTCTAGTGTAACTTTATCTAAGAGTTTAATAGATAGACCTAAGACACTTTCTCCCTTACAAGCAACTTTACTCTTAACTACCTTTAATAATACCTTCACACTGCTAGGGTCCTTATCTATGCAGGCAGGGATATCCTAAAGGCTAGAGCCCTTAAAGAAGTCCTTTTTTAACCCTCCTTCTAGTATTAGACTAAAGAAGAGTTTAACGCCCTTTATAAGTATAATATTACCTTTATAGGTTATTACATTACCTAAAAGTTTATTAATAAAATTATAAGGCTACCCTTACTAGCTAACCTTACTAGGCTTAAGGAGCAGTCTTAACTTTAATAGCTGCTAACCCTAGTAAAGCTAAAGGTTGTAACCGCTAGCCTAGCAATTATAAGCCTATTAGTCTACTAAGGTAACTTATAATAATAGGGTCCTAATAAGGTTATTTAATCTACACTAAAGATACTAGCTTAACCTTAGCATAAGTAGGAGTAACTTCTAGGTAACTATTACTAGGTCCCTTCTCCTTCCCTAGCGCTACTGCTTTAGTAGACTACCCCTCCCCTCTTCTTAAGTAATCCTACAGTTTATTACCTAAGCCTCTAGGTGTCTAGACCTTCCCTGCAACCTGCTCTTGCTATTAATTACTGTTAATAACAGCCTCCTATTAACCTTAACAGAAACTACCTGCCTAGCTACTTAGCAGGCACTTAATAACGCTAGAGCACCCTACAGCAGTAGCACCCTTAGATAAGCTAGGGTAGTTACCCTTATATAGTAAACTAAGGAGGTTACCCTTATATACCTAACTAGGGTAGTTACCCCCCTATAAGAGACAGATATTCTTATAGACCTAATTAAGGTAGTTATCCCCCTTTCCCTTTATCTAATTAACCCTCTATAAAGCAGCTAGGTAATCTTGCTAAGCTATATTCTAACTTAGATCTAAAATACACTAGTAAGAAGTATAATATCCTTAACGTCAAGCTAGCTACCTTTTATAAGAATTGCAAGAACATTAGGATTAAAGAGGATAAGAGGCACTGCACTATTACCTTCCCTACTATACTTAAGGGTAAGGCATCTAACTTCTATTATTAATGTCTTTATAGTAAGGTAGCTTACACTCTTACTACCCTTATTACTGCTATATAAAGTCACTTTAAGACTAAAGAAACTATCTAAGACTACCTTAACAAGTAGCAGACTATTACCTTCTAATAGATACAGACCTCTAAGGTAGGTAAGGGTAAGACTAAGTATAAAGTTCTTAAGCTACTAATCTCTAAGTTTAACCTTATCTAAAGAGCCCTCCTAGAGGAGTATTAGGGTAATAGGTTTATAAGGTATTAATTAATTGCTGCCTGCTGCAGCATCCCTAAGACTAAGCTCTACCTTTACAAGCCCTTATATACCTTAGAAGGTTTATACAGTAACCTTTAGGCAGCTATTGCAGCTAAAGAGAATAAGGCTAAGGCTTTATAGTACTTCCTTTATAAGCCTTATTATAGCTATAATTATTATAACCCTTACCCTATATAATACTTTACTAACTATACTTACTATAGTAACAGTAAGGAGAACTAATATAGCGCTAAGGGTAGCAGCTAGCTAGCTAGCTGCCCTATACCTACTAACAAGAAGTGTTATGTGTACTATAAGTAAGGTTATTATTTAACAAAGCATACACGTAAGGAAAGAAGCTAGGCCTTTAATAAATATAGGGCTAACAAGCAAAAGGGGAGAATTAACTAACTAACTTATAGCGCCTTCCTAACTAAATTTAAAGGGAGCAACCCCTATAAGAGTAATAAGGAGATTATTTAAGATCTTGCAATTAATAAAAGTCCTATTAATTAAGTCTTTTATATAAGTTTAATCTATTTTAGTAAGGCTAAACTTAATAGTAAGGTAATTACTATGCAGTTAGCTAATTAATCTTTTTCTTATTACCTAACTAAGGCTAACCCTAACGTTAACTAGTATATACAAAAGTTATAGATGTCTTTATCCTTGCCTTCCCTAATTAATTTAACTAACCTAAAGCTATTAATAACTCCCCCTTTAACCTTTTACCTTAATTAATACTCCTATAACGTTTTCTAAGGTATTATCCCTAACACTAGCGTAGCTAGTTATTTAACAGCTAGTTACCCTTAAGTCCTTGCCCTCTAATGTATCTAGAAAACTGCTAAGATTAATACTACTGCTAACAAGGTTAGCATTTAATTTAGCGACAACCTACCTATCCTAATAGAGGGTATTATTACTACCCTTACCCCCCTTAGTCCTATAGAGTTTTATGTAGTCTGCGCTAATACCCCTTTTCTCCTTTACCTCTATAATCTTAACTGCCTTAGGATTAAATTCAGGAACCTCTCTAACATCCTCTATAAGGGAGATATCTCTATACCTATAGTGTAAAAGTAGGGTTACATATAGCTCCTTCTTAAGCCTAAAGAGACTATAGCTACTAGGAACTACATAACTAACATTAAACTCTACTGCCTTTACTATTAATTTAGGCACCCTTCAGTCTATTAACTTTATAAGCTCCTTTATAAAGCTAGCTAAGACATTTATATTAATGCTATTCAGAGATTAACTAAGTTCTGCTGCTACTGTTAGCTGCATAGTTAAAGCCCTTACTGCTTCTACTTTACAATTAAGGGAAGTAAAGATATATCCTTTAACTATAAGGTCCTTATTAACGTTATATATCTTAATAGTAACTACCTAGCCCTTTACGTTATTAATTCTGCTACTGCCTTTAATACAGTAAGGTTCTTAAAGGATATAACAGCTAAGGCTATATAGGAAGCTTTACATATCTATTAGATTAACGTATACTAGGGTCTACCTAACTAGATTGTAGTAGATACTAGCAGGAACTTTACTGCTACTAAGTTTAAGGCTAAAGCTAAGGTAATATCTATTTATATTAAGATTATCCCTATTAAGGCGTATCATAGCATTAGGAAGGTTAAGAGATACTATACTGCCCTATACTATACATACAAGATTATCTGCAATAAGTACCCTAACCTCCCTTATAAATCAGCCCTCTAGAGCACTATTAAGTTAGTTAACAATACTACTAGCCCTAATAGCCTTATCCCTACACTCCTTGTCTTTAGCGCCTACCTATATATAACTAATAACTCTCCTCTATCCCCTAACATTATTTAACATACTAAGGCTATCTATAAGGCTATTGCTACTGTTACCTACATTTACGCTAAGCAATAAGTAAATAACGCCCTTAACACCTATAACAGACTAGATACTATTAACCTTAAGAAAATCACTATTAGATTAGAGGTTTGTGTATAGTAAGAGCATAAGGGATAGACTAGACCCTTTTGTCTTCTTAATGTAAAGGGTAAGGACTGTATTATAGACATTAATAGCCCCTACACTTTCTAATCGACTAGCGTTAAGCCCTTTTATTACAAACCTATTAATAATAATAACCCTAGAGAGGCTATCCCTACTATAGATAAAGATCTCTAAGGGATTACTAGATCTATAGTAGTTGTTAAGATCCCTTAGTAGATCTTAGCATCTAGCAGCCCTTTAGTACTAGTATCTAGTAACCTCTTAGGTAGAGATAACACTATCTATCTCTTAGAAAGAGAAGCCTCTAATTAGCTGCTTGTAGAGAAGCTCCACGCTAAGGGCATTATCATAGAGGCTAGCACCCCTTTTAAGTCCTCTACTATAAAGGAAGTAACTACCCTAATTAATTAAGGGGTAGTTACCTTTATCCCTTATAATAAGGAAAAACACTAGGGTATCTATATCTTTAAGTCATAGATAATTAACAAAATTAAAAACAAGATAACTAATACACCTTTTAAGAAATCCTAGTTAGTTATTTAGGGATATACTAATAATAGCAAGATAGCTATCCTAATGCAGTCTCTAACTATTTAGAGATTAAGCTAATATCTAATTATCGCTATTACACCCTCCCTCCTTAGCTGTAAGGGCTTTATCCTAATCCTTTAAGATATTATATAGGTATATACACAATTAGCCTCTAAGTTAAATTAAACTATCCTTACATACCTACCTATTTAGATCTAGGACTAATACCCCCTTAGAATAATTATAGAGGTTATAAGACCCTTATATAGGATTGCAGAAGCTAGTACTTATTAGTAGGTTACCTATAGTAATTACTATAAGGTAAAGCTTAGGATAGTAACTACTGTATATAACCTATACCTACTGCTAACCTCTATAGCTAACAAAAACTTTAGCCTTATTAGTATACAGACTAATAACACTATTACCCTTAGTAATACTACCTTTAACGAGATAGAGGAGAAGGAGCTTGCTAAGGCTAGTCTTCTTACTAAGCTAAAGGAGTACCTCTCTACCTCTAACCCTTTAAGATTTAACAGCAGTATTATCACTATTAACAACAGCAGCATTATTACCCTTAAGCAAAAGGGCTAGGGTACTAAGATTAAACTTATAGATACAGCCTCTAATTTAGCTACTGCTAAATACATCTAGCAACACATATACAGCGCGTATATCTCCTCTATATGCTAACTAGAAGCTGCTTTTAACCTCTCTACAGCTACTTAACACTAACAACCTACCTAGAAGGATATTAAGGCCCTAAACAAGCGCCTTAAGTAGTAGATAGATTTACTAGACTATAGCCTTTAATATATACTGCTTAACCTAGCTAGGCTAAAAGTCTTTGTCTTTATTAATAGGTCTTTTGCAAATAACGCAGACCTATTATCTTAAATTAGGTTTATTATCCTGCTAGCTAATAAGACTCTTAGTAAGGCCTAAGATAACTTTACTATTACTAGGAACATTATTTACTATAGTTCTATAAAGTTAAAAAGAATTACCTAAAGTATACTTACTTTAGAAGTCTACAGAATAGTCTCTAGTATAGATATAGCTATTACTATCTCTACTACTATTATAATAGTTATAAGCAAGCTAGGAATACCTCCTCCTGCTACTATAGTCTACACTAATTTATACTTACTGTATAAGTACCTTATTAAGCTTAGGACTACCTAGGAAAAATGCCTTATAATTAATATAATAGCATTACAATAATTATACAAATGCTATAAGCTTGCTAAGATTTAATAGATTAATAGCAAGAATAACCTAGCTAATGTAATAATAAAGGCAAACCTAAACGCTACCCTTAAGAAGCTAATTAATAAGAATACCCTTACTATTTGCATAGAAGGATAGGTTAACTAGGCTTAAAGCTGTAATTAAGCATATAAGACCTAAGGGTAGGAGGATAAGGGATAAACATTATAAAGGAGTATAGGGTTAATAGGGTAGACAGAAGAGTAGCAGAAAATTATTAAATAAGTGTATATACCTCTAAAGCTTTAGCTAAGGAGAAACACCTATAATTATAATGTAGTTAGCCTGCCTTATCCCTTACTAGTAACTGTATAGCCTAGGGATACAGTATATACAGAGGAAACAGGGGAATTAGAGGAAGCTAGGAGTTATGTAGCCTGTTATAGACCTACAAAAGTATTATACTTTTTCTTTTATTATAGATTTAAATAATTCAGGCTAAGCTAACAAACCTAGCCTCTTACTATAAAAAGAGAGTGTATCTAGTATTAGTTTGTTAGCTAGACTAATTAGAGTTAATAGGGAGGATTAGGGTTAATGGTAGCCTAGGCTAAGTAGTTATATCTACTTAGGTAAGCTACCCTACTTCAGTAGGCAGCCACCTGCCTACTTAGCCTACGCCTGCCGCACAACCCTGCTAGTTATTTCCTTCTTTTATTAAGCCTAGTCACAACACCAAGAGATTATCATAAGATTTGCAGTAATCCCTCTTATCGTGACAACTTCAACCAAAATAACCTATAACTTTTCTAATAAGTTAGTCTAGGCTTAGTAGTTTCTATTAGATCTATCCCCCTATAATAGCTAGTAATTTACCTATTTAGATAATAGCTAGATAAACGATTAGACTACCCTTAACTAGCTAGAGAAGGTCTTTATCCTAGGGACTATTCCTACCTAGCTAGATAAGGCTAGGTTATTAGTTATAGATAGGTATTATAGCTATATAACAATAGAATTTATATACTAATACTAGAAGTATAAGATCTATCTATTATTTCTACCCCTCTATACCTCTACTATCCTCTAGCCTCTTAATATATTAGTCTTTAGCCTATTAAAGTAGGCCTATAGGAAGGAGGTTAGATCTATCTATAACTAATATAGTAACTTAACAGTTATAGGTAAGAGGATATTTCTAGGCTGTTATTATAAGGCTAGAAGGGTAGCTATAACTAGCTAGAATATAAAAATAGGCTAGAAGTAGGCTAGGTTATAGCTAGTCTCCTTAAGGTATCCCCTATCTAATACTATAGTTATTAAGGTAACCTCTAGTTAATAGGCTAGGCAGACTAGCTAGCAGTCTAGCTAGCAGTCTAGCTAGCAGTAGGATAAAGCTATATCTATTATTCTATAGTTAACTCCTTATTGCCTAGCTGATCTATAACATTAATTACACCTATTTACTTAGTTAGATAAGGATAACTTAGATACCTATACTATTTATTACCTATCTAGAAAGGTGTAGAAGGGCTATAATAAGTAGGTAACTAGACTAGCTATACTAGAGCAGCAGGTCTAGCAGCTGCAGGGTTAGGTGTAGGAACAACGCCAGCGTAGGAGGAAAAAGGTCCCTATGTCTCCTAACAGTAAGTTCGCAAGGATAGAGCAGATCTAATAGGCTCTATTGTCGTCCAGCGAAGCAGAGAATAGTCCAGACAAATCCAGCGTATTAGAAATGCCTAGTAAAGCTGAAAGCTGCATCTAGGTAGGTGGTAGGGTGGAGGAATAATGGATAGGAATAGTGGCATAGGTGGTGTTGATGGTGGTTTGGATGTGGGGGTGGTTCGTAAATAGGGTGGGTGGGTTAGTAGATAAGCGTACTATACACCATAGCTACAGTCGCATTACCTACAATAGCTGCTATAGGTTTTTCCTATAATAGAACTACTCTACCTCCGCGATGGCGTCATATTCTCATCATGACGTAAAGCGGCGGCGGTTCGACGGGAACTTGATTGCATCTAGGCTAATTCCTATTGCATACGAAGTTTTCGCCTCAAAAGATGAGGATCAAATGACTAGGAAGAAGCCACCAGTGATTGCCACCGATAATCCTGCTCAATCGTATCCGCAGGTTGTTACTGAAGGGCATGCCAGCGAGTTCGAAGATCCTCAGGTATTCAATGTTAAGGATCAAGATATCTGCTTTGGAATGGTATGTCTGCAAAGGATCTTTAGATTTTAGATCATCTGAGACTAACCAAGGAAGCTCACGTCTCTGAGCGCGCAATTGGTGACCGACATTGAGCAGGCCCCAGGATCGGATATTCATCTGACTCTAGACAACGAAGGGCAACTAGTTTCTACAATCCACCCAGAATTCCGCGCAGCTTTGGACCCACGCGGCCGTGAGTTGATTGGGTTATTTTACCGCGAAGGCATCAGCATCGACGTTCTCGGGTTACTGGCCGAGCAAGAGGTTGGTGATGATGATAGCTTACGACTTTGGGTAAGGATATATGGACCGCGGGAAATAGCCCAAGCGGTCGGGAATACGCTTCAAAAGGCCGAGCTTTATCTGCAAGATCCCACTTTCTCTCTCACAGACGTCTAATACTTCAATCTGCAACGCTTCACCAACACGGAGGGAATTCGAACTGTCGACTTCCGAACTTTTCTTTCCGATGAGAATGAAGCCTTAGCTGACAAGGAAGAGACACTGTTGGCCATAGATGTGCTGAACAGTGTCACTTCAACAACTATGCGTTATGAGACGAACGGTTCACATTACCTTCAGACAGATCTGCAAAGGTGAGTACAGATACTTCTCAGCCGTGGAATGGAGCAATGCTTAAGTCAACTGAAACAGTCACCAGAAGCAAGGCTTGACGTTCATGCTTGAACGGAAAAACGGTTGGCGGTTACATGAGCCTAATGGAGATGTATGGTCCCAGCATGTCGACGAGTTTAGGCGAACAACGTAAGACTACTTTCTATTATTCATTGATTTCTAGCTGACCGTCTAGATATATCAAGAATGTGAACTCGTCGTTCTGTTGCAAACCCCCTCCTCCTTTCAAAGGCGAAATTCTTGCCGATCTTATGGGTCTAGGCAAGACACTCAGTATGATATCCCTTATTGCCCATGATAAGCTCCGGGAGAGTGGACCGCAATCCATGAGACAAGAACCGAGCTCGCAAGGTTTTAGTGGCACACTTGTTGTAGTGCCTCTTTCACGTATGTCTTCGAATTTCGTGGAGTCCTGACCAAATATAACTAACGAATGTGTGCTTTAGTTCTCGACAACTGGGAAAAGGAATTGTCCAAGTAAGTGACGTTACAAACGAGACGCCTCGTAGAAATGGTATCAAACCAAACTTTCTATGCACCTTCTTAGGGATCACTTCAACTGGCGTCGTCATCACGGACAACCCCGACTGCAAGATATGTGCCACTTGAGGACGAGTGAAATTGTCCTTACGACCTACGCGACACTGGCGAAGGAGTAGAAAGTTCAAGTGGAAGCCAACGCAAGCCCAATGTTTTCACATAAGTGGCATCGAATCATTTTGGACAAAGGTTTGGGCCCTTGATTGTCGTGTCGAAATCGCAGGGTGACTTTTTGATATGGCATATGAGATTAAGAACCTTAGTACAGCAAAATCCCAAGCCATATGTGAGCTCAGAGGTGACTGTAAGTGGGTGGTCACCGGAACACCAATTCAGAATCGACTTTCTGGGCTCCACAGCGTACTTCACTTCCTTGGATTGCGTCCGTATGACGACAAGAAAGCCTTAGACAGGGATATTACGACCCCTTGGCTTCGTGGGGAAGAGACTGGGCTGGAAGCGTTGAGAAAGGTTCTTGGCTATGTTATGTTGAGACGTTTGCGAGACACAATAACCTTACCAGAACGACAAGATCACTGGCGGTACCTTTATCTCAGCCCTGAGGAGCAACGTGTGTACGACGCTGTCAAAAGAAAAACAATCGAGTTTCTCGACAACGCGTTGGCATCTTCTGGAGGACAAGATAGCTATAGAAACGCGTTGGAGAAGATTAATGCTCTAAGGCTTGTCTGCGAGCTGGGATGCTTTCCTAAGCTACCCCTTCAACAGCCCTCTCTGAAGCCTACGTCTTCCATAGAACTTTTGCCAGGAACACCAGATCGACAGTCAACCCCACTTAAACTTGAAGGAGAAATAGAGTAGGACAAAGATATCCAGAACGACATCATTGCCCAAGCAATCGACCATTTCTGTCCGCCTGTAACCAGGCTTGAGTCAAATCTGAACTGGAACCAAGAAACAAGCAGCATACTTTGTGGGGCCATTCCTACAGATCAATGGCCCACGAAGATCAAAGCTCTAAAGGCTGCGTTCAAGGGACAAAAAGGTTGCATTGAGTGGTTTCCTAATCTGGATCCCTTAGCTGACGATTACAGTATTATGTTTTCGTACCAAACATCTATCCTTAATGTCGCTAAACTAGCTCTCACTACCGCTAGAGTTAACTGCGCTCAGATTGATAGCAAGAAAAGCCTAAACAAGAGGAGTCGTATCATTAACGATTTCTCAAAGGCTAATAGGGTGTCTGTACTTTTGTTGTCATTGGGATGCGGCGCCGTCGGGTATGTCAAGCCTGATTGCTAGTGCTGAGCTGTACTAACATTATGAAACATCTAATTCTAATGTTCTCTAAATAGGTTGACACTTACTTCTGCTTTAAGAGCTTATCTACAGGAGCCGCAATGGGACCTGTCTATTGAGGAGCAGGCTCTAGCAAGGATCCACAGAATAGGGCAGACTCAAGAGGTCAGAACTGTTCGATTTGTGATAAAAGATTCCATTGAACAGGTATGTAACGCTAAAAGCTAGGGTGAAAGGGTACTAACAGCGACTGTTGTAGTATGTCTTAGACATTTAAAATGGGAAGCGGGACCTTATAAGTCTATTAGGCTTAAAGCATGTCACAGGTCGTCAATTAACAGCTAAACAAAAGGTAAATAAGACGCAATGTTTCTGTACGTAACATATTATCTATCAGATTTATAAGCGATTGCGTCAGCTTCTCAGATAGGCAATATACTAGACAGTAAGCCGTATCTAGGTAACGTAGTAGGGGTTACTGCCATAATAATTAGGGTTTAATTTATATGTATTTACCTATACATGTCTATGTTTAAAATGAAAGTATAGTAAGTGAATAGGTTTAAAGTGCCTTAAGTAGGCTTATAACACTTCTATAGAGGCTTATAAGATAAGCCCTTACTATTATAATTTATTATAGTAAGATAGATAAATAAAAGAGTTATACAGATAAGAATAGTGTAGTGTTTTTATATTTGTTGAAAGGTAAATTATACTAACACTAGTTATTATTATAAGGAAGGGAGACTCTAGTTAAAAGACAATTCTAATGAAGGTATAAATATTAGAATTTAATGTAAAAAAGAAGAAAGTAAAGAAACTAATTTTTCTGTCTTTTTAATAGGTTAGTAATAGAGAGAGTATATATGCAATAAGATAGTCTTAACTAATAATAAAGGTATCAAAGTTTAAGTTACAATACTATAAAGATATTACTTATATAAAACTATTGTGTCTGTTAGATAGTAACTAAGACTCTATACCTATAATACTAACTGCGTAGCATACTAGTAACTAAAGCCCTATACTTAAAGAGTCTTAATCTTAATAGTACTAATAATAGCGTACTAGATATGTTAACTCTCTAGAGAGGTAAGACTCTTACTAAATCCTTCTTATTTAGTAATTATTATAAACGTAAAAGTCTTACTCTATAGTCTCTTCTACACATTCTTCCCGATAGATCTAAAGTACCTATAGTAGCTCCTACTAACTAGTAATAGATAACCTATAAATATCGATATCAATATTAATATAGAGCTATTTATAGCATTTATTCTATCTATAAATAGTTACTTCAATAATTTAAATGCTCTCTAATAAAGGAAGGAAATAATGACTTAATAAGTAAGGGTCTATAGTAAGAGTAGGTATATAAGCTATCGAAAAGGTAGGGTAGCTCCTATAGAGTAGAGATAACTACTAAACCTAAGCTAACGCTTAACCCTAATTACACTTATTATTTCTAATAGGCCTAATCTACAGACTAATAAATAGTGTTTTTAGTTTCTAAGTTATTCACTTCAAATACATAGTAGTTTATCTATTCGTTATGGAATTTAACTATAGAATAACTAAGACTCTATTAAGACTTTAACAGCTATTAAGTAGTAAGTTAGCTTGTACTATAATAAGTATGTCTCTACTACTTTATAGAAATATATCTACTATTTATACCTTAGAAAACTATCTTAACGTTATATTTATTTAACTATACCTAAGTATTATAGAAGTAAGTTATAAAAGTCTATAGGTATATTTTTATGCTAGTTAATGCCACTTCATAATACTTTTCAATTATGAACTAAAAAATCAAATAGCAGTAACAGCTAGGATAGTCTTCAGCTTATATCTCTTTTAAAAGTATATAGTAGAGAGATAACTATAATACTAAAGAAATTAAGATAAATAAAACTTTAACCTACTATAGTATATAAGATACTTTTAATAATAAGTATACTAAGATATTTACTTAGAGTATAAAAAACGTTAGTAAAAGCTGTTTATATTTAATGAAATAGGGAATAAAGAAGTTCTATTCATTATATAGTATTTTATTTAAAGGGAAAACAGAGTAGACTTAATACATTTAGTCTAGCCTAATTAAAACTAGATATCCTAAAAATGCATCATAATACTATTCTGCCTTCTATTTATTATTCTGGAGAATGTAGCCTTTAGTTAGAGCAGTCTCTTCATAGTATCTCTACTAAATGACGTAAATCATAAAAGAAAACTAAAAGACGAAATGCCTATAATTTCGCACTTCATGAGTAAAACATTATCTTTTACTTTCAAGATAAGAAACTTATTTCACCCCTAATTTTCCCTTTACTCTTCTTTTTGAACTTCATAATCTTTATCACCTTTTAGCATATCATTCCACCAATCACGCCATTCTACCATATCCTCTTCAAGCCTGCGGTCTGTATCCTCAAAGTCTGTTCTAAATCTATCTGATTTCTCTTTACACCTTTCTTGCTCATCTTCTACGTCTTTATACACACTACACCAGTCTATCTTCTCATTATTCCTATTCGTATCCTCTCCATTTAACAAGCCCTTATGCTTTTTGTGATTTAGACTTATAGGCTGGCGGTCTATTTTAGCGAAATCATCTTCATAGATTGGGGTCGACTCATCATGCCACTCGCATCCATCTAAGTTATGGTCCTGGTGTGCACTTTTACAGACTGTCTTCCTGCTCTTCTTCCGGCGCTTCTTCTGACTTATGATCTCTTCTTGCTTCTGGTGTACTGTCTGGTCGATCCCTTGCTCTTCGATTGTTGGTTGGCAAAGTCCATACATAATGTATGGAGATCTAGTGTCAAGTATAGCTTCAGTACGATAGACAGTACAATATCCTTTGCCTTTACAGGTATTAAGTGTCTTGTTACGGCCTGTTTCTCCTGGAAGATAGCATGAAAGTCTTCTTGCGTTGTGTCTTTTATGGCACCCCCCTGCGATAAATTTCCACCGAGGGTCTTCAAGCTTTTTAGCACATATGGCGTCAAATTCTGCAAGCTCCTGCTCCTGAATCTGTCTATATGGAGGTCCTGGGCCTAGTTGAGGTTCTAAGCCGAGTTGAGGTTCTGGGCCGAGTTGAGGTTCTGGGCCGAGTTGAGGTTCTGGGCCGAGTTGAGGTTCTGGGCCGAGTTCATGCTTCTTTTTAGAATGTACGCCTAGGATGAATAATGCTAACATAGAGATGAGTTTTTTGTTCAAATCCATAGTTATAAGGAGGTAGTATAAGTTAGAAGAAAGCAGGTAGAATAGAGAGATTTAATAAAGACAGAGACTAATAGGGCTGCTAGATGTTAAAAGTTTGCTAAGTATTAAGAGGGATACTATCTACTATTTATTGATTCTAACTATACTATAACATAATTGTTAATGGCCAAGGACGAGTACTTTAGTACTAGTAAATAGATAGGTATCCTTAGCTAGTGTAATGAAAAGTTATATGTCGCTATAAGTTATAGGTTTAAGTAGGGCTACGCTATACCTAGCACTACTAAGGTAGCCTAGTTAGGTTAGCCTCAGCCTTTTGAATCTATCTAGCTAACATTTAAGTAGTTTATGCGACTATAAAAAGGGTAAAGTAATTTACATAGATAAATCTACTCTTCTACCCCTTAGGTACTTCTATTAGCGATAAGAATAGTTATAGATTACCTACATAAGAGGCTATCTCTAGAGAAACTCTTTATTATACATCATTATCTTCCTACTATAGTTTAATATATCGATATAATATATGTAGGTTAAGTAATAAGCATTTAACTTTCTTCTTTAGGTTTATAGAAGTAAACATAAGACAATGCACTCTTATTCGTAATTAGAATTTTACGTCTAGAAGTATACTAAAAATCTCAAAAGTAGGCGTTATTAGGCTATTTATCTAACAAGAGTAAGCTAGGTTCTACATAAAGATATCAGTATTATTCTTCTGCGCTAAGCACCCCTTTCTTATTAAGTAATAAAAGTAAATGTTTCTAAGTAGAAAGGATAAATGGTAGGTAGGAAACTATATTAGAGTAAGTATTATAGCGAGAGTGTTAGAATGTAATGCTAATTGCTAGTAAATTTACTAAATACTTTCAGGCCATTAAATATAGGTGGACACGGCTAATGTCATGCCACGGCCAGCCCGGACTAGGCGACCTAGTCCGGCCACCCCAGGCCCTGTTCGGCTAGCCCGGGCCACATCCATCCTGCCCAGGCCCATTCAGCCTATCCGAACCCATACGCCTATACGTGGGGCAGGGCATCCAATGAAGATAGATCTCTCCTTAGCCTATTACTTACAGTTAGAAGCAATGGAGTATAACTGTGGCTTACTAAGGCTGAAAGCTCTTGGTCAGGACGGGGACGAGGTAGGGCACCCGCGTCTCGGCGACCCTGCCACTCGGTTTCGACGAAGGACGGGAAATGTCTCTGTCAATCTTGGCCCAGGGGCAGGAACAGCATAATTCAGCGCCAGAAGTCGAGGCCCCCCGAGAAGTAGATAACGGGCATGTCGACGGTAGCGTATCAATATTGCAACCCGCATTTATTCCATTGTCACACGCTCTAGAGAATTCATTAGTTAGGAAGCTTAAACCACGAGGAAGGGCGTTTTAGGAAGGATTGATCTTGTATTCAAAGGTTAACAACGACTTTACTAGTAACGTAGTAGGTTTGACTCTACGTTGCTTTGATTATTTAACAGATCTAGGCAAACAAATAATCCAATTGAAGTGTAGCTTAAAGATTGTTATATGATTGATTTAAAGACATTTTGTGAGATAACATCCTAGATAAAAGCTTTAAACTGCTCCTCCCACCGACTAAACTAGCCAGTCTTCTTGGCGGTTGCCTCATTGTAATGCCTGGCTGCGTCCTTGATGCCATTGAAGAAATCGGTATAACTCGTCTTGATCTTGCCGTTCAAATCATCCACCATCTTCTTTGTCTGCTCCACGACGTCGATAATGTCGAGGATTTGCAGAACGGCGTCAGCCACGGACGCGACGACGGCGATGCCGGCAAAGAACTTGCCGAGGCAATCCATCATCTTAAAGGCGCTTGTCTTGGTCTCTGCACCCACAAACTCGGCCACCTCGTTGTACTGGGCAAGCTTGGTCGTGGCGACCTTCATCCGGTTGGCCATGATGGCGATGGAGCCAAAGCGGACGAGCGTCAGGGCCGTGCTGCCGCCAAACTCGAAGCCCTTGATGGAATTGAGGCACTTCTTGAGGTCCTCGTCCGACTGCTGGCTCAAGTTCAACGTGTCGAGAGCCTTGTAGACCTCTTTGATTTCGTCGCTGTTGAAGAGCACGGATGCCGAGTTGGCATACTTTTTGAACGTGGCGACGTCAAGCTTGTCGCCGGCCATTTCGATCTGTGCCATAAACTGCAAGAGATAGGAGCGGCACGTCTGTCCGCTCATGCCCGTCGCCTGCTTGGCCGCCACGATGTTGTTGTTGGCCTTGTAGGAGGTGATGTACTGATAGACCTTGGGACCGACAATAGCCGCAATGTCGGCGTCGACGGTCGTCAACTTTTGGTTGAGATCCTTTGAGTGCTTGGAAATGACGGCTTTCGTGATCAAGACCGAAGCCTCAAGGGCGGCAAATGCAAGCATGCCAAAGCCAAAGGACCAGATGGAAGCCACGGCGGCAGCGTCCGCACTGATCTGGAGCGCGTCCGCGGCAATGGTCTCGTCGCGCACCTTGGTGGCCATGTCCACCAGCGTGTTGAATTCTGTCTTGATGGCTCCGTCAGAGTCAAAATCGCCTAGCGACACAAATAGATTGTGCTCGTCGATCATGGACTGGATGTCCTTCTCGCTTGCTCCAGTCCATCCGGACATGTAGTTCAAGAAAACGTTCAAGTCTGTACTCATGTTGACGGCTTGAGAATAGAGTATAGTCTTGGGTAGAATTGGAGTAGTGGGTTGGGGAAAAATGTAGAAAAGAAGTTGCTGATGCGAGTCGGTTTTTCTCGAGGCCTGTCTACCTGGCACCCTTACATCATGTTTGTCTTAACCAGACAGCAAAGGCACCGAATGCGAATAGACCAATGCTTTGTGACACAAAGCTAGCTTGTTCGGCACATCAACTCTCTCGCGCCTAGGTAATTGGTATCTTGGATTTGGCGGCAGCGCGGCTACAGCCAAATAGGAATTGGGTACATATACATTGGTCTGAGATGGGTTACACTGCATACGAATACGATACGGACTGAGACGACAGTCGGCCCGAATGGTACTTCAGCTGCAGTCCAAGCATCGGTCTGCAGTTTGGACCTCGGTCTGGGCCGAATTCCAGCTGCGGCAGAAGCAATACAACGAGAGCCTACACTACACGTGTAGACCGCCAAATGGCACCCAAGCGAGAAACAAACACTAGTACCGCTAGCGCCCTAACCTGGACGCACGTCGAGACCAATAAACTGTCATGTATGATTTTACCGGGGTCATCTGGGGGGGGGGGGGAGGTGGAAATAATCCTTGGGCAACTTGCAAGGGACCCTTTGCCTGATCTAGATAAATGACCGATGGCACTGCTGCCGACACCGCCGGACTAACCTCCACCGTGCCGGACGTCCGACCGGCAGGGGGGCCCCACCAGGAGACCGGCCGCCGCCAAGCCGCGAGAAGCAGGCAGCAAGGACGAAGAGAGTCACAAGGAAAAAGCCTATTCCAACCTCGCGTAGTGAGCGGGTGTAGCCAGGCACAAGCGCAATTGGTTCCTTTTTACCCATGATCACCTAATTCACCCCATTACTTTCAACAGTTGCTGAGACGCGGATGACTGAATGATGTGAAGAGCACGGCGCGGCAGAGGGGGGCTACTGCCTACATGCATGAATAGATAGACATATTCTTAGTAAATCATACAAATGCCTTGTTATATATATATATATATATATATAATGACGATGATGCATTAGACTCTTCTGCTTGCGGTAATGTACTAGTATCGCAAGCACTCTCTACACGTGGCCTACGCTTCCGGCAGCCGGCTCCAGCCTCCGGCCCGCTTGGTCACCACTTCAGCAGATCAGCGCCGTATCGCCGGCCTGGCGGGCGGACTTGGGGCCGGAATGGACCATGTCCAAAAGCGGCTGCTTCCTGAGCGACGGGGTGACAGCGACGGCACCATCCTCGTCCGTCTTGGGCGGTTCCTCCTGGCTGCTCAGCCCCACCGTCTTGATTTCCAGCACGAAGGATTTGCCCGTCCCGAGTACGTAGCGGATGGCATCGGCCACGGCCGGTTCGACGTCGGCCGGGTGCTCGACGTGCTTGCCCTCGATGCCGGCCATGGCCTTGGCGATGCCGACGAAATCGGGCTGCGGGTCGCGGACGGTGAGATAGCCGGGGTTCATGGTGCGCGGCGTCCAGTCATAGCCCAGCGCCTCGCCATAGACCTGGACGATTTTCCCGAGGCCCACCTGCAGGGTGTGGTATTCCGTGTTGTTGGTGATGACGTAGAGGATCCCCAGGTTGCGGTGCGCCGCCGTCCACCAGGCCTGCGGATAGAACAGCGCGGAGCCGTCGCCGGTGACGGCCACGACCAGCTTGGTGCCGATGCCCTGCCACCCTCGCTCTTCCTCCTTGATGCCGAGGGTGGCGCCGAACGACCAGCCGAGCGAGCCGCCACCGACGCAGTAGTAGCTGGTCGGTTCGGCGTAGGGCAGCAGGTACTGGAAGGGGGAGGGGTCGGAAATGGCCTCGTGGACATAGACGAAGTCGCGCTGGAGCTGGAGCTGCTCGATCTGCCGGCGCAGTGCGGCCGCGATCACCACCGCCCACACGTTGTCCTGGGTCATGGCCTGGTCCAGGTAACGCGCCCACTTCTCCTTGCGATCTTCGGCCTGCGCGGCCAAGGTGTCGTTGCGCTGTTGGGCGACCGATGAGGCCATCACTTCCTTGACCCGGGCGGTGATCTGCGGCAGGGCGACCTTGACGTCGGCGAACAGGGCGGCGTCGCCGTAGTAGTTCTTGCCAATGTCCCAGATGCAGTTGCTGAGATAGAGCTTGCTGACCGAGTCGGGGATCAGCGGGCCGTCGGACGGCTTGTAGACCAGCACCTGCGCCTGGTTGGAGAAGCCGCACAGGAAAGCGACGTCGTGCCCGTGGAACGCCGACTGCATGCCGGCCTGGTTGTTGGGCAGTTCGCCCTGCCAGTGGGAATCGTCGTTGGGATAGTTGGCGACGGCGCTCAGCGTCTGCTGCAGCACTGGCGCGCCGGTGGCGTGGGCGAGATCGCGGAGTTCCGCCCAGGCACCGGCCAGTCCGACGGCGTCGCCGGCGACGATGATGGGATTCTCGGCCGCCGCCAGCCGGTCGGCGAGGTCGCGCACGCCGGCCGGATCGGGGCCGAAGTGGGGCGAAATCCGGGTGATGCCGTTGATGGAATCGCCCTCGGGGATGCGGCGCATGGTGAACTCCCACGGCATGGAGAGGAAGACGGCGCCGTTGGGCGGGGCCATGGCCTCCTTGAAGGCGCGCTGCAGCACCAGCTTCATGTCGTCCTCGGACTTCATCTCGTGCGCCCATTTGCAGTAGTCGCGGGCGAGGGCGACGGTGTCGGACGACAGCAGAGGCTCCTGCACCACGAGCGCGTTCTGCTGCTGCGCGCAGAGGATGACGAGCGGGAACTGCGAGCGCGACGCGTTGAACAGGTTGGTGATGGCGTGGGCGATGCCGGGGGTGACGTGGACGATGAGGATGGCCGGCTTGCCCGTCATGCGGGCCGAGCCCATGGCCGCGCCCATGGCGATGTTTTCGTGGAGGCACTGGACGTATTCGACGCCGTTCTCGGGATACGAGGTGCCGTCAATCCACGGGATTTCATTGACCCCGGGGACGCCAAAGATGCGCGTGATTCCTAGTTCGCGGCAGACATCGAAGAGATAGTCGCGCGCCCAACGGTGGGGGGGGCCGGGGGGCAGCGTCTCCGTCTCCATCGCGAGGGACAAGACAAGCTCTGTATGAAGGAGAGCCTTTCCAGATAGATACTCGTTAAAAACTGGTTTTTCTCGCTAGATAGTCGCAAAGCAGGGAAACAAAAGTGTTATGATGAAAAAAGTCAGATGACGGCGTACTTTTCTGGATTTCCTATTATTTTAAATAATTACTGCCTCACGGTAAGGCCACTCACTACACCCGCTCATGATTTTCCCGCAGGACTAATGCAATGTATCTCATACCACCCATTCTCTCCAACGGTCCAACGGATTGCGGTGCAACTGACTACGTGTAGCATAGGATAAGGTCAAGGGTGATTGGTTAAATCCTCTATCACGGAGTGAGACATGACGTTGGTAATCAGAACGTAGCAGGAAGGGGTAGGAAGATACGCACTTGTTGGTGTGCCAGCCAGCGACTCTCTTGCTATTAGGCGCTCCCGCAGTCTTTCCCATCTCAGCCAGCCACAGCTTTGGTCTAGCCAACGTAGCGCGGATTTACGGTATGCATCTCAGCCGCAGCTCAGGAGTCAGGCTAGCCAACATAGCGCAGATTGACAGTATAGTATGCATCTCAGCCAGCCACAGCTTAGTCTAGCCAACGTAGCGTAGATTTACAGTATGCATCTCGGCCAGTATGCATCTCTGCAGCTTGGTCTAGCCCACACAACGCGGATTTAGGTATAGTATATATCCCAACTAGGTAGAGATCCGGAGCAGTGTAACACAACAGCCAGCCACATGTCTTCTACCCCAATTATGAGGAGAACGACAGCCTCACAGGCACCAAGTTGTACCACTCACCGCGTATCCCCTCGACCGCAAGAAGGCCCCACTCCACCGTGAAATGCGGTAGAGTGGGGCCCCCTCCCGTGCCGAAGCGGGACTAGCAGCCAATAGTTGCTTCCGGCACTCACGGACCGTTCCGCATTAGCCCAAGCTTCGGTCTGGGCCGCGCGGGGAAGGCCCCTCATCTTTCTGATGACCTGATTCGTCAGATCACCAGAAAAGTGGGACAGGCGTACGGCGATGGCCCGGAACCCCGCACCGGGTTGCTCGGCGAAGTCGCCGTGATTTCTGTCTACATTCGCCACATTTGACAAGAACGTGCTGTTCCAAATCAAATACGCGGGCGGGCTGAACTAAACCATCGCCTACCTTGGCTAGTCTAGAATTCCATGGAATAATATGATTCGCTGACAACAATTACAGACAACAGCGAAGGTGCCAATCAGCTAAGGAGGTACTTACCCGAGGCACACCGCAACATTGACACCAGGCCGGTTTGAGGGAGATAATTACAGCGCAATGGTCTGCATCCAACACGCATTCATTCCTCGCCAATGAAGCTTTTCAGCTCTTGTCAAGCTGTCCCGGTGATGGGCATGAACCCCCACGCCTGAAATCGTGAGATTACACGCTGATATGCACGAGACGCTGTAAAAGGAAATGTTGAGCTCGGCCTTGAGGCTGCGAAAGCGAAAGTGGGTCGATAGGCTGAAGGAGAGAGACAGTCGCAAGTCAGCCGATGGCAGGTCGAGCGAGCTGGAGGGAAGGGGGAGAGGCAGCAGAGAAGCACGCGTGAGAGATATGGACGGACATCAAGCAACCCACAGCCATCAGAGAAGCGTCAACCTCTATTTAATATGCGTCTCCGCCAGAGAAATGGATCTAAATAAGTTTCTTTACTGTCTGTAACTTGGGTTTTCTTGCCTCTGCCCTGTGACTACTATCGAACTGTAGCAATTTCTACCTCTCTTATAAAGCACATTAGCCCCACCCCCCTCCCTAGGTCGCCTGAAAAAGCCACAATGGGGCCTCCTCTCCTGGATATCAGCTCACCCATCTCCATTCGCGCGCAGTGGGCGCGGCAGCACGCCGTCTACGGCATTCAGGAGGAATGGAACAAGCTCGTCCGACTCGCGTACGGCCGTAGGCCTGATGACGAGAGATCGGACCTCCCCGAGCTGATGGACGGCGACACGCTGGACGAGGCGCCCCTCAAGACGATCCCGAAGGACGGCAAGAACGAGGCAGCAGCAGGCGATCCGCTTGCTATTAACGTGGGCATCGTCGGCGCGGGGGCTGCCGGCCTCTTCTCCGCCCTGGTGTTGGAGCACCTGAACACGGCGCAGAGCAGCGTCAAGTTCACGTACGACATCCTCGAGGCCGACACGACCAACCGCTCGGGCGGGCGGCTGTACACGCACAACTTCAGCCAGCAGCCGCACGATTACTTTGATGTCGGGGCCATGCGGTTCCCCAAACACGCCGTCATGGATCGGTATGGGATGCACCTTTCTGATTCTCCTCTCTCTCTAATAACTCCAACTAACATGACGGCTGATCTTCAGCGTCTTCTCCCTCTTTACGGACCTGGGCATGGGCTTTGGGTCACTCGACCCCAAGGGCAACTGGGCGAATGACCCTCCGCTGGGGACCCTGATCCCGTACTACCTGACCAACATCGACCCGACGACCGGCGTCCCGCAGGAGCCGTGGCGCTTCAACAACGTCAACAGTTGGGGATCGTACAGCAGCATCGCCACCGAGACCGAGGATCCGTGGTCGTTTTCCGCCGATAAGACCCTCCAAATCGATCATCGGTGAGTCCCCCCCATGCCCCTATCATACCGTGAACGTGTCGCCCACAACAGTGTAACACGGCTTTCAGCTAACCATTCATATCTTTGTTCAGCTTGCTTGCGCTGAAGATGTCTCCCGGCGACATCATGACGGCCCTCCTGGAGCCGATTCGCCAGCAGCTCCGGGACGACATCAAGAATCAGACCAACACGGGATGGCAGACGCTGATGAGCTTCGATCGCATGACCATGACCCAATTTCTCTCCAGGTACATACACACTTTAGCACCGTGACATTGTGTGTGTGTGTGTTTTCCTGACAGCGTTCGACAGTCCGTGGCCCGGCAGCCTCCCCCAACCCAGTCTCCCGTCGCCGATGACTGGGAATGTTCCGCTGCCGCCGTACAACTACGACACCATCCAGTGGTTTGAGACGTTTAACGGGTAAGTCGCTGCTCCCTGGGCGAGCATTAGTCTTTTGCCAACCTACATACTACCAAGGTTACGTTGTTAACTAAACCTGCTGCAACTCCAGGGGCACAAACTGGTACGACCAAGCCTTCAGCGAGATCGTGCTCGAGTCCCTCGACTTTGACTTCCCCAAGCCCGGCGACCCTGCCGCCGAATGGTATTGCATCCTCGGCGGCGCGCAGCAGCTCGCCACCAAGATGGAAGCCCGGGTCAACGCGCTCAGCGGCAACCCGAGCAAGGTCGAGTACTCGTCGCGGGTCACGGCGCTCGTCCAGGTCGAGGCCATGAAGGTCAATGTCGACATCAACGGCGGAGGGAGCCAAAGCAAAAGCGCCCACGGTAGCGGGGGCGGCGGAGAGACGAGGTCCTACAGCTGCGTCTTCAACACGACGCCGCTCGGCTGCCTCGAGCACATGGACACGACGGCCGTCTTGTTCAACTCGGCCACCCGCCAGGCTGTGCGCTCGCTCGGCTACGGCCCGAGCTGCAAGGTCGCCATCAAGTTCACCCGCCCGTGGTGGATCCACAACCTCCCGGCCGCCACCGCCGTCAAGCGCGGCGGCCTCGGCCACTCGGACCTCAACATCCGCACCTGCGTCTACCCGAGCTACAACATCTACGATGCCGATTCCGTCTCCGCCGTGCTCCTGTGCACCTACACCTGGCAGCAGGACGCCCAGCGTCTCGGCTCTCTTATGGGTGACAACGACGACGACGACGAGACCCAGCTCCGGACCCTCCTCCTCGACGACCTGGTGCGCCTGCACGCCCCCTCGGACGCGACCCCGAAGCAGCTGGCGGACCTCCACTCCCTCGTCCACGGGTCGTACCACTCGCACTTTGCCTGGGACTGGTACAAGGACCCCAACGCCGCCGGCGCCTTTGCCTTCTTCCGCCCCTTTCAGTTCAGCGACATGTGGGGCAAGATGATCATCCCGGCCGGCGACGTCGTCGTCATGGGCGAGCACGCGTCGCCCCACCACGCCTGGGTCGTCGGCGCCCTCGAGAGCGCCGTCCACGGCATCGCCGCCTGGTGCAGCATGACGGCCACCCACAGCGCCGACCACGCCGCCGCCATGAAGGCCGTCCTCGACGTCCTCACCACCACCAACGACCCCGACAGCAACTCCAACCCGTACGTCGGCCTGCCGCCCTACATGGACTTGAACATGGAGCTGTGGCACGGCTGCCTCGGCGCCGCCGTGCGCCAGGGCATGCTGGAGGACCGCCAAGAGCCCCTGGGCCGCCTGACGCTCAATGACAGGGCCGCCGCCGACAAGAAGAGGGCTGCCGCCCTGCTGACCAAGCTGGGCATCGAGGGGGGTTTTGCCAAGTCATAGATAGTTGGGGGCATCATGCTGCTAGTAGTAGCTAGTACATATCCCTTGAAAAAGGTGGACCTTTGAATCGGTAGCTGCATAGTGTAGCTTTATTGTTGAACTGTTGTCTACGTGCACGTACTACCTCGCATCGACTCTTGTCCTCAATGTTGAAGAGGACAAGTCCAAAGGTCGCCCGCCAAGTCCACTCAACGAACAGCGGCTACCGTTCCGACATTCCCTCTTTTTCTCCCTCGAGAGATTCTGCCTTGTATACACTACAGAGTAGCATATATAAGAGGGATCCTGGAGATCCTAGTCAGTAAACTAAGAAGTCCGCCAGCCCTGATTAGATTGCCCCCCTGTGCGGCGAAGCTGCTCTTGACGTTCCATATACTCCTGTGCCTCCTTTTCATGGTCCGGTCCAGTCCATTTCTTCTTAGTTTCACTGCTCGATCCTCCCTGATCATCCCACTCCGAGCATCGTCCATAGTCTGCTCCAACGCCTTCGCAATTCTAACGAAAATAGTGAGTAACTCTCTATAGTCTCAACTCTACAAACAACTTACTTTATGCCAGCGTTCTCTTGAATACTGTGAAACTACTCCATAATGGCATAGAGGGTAGTCCACTGTTTCGTCCAAGTACCAATCCTCATACAACTTGCAAGCGCTTTTCGTTGAGGGTCCGTGGTATTCATTGGCTATCATACACCTTTCGAATAGTTAGAGAGAAACTTCAAAACTTAATAGATAACATACCAACAATGCGAGTGTACTCCAGCTACAGCAGCAGCAACAAGGGTAACAAGAGACAGCTTCATTTTGAGTGGTAGTCGTGTGGAAAGTAGAAGTAGTGTAGAGAGATGTAGCAAGTGTATGCTGGAGAGAGGAAAAGTAGATCTAGAGGGGGTAAATTCGACAGTATATATATCTTTGAACTCTTGGAACAAGGTTTGTCAATTTCATCATTGACATTTTCTTCTTGCTAAGAAATGAAAACTCAGCATAACTACCTAATCTCGCTTTAATTTACGCTGTCTCGAAAAATATCAAAAACATAACATGTTAACCTTTATTCTTCTATGACGTAATGATTGTAAAGCTACTGTAAAGTTTTTCCTATATTTGTAAAATAGAGCAGTATGTATAGGCATTACATTACCTAAGATATAGTCTAGAAACGCCTACGTATATAGAAACAATGATAATTATAGGGTAATAGTAGATTAATAGCAGTAGAAGTTAAGTAAAAAGTAAACTGTATTATCTTCTTATCCTAATAATATAGTTTGCGTTAATAACAAAACCGTTCCTAACTGAAACACTAATACTAACCTTAACCTACATGTGTAGAGAACTATTAAACCTTTATTCAAACTCTATAAACCCTATGTAGCCTACTACCTAAATACTAATACCTATAGCTTAGGTATTACCTAACCTAAATCTAAAGGGGCCTATAGAACCCTATAAGTTAGGTGTTTTTATTTCTAAGTAAGAGATTATATAAGTATTAGGTTAGGTAATTATTACTAACATCTAGAAGTATAATTTCTACACTCTACTATTACTTATGACATCTTTGTGTCTACTGTTACCTTTTTCTTATAGTAAAAAAGGCTTCTTATTATAATTATCGTTGTTATATTATATGTAATACTGTAGGTAAAAACTCTAGTTAAATATCTAGGCTTAGTAAGGTCTAATCTACATTATAGCGAGCTTTAGTGCTCTATTAGTAACGTTGTTAGGGCTAAGTGCTTAGATCAGCGCTACTTCTTATGTAGTATCCTCTACTTCGTTTTCTAAAAACAGTAGTTAGTTAATTTACTCTAGGTATGTTAACATTTTCATATCTTAAAGGTATATTTACAGCAGCAGGGGGATAAGCGTCTCCCTAAACAGCGTCGTTTTCTCTTCAGGTGTAATAGCATTTCAATTAGCGCCAAGGTCCTTCAGTTCAAATGTAATACTAGGTGCTTAGTTTTATCTATTTTAGGCCTATTTTGCTACTTTCCATAGGGAAGTTAGGGACTCTACTGCATTTTCACAGTTTCACAGTATCCTGATTGTAACTGGTGCTTTACAGATTGTCCTTCCCTTTGTATTTCGAGCTGCTCTGTATGCTTCCTAACTTTCCGTGCGCCTTGCGCAATTTGCTCCGCAGAGTTGTTTGGT
Source organism: Colletotrichum tanaceti (assembly GCA_005350895.1). Lineage (NCBI taxonomy): Eukaryota > Fungi > Ascomycota > Sordariomycetes > Glomerellales > Glomerellaceae > Colletotrichum > Colletotrichum tanaceti. The sequence goes on from PJEX01000009.1 coordinate 342,775, forward strand.
CTTGGCTAGTGTCTCCTCGCATTCCTCGTTCCAGCTTGTCCTCGATTTCGGGGAGTAGATCTTGGTTGGAACCCCTGCGTTGATGGCGGCTGAAAGGACCTGGGCTGCTTTAACGACGTATTTATCGAGTAATGCCTTCCTTCGTTCAGGTAGGGATTCTTAGAGTGTCTTTATAAACTTGATCTCGTCTATAGCTTTCTAGATCCATTTTGTCGACTATTATAGCCCCTACTACTGTCAGGTTCAGTGATGTCGCTCAGGGTAAGTGACCGGAGTCATGGTTGAATTCGGTTTCTATCTTATATCTAATCAAGTCTAACCAATCTACTGACTAATCCAATTGTAACCAGACATAGGTCGTTAGTTAATTAGCGATATCCTCCCTTGTATGCTGTTGTCCCTGCCAGTAATTGACTGGTGAGGTTTAAGTTGTCTATGAGCTCTACTAGTTCGTTTGCCTTAGGATCTAGTGACTGTTTGTTACTACCTCCCTGCAGTCTATGGTGGAGGTTAAAGTCTCCTATGACAATCTGTTCGACGTGTAGGTTCAATTCTTTACCCCTGCGATAGCAACAGCCGTCTGCCCATGAACATATTCGACATAGGTTTTCGTCCCAGCAGATACAAATATCTTGACTATCTCCTCATTACCGCAAGCAGAAGCCTAAAATACAGAGGTAATCGTCCCAATGTTAACAGACAATCGACGTCAACCTTACTTTGTTAAATTAAAAGTTTGATAACCTCTAGTTACTAGTTCCTAAAGGAGTTTGGCTGCAGCTGTCTTGAGTGTTAGATAGGGCTGCCTTTTAAGTAAAACCTCTTATCCACAACGCCTATCTTAGCTACATAATATACTTCAACATGTAACATCACCCTAAGTAGAATCCACGTCTATATATAGAATATAGAAGCAAAGAGAGTAAAGAGAATCTATTAGTTATTTTACGCTAGTATCCCCTTAGTAGCTTATTTATCTTAAAAAGGGCGTAAGTAGTACAGTAGTTATTAATTACATAGTCTATTCATAGGTTTAAAGGTACTAATAAAAGGTTTTTATTATACTATCCTGTTATCAGTTTCATTGCATGCAATACACTGCGTTAGATTCACTGTTCCTACTAACACTAGACACTACAATAAGGTCTACTATGTTATCTGACTGCTCTTTTAAGTAGCTATACAGTCCTTCTATCTGCCCTGCTACTTAGTTGTTAACGGTTTGTTAGGGTGGGTAGCGGAAAAGCGGCGTCACCTTTATTACTCTCACAGCGTCAGGACCCTATCGTCCCCAAAGAACACTAACGCTCAACTCTGTAAACATGGCGAACGTCGCAAACATTGCAAATCCCATCGCCATCGCCTACCCATGATAGAGGACAGCACTATTCTTAATTAGCTATCTACACTGCCGCCAACTCCTTCTACTACCCCTCAGCTAGGCCAGCTAAACATTAACAAGAAAAGAAGTCACAAACGCAAGCAAAGCTCAGTGTCTCTTTCACCGCATCGTCTCCCATCACCGCTATCCAGTCTTCTGCAAAAGCCATCCTGCACTAGTGTCCGTATGCTTGACGCGACCGACCTCAATCCTAACAAAAGCGCCATAAAATCCCATAAAGCTAATACCTTGGATACTACCCCCCGTCAAAACCTCGCGCCGCGCTTACCACTGAATCCTAGTGCCATCGACTTGGATCTCAAGCCTACTCTAAGGGCTCCATAGGCAGACCCCTCTCTGGTGGCTTACTAGATGGCTTAGTTCGACACCAGCAGCGTTGCTTCTTCCTCTGCCGTCAGTCAAATGTCGTTCCAGACGTCATCGTCAACACCCAAGAAGCGGAAACGGCAATCGAGTCCGCAAAAGCACTTGAATCTTATGGCTGTTGAAAATTCTATCGACTACATAAGCTTTATAATGGGCGGGTTGCGCCCCCGCCTGCGCTCTACAATCTCCTCAACCACATCGAGACTCTGGGAAGGGGAGTTGGAATCGTTTCACGTTCACACAAGGTTAGTTACCCTCCCAGGTTCTGCTTTCCCCAAAGTTCATCATTGTCCTCACACAGGTATCTCTTCAGGCCGAAGCTTCAACGAACTATCAGTTTCGTTGGGTCCAAGACAACACGTTTGCTCAGGACCTAACCACCCCGACCTCAACATTACCAACCCCCCCCCCACCGCGACGAACTAGGTCCGACCCCCTCCGTCGACACAGTCCCGGAGATTTGGTCCGAGGCCTTTGATGCAGAGACGGTCCGCCATGAGGAAGGACAGTGGAACACTGCGATTCACTGACCGCTGCTACACGGCGCTCCGAAACACGTTCAGCGCATCGGCGTTTGCAACTGGTAAGGGATAAAATTAAAGACTCGGTGCTTAGTAGTGAAATGTTATGTCCTGACAGCCTAGTAATGTGCCATGGTCGCGGGAAACCTTCCAAACATGGCCACAATAGGAACGCCACTGAAGAACCTGGATAGGCCCAGGCCAAGTAAACGTTACGGAGAAATGCTAAGCAGCTGGCACTAACGAATATATAAGACAAGGACAGTCCGCCCAATTTTGCAGATGCTCTTCTCCCTTTTATGATTACCAGTCAACTCATCCACACCCTCATCTCTATCCGCCCATCAATCTCCCCTCGCCAACCAACCTTCCCAGAAAGCACATTACAACGATGTATAGAACTTTTCTGAGATCAAGCTTCTCAAGCTCGAGAAATCTTCCAGTCGCTCGTCTTTATCATCGTCAAATATCCTACTTTTCGACTTCAAGACACGCGCCAGTCACTTCTCTTTACCATCGTCAAATTCCCGACCTCTCAGCGAAAAGGGGGTGTTTTTTATTCAACTTTCACTGCCGTCAAAGCTCGACAAAACGGGTGACTGTCCCGGACGAGTGGATCATTCCTATTGCAGACCCCCGCACTGAGAAATGGGACGTTGAGATATCACAAGAAGACGCCGATAAGCTTCTAAACGGACTTTCTGTCCCAGACATGGACTATCGATGGTTGTGCTACTCGGACGGGCCAGACCAGACGGGCACTATCGTGGTCCATTTCTGTCGCAGCTGGACCGGCAGAGAGTTCATTCGGCTCAAGATCATGTGCCAAAGCCACCCTACGGCAGCGACGAACGATAAGACGAACCGCATTACTGAAATCACTTGGCTACCGTCCCGTCATGATCCCTCCAAGGTCCCGTTTGACATGAGACCGAAGGAGATGGCAATCGAGTTTTGCAGAGGCATGCTAAAATGCAAGCTCGAAAATGTGGCTTGAGGGATGATGATGATGATGATATTGTTTTACGCCGGAAGACCCCCTAGAGGGTAAAGGGCGCCTATCACGGGCGCTGCATCCTACAATCTATAGAACAGTGTAAGTCAAAATAAAAGTATATTTCCTTGTAGATTAAACTAAAACCCCCTTTCTAAAAAGGCATTGTATCCTACCTAAAGAGCGTATTCTTACGATGTTATTAATTAAGGTTATTAGGTTTAGGATTAGGAGATATTTTAGAAAAATTAAGTAAAACTAGTTTATTAAAAACTTAACTTTTACTACTATAAACCTAAACTACCCTCCCTACTAAAATTATTTTAGTTACTGCTACTAACCTAAACCCTCCTCCCTATATAAAAAATTTTAGTTACTACTATTAACCTAAACTATTCTATGTATATTATAAGAACAGTTATCTAGGTATAGAGATTATTAGTTAAAAGTAGCTTAAATTAAATGTAAGGAAATAGCTCTATAGCCTCTAACTAAATAGGTATATAGAGCAGAGCCTTACGTCATGCAGAGTAAGGGCTAGTTAGGGTACACACAGACTATCTATTGTTCTAGGGCTAACTAGGCTAGACCTACTATAATAGGCTCTACCTATTGTAAGGGTATTACAATAACCTATATATACTATTTTAGTTACTACTACTAACCTAAAGTATTCCTTTTCTACTACACTAGAATTTAAGACTACCTAGTCTTAAAATTAAACCTCTTTAATGTTAGCTTCCTATACTACCTCTATAAACTCTATAACTAATAACTTAATAATATCTACTATTCTACTTATATAAACTATTTTAGCTACTACTACTAACCTAAACTACTCTCCCTATATAAACTATTTTAGTTACTACTACTAACCTAAACTACCCTCCCTACTTAAATTATATTAATTACTACTACTAACCTAAACTACTCTCCCTACTTAAATTATATTAATTACTACTACTAACCTAAACTACTCTCCCTACTTAAATTATATTAGTTACTACTGCTAACCTAAACTACCCTCCCTACTTAAATTATATTAGTTACTACTGCTAACTTAAACTACTCTCCCTACTTAAATTATATTAGTTACTAATACTAACCTAAACTACTCTCCCTACTTAAATTATATTAGTTACTACTACTAACCTAAACTACTCTCCCTACTTAAATTATATTAATTACTACTACTAACCTAAACTACTCTCCCTACTTAAATTATATTAATTACTACTACTAACCTAAACTACTCTCCCTACTTAAATTATATTAGTTACTACTGCTAACCTAAACTACCCTCCCTACTTAAATTATATTAGTTACTACTGCTAACCTAAACTACTCTCCCTACTTAAATTATATTAGTTACTACTACTAAGCTAAACTACTCTCCCTACTTAAATTATATTAGTTACTAATACTAACCTAAACTACTCTCCCTACTTAAATTATATTAGTTACTACTACTAACCTAAACTACTCTCCCTACTTAAATTATATTAGTTACTACTACTAACCTAAACTACTCTCCCTACTTAAATTATATTAGTTACTACTACTAACCTAAACTACTCTCCCTACTTAAATTATATTAGTTACTACTGCTAACCTAAACTACTCTCCCTACTTAAATTATATTAGTTACTACTGCTAACCTAAACTACTCTC
>PJEX01000010.1:0-22001 GCA_005350895.1 Colletotrichum tanaceti
CCCCCCCCCCCCCCCCCCCCTTTCCTTCCGGAGAGCATTGGGGTTTCTGTTGTGGTTTCTCCTTGGACGAACCAAGTTTGATCGACCGGACAGTGTGTCCCGGCGAGGGCTCGGATCACAGAGGAAAAGAAAAAAAAAAAAGAAAAAAGGGGGGAGGCAACCGGGTTCTCGGTGCCGGTCATGCAACCCTCGGCCTATCCATCCGCATATCCGTACTCAGCCTAAAAGGAAGGCGATGTCATGCTCAGTCCACCAAGTCAGCGAGCGACTGTCGGGCCGGGAGTCACGGACCATGCAGGTGATGCGGGCCTCGGGCCCGGGTGTGAAGAGAGCATGTAGGCAGAAGGGCAAAAGTGACTGAGCCCGGAGCCAGAGTTGCCGCCGGAGGAAAGCCATCTCCTCCTTCCATCCTTCGCCTCGACATTTCTCCATCATGTTTTGCGGAAGGGGGGGGGGGGAGACGAAGAAGAGTCAAAGTAAGTGGAGGTGAAGGTAAAAAAGTGGTGTGTTGTCCTTCTTCCTGTCTGAATGTCGGTCTGGTGGTGAGTTCCACGACCAACCTAACCCACCCCGACGCCGCATGCGCCGTGTCTCTCCGTACCAGTAATTTAAATGAAGGGGGAAAACAAAAGAGCGTCCCCTCTCTGGTGACTGGTTTTCGTTTTGCCGTCGTCGTTCTGTATAGATGATTCTTTTCCCACGCGTACACATAGAAAAGGGGGGGTGAAGGGAGGGAAGGTCGGGAGACAGGAACAATCCTGCTGCCCGCAGTCCCGTGTGTCGTCCGAGCCTCGACGTCCGTCGCGTGGGCTTACTCATCTCCATCTCCCTCCCTGCCGAGGTGGCCAGGGGGCGGCGTGATGGAACAGGAGCCGGACGGAAGAGGCGGCGTCCGGAAACCGGAGGGGTGGGGGAGGATCAATAGGTACGATACGTCGGGAACGATAGACTACCACCGGCCCCTTCCAGCACTCTCCTCCGCATCCTCCTCCTCCTCCTCCTCTATGACGCTGCTCTACTTCTTCTTGGAGCATCCCGCTCCTTCTCCATTCTTCCTGGCCTCGGCTGTGCGCACATCGTCAGCATTCCACGCTCTCACCATCGGTGTACCCGCTCATCCCGTCGTCCCATCAAACGTCCTCACCCCCCGGGTCAACGGTACCGTCTCAAGACTACGGAGCTGCCGCGACGCCGCGACGCCCCAGGTAGGTGAAAAAAACACGGCGACCCCGGGAAACGCGGACGAATGCGGGAGCAAGAAACGAGTAAAGAATAGAGGAGGGAGGAGGGGGGGGTGGTGTGGACTCACCGGCGGCCTGCTTCTGCCGCATGATCTCGGCGGCGGTCTCCTTGGCGCGCTGCATCTCGGTGCCGCTCATGGAGTTTCCCTTCTTCTGCACGGGGCGTCAGCGTTTGTCCCCTCACTGTGATCAAATCCCCCCCCCGTCGACGATCTCGGGTCATCGGCATAGAAGGACGCGCTTCCAACAATAAAAGACACACCCTAGCGGCCTCCCCCGCCCACTTTGATCATCCTGAGAGAGAGAATCGGAAATCTCAAAAAACCATCTCGCGGCAACGAAGATGATACGCGTCGCGGACGTGGGCGGAGTCCCGAGCCGAGAGGCGGCGGTGGCGGGGACACACACCCACGAGAAACGTGTCGTAAGCCGAGTTGCGACAGGCCCCCCGCCCCCCTCACTCTCATCCTCCTCCTCCTCCTCCTCTTCAAACACTTATAAGGAAATGAAAAAAGATCTCACCTGAGAAGCAGCCTTCTTCTGAGCCGCCTCACGGGCCTTGTCACGCTGGTTGCCGCGGGTCATTTTGTGTGATGCTTTGCTTTTAAGGCGGGTTTGGATCCGGTGTTTTCTGGGGTTCTTTCCCTTATCTTCTCTTCTCGTCCGTTTTTTTCTTCCCCTCCCTCTCTCTCACTCTCTCACTTTCACTACGTCTTCAAACACGACTAAAAAAAAAGAAGAAAAGAAAAGAAAACGAGGTGCGAGCTCGGAAGACGATCGCGAAAAAGGGACTCCTTCGATCGTGTAATGTCGCAGTTGGCGGTGGGTTTCGTGGTTCCTACAGGATAACAAAAGGGGGAGAAAGGAAGAAAGGAAAAGAGAGAAAAAAACCGGTGGGCTGGAAAGGAGAGCCTCGACGGCTTTAAAAAAATTAAAAATTGCGGCCTGGGCCTAGGGGTCCCCCCCCCCCCCTCATTTGCCCGCGCAAGCACGCCCGGCGACGTCTGCCCAAGCAATGAGGCTGTGCCCACCCCAATCGTTAGTTGACCAGTGGTCTGCTGGGGGCTACCCGCCGCAGTGTTCTGGAACCTCCTCCCTGTCCCGCGGGAGAACCGCTGAGCGACGAATCATGTCTCGTTCTGCATACTCTCGGTTGCTTCACATGCCTCGTCTCACTAAATGACTGTGCTAATATGTGTTACTGTCCCCCCTCCCTTCAAACGGGCCATCACTGCGTCTATCTGGAAGCGCCGAATCAAGCAACACAGTCGCATTCTTCTTGCCACGCACATGTCACACATCACAGCTGCATCGGGAAACCCACGCGACCTTGTTTTCTCAAGATTTTTGTCTTGAACTGTCTGCCTAGTTACATGCGCGGTCGGAGAGTGCAATAGCCAGTCTGCTGATGAGCACTTGCAAATCTAGCCAGATCTTGTCCCACCACATCCAAACCCCTCCGCCGGCCGAAAAAGCAAAAAAAGTAACGCCAAAGTGTCGTTCCCTAGAGTTCTCTTACACACACAAGAAAGCTTTCTCCAATCTGCAGAGGGCCAATCGAATCTGTCCCAGAAACCCCAAAATAATGAACCTCCAATCTTGTCTGTAGTTCCTCCCAGTCGAAAAGCCGTGGGAGTTGGTTGGTCATGCCAGGGCGGCCATGGCGAGATCAGCAAACGACGCCAAATTGCATGCGAGAAATGAGAATGAAAGAAGAAAAGAGAAATCGCCTCCGGTGCCGTCGCGTCCCAATGCTGGCCCTTATGCAATGCGTGTGTAATCAGGCATCTCCAGTCATATATCTTGTCGGACCGCTTCTCTAATGACAGAGCCTTCATAAGTAGAGAACTGTCGCAACGCTGCGCAAGGCAACCCGAGAGAGCCCACCCGATACACCGGAGCGGCAATACCTCGTAAAGGAAGAAACCAATCTCTTCCCGATATCGTCGCGCGTCTCATGATCAGCGTCGTAAACTGGCATATCGTCGAAGCCATGAAGCCCATGTTGTCGTCGTGAGCCCGATCCAATCATGAACCGAGGAAACAAGGAAACATCCTCTTACTGAAGAACGAGGGTTGAAGACCGAAGATGAAGTAGAAAACCCGCGGCAAAGGACAAATGAAAAGCAGAGAAAGGAGAAGAAAAAAAAGAAAAACGTTCGTCTATGTCGATGTGTCGCATCGAATCAAGTACAAGCCCATTGAAGGCTCCGCCCGATCTGGTGACGGCTGCCGAGAAGCAGAATGCGATTCTTGTGTTTGCGCTGTAAATGCCGAAAGGAGGGGGGCACTCAGTACGCTGCCCGAATCCATAGTGTACACACAAAGCTAGCCTTGCAACCGGATGCAAGACCGCCGTGCTCGACGGATGAAGAGGTGGGGTGGATTGCGAAGTTGTATGTTGGTTGGAGGATGATTTTGGTGTTTGCACAGACAAGGGAAAGGAAAAGATCGTCAAGTCATTGCTGCGTTGTCGCCGTACTGTGTCAGAAAGAAAACCGTAGCGGAAAGCATCGTGCCACCCATTATGTTCGTCGTCGAGTACCCGCTTCACATATCGTGTCCCGTCAGATGTGGGATCCCCGGTGCCAAATGTGTCGACAACGATTGGAATACAGTTACAGCCATTGAGCGTCGCCGGCACCCGCGTCGCCGACGGCGGCGGTGGCGGCGGCGCCACCACCACCACCACCGTTCGTGCGCTGCGGGCTGTTGTAGCCAAACTGCGGCATGCGCTGGCTCTGGGGACCAGGGGGAGGTACCGTCAAGTTGCTGGACGAAGGGTAGCTGGCCTGGTTGCCACGGGGAGGAATGCCGCCGTTGAGACCGCCGTTCAGGCCGTTGCCGAAAGCACCGCCAGGAGCAATGATGGAGGTGTTGTTAGACATGGCGCGGTTGTGACCGGGACGCAGGGGGATCTGGCCTTGGGTGGGGTCCGCCGGAGTGACCTGGCCGCTCGAGTTGGCGCTACCACGACCCTCAAAGGCCTGGATCTTGGCCTGGATGCGGCGGCCATACGGGGTGGAACGGATGGCCGGCAGGATGGGGCGGATGGCATCGACCAGGCGGTACTTGCTATGAGGGGTCGCGTACTCGAGGGCAGTCTGAATGACATAGTTGGCGTACGAGTCGCGGAGAAGTCTCTCAATCTCGCCGGGAGACAGGAGCTCCTCAACAATCATGTCGCGAGAAGGCTCCTGGGAGCAGCGCAGACACTTCTCAATGACGTTGGAACTGAACTTGTGGCGGGACAGCTGGCCGATGCGGTTCTTGAACATGCGGACAATGGGCTCCGTGAAGGTAGGCTCGTTGAGGTCAATGATGTACTGTACAACGTAGTTGCCGAAGGGGTCCTGGACGAGAATCGGGGCATGTTCAGTGATCTTGGCAATGAGCCAGACCTTTTGCTCGCCAGAAGCGTGGTCAATGCAGCGCTGGAGGACGCAGCAGCCGTGGCGGTGAGTGCCGACGTCGACGCAGTTGGTGCCGACAGCGTCGAAGATGAACTGCGCATCGAGGGCGCTGAGCTTGTTCAGACACTTCTGAATGACGTGGTTGCCATTCAGATCCTGGATGAGCTCGACGACCTGGAAGCGGAGCGCGTTGATGATCATGCCGATCTGGGTCGGTGTAGTGACGAACTCAATCATCTTCTGGAGAGCGCGAGTGCCGTGCTGGTTGAGGGCAATGCGGACCATGTCGACAGCGGCGTTCTGGATGAGTACAGTGCGCTCATCGTCGTTGCAGAACTCCAACAGCTTCTGGCACAGGTAGTTGCCAAACGGATCCGTCATCAGCTCGATGACGTGCTGGTTCGTCTCGAGCCAGATCATGTGAACCTGCTCCGGGTTGCGCTCCTCAAGCTTCTTTTGCAGATAGCGACAGCCGTGCTGGTCCTTGCATAGGTCGTAGATCTGGCCACCGACGCTCTCAAGAGCAAGACCATTGTAGCGCGACATTGCTAAAAACGACTTGTCAGTGGTGCGGGACAGGAATGCGGGATGGGGAACTCGGCGTACCTTCATTATCCATCTGGCGACGGTGCTGGATGACCCGGGCCTGACTGTCGCGAGGCTGGGGCTGCTGAGGAGGAGGAGAGTAGAGCGAGCCATAGCCAGTGTAGTTCTGAGGGGGGTACATGTTGCCTCCGTTGTTGAGGTTCATGTTCTGCAGGCTCATGGCCAGGAGAGGCACGCCGTAGGGGCCAGGATTGGGCGGGCCGTTGTTGTTGTTGCTGCTGTTGGGCGAGATGTAGCCATTGGGGTAGAACCCGCCGTAGGCGTTGTTGGAGCCGGCAGTGACGGTGCCATTGGGGATCTGGTTGCCCTGGGACGTGTGAGGGAAGCCCTGGCCAGGCGCACCTGGTCCAAAGGGAACGGCGTTGGCCTGGAGGGCGGACTGGATGGAGGGGTAGGGTCCGTTCTGCTCACGCTGAGCGCCCATGCTGTTGTCGTTGGACAGCTCGCGGCTGTGACGGCCGGCAACGGCGCCGGCGGGAATGCGGCCAATGCTAGCATTGTGGTTGTGGAAGTGCTGCTGGGCGTGGTTGTTGGTGACCAAGCCGCCGTTGGTGCTCTTGATGGTGGGGACGTCGTTGGCAGAGAAGGAGCTCTGCAGCTTGGGAGGAGTGGCCATCATGTGGTTTCCTGTAGGCGAGACGATGGAGTTTTGGTTACCGTTGTTGTCGGCAGGAGCGTCCGGGTAGAACTTCAGGTCGAGCGAGTGACGAACGGAAGATCGGTTGCTGGCTTCTGCTCCAGAAGAGGTGGCGCCGTTGAGCGAAGACGTGTTGATAGCAGACAAGCTCTGTTGGGCGCGGTGACGGTTAATATTACCCCAGCCGTTGGAGGAAGGCGCGTCAGGAGCAGGCGAAGGAGAGAGTGCAAGATCAAGGGCAGCGGAAGATGCAGAGAGCTAGACGACGCAAACGGAGGTCAACACAGATACATGGGGTTGACAGTTGGAGGTTTGGAGTAGGCCTCTGGGATTTGTGGGTTTGAGTCGTCGCTGATTGGAGAATACCGCAAGACTGTTGACTTTTTGACGGGGAGGGAAGGCGGGCAAACGGGTAAAACAGGGGAGTGTGGATCTCTCTCTCTCTTTTATACCTGGACTCAGGAGAGGAAGAGTGGGAAACAGGGAAAGAGGAAGAGAAAAGGGTAGTGAGAGTATAGGTAAGGTGAATTAGGGAGTGAGGTTAGAAGTAGGTGGAGGTAGGAAAAAAAGTGCGGTTGCTTGCGGCTCGCCTCTTCCTGCAGGAGGTGGGTGGGTTTGGGACTCATATCAGCTCACTGGCAGGAAAACAAACCTCCAGTGAGCTGATTGGAGTTGGCCAAGAACAAACGCCACCAGCTCGCTCATGCATTTGAGAAATCCAAGCCATTGCTTGAGGAGAACAGATGCCAAAGTGATAGACGAAAAACCAGGTAAGAAAAAATGACTTACCATCTGATCGTCGCGACGAACTAGAGTTGGGAACTTGTCGTCACCGTTGTTCTGGCCGTACTTGTTCTCACCAGAAGCATCCTCCTCACCAAAGAGGAAGCGAGCAGTGCCAGTCTGGTCAAGGTCAGCACCATAGAGACCAGTGCGAGACCGAGTGACAGGCATCGAGTAGCGGTTGTAGCTGTGATCAGGGGAAAGAGGGTCAGCCATTGCTTCAAACAGTCGCGTGTTTGCTTTGTGGTAAGTGTGGTAAGTAATGCTTCACTCTGTGGACAAGTCGCTGGGCTGTTCTGCAGATAAGTGAATTGGTAAAGAAGCCTGCTGGAAGGTAGCCTTCAGGTAAAGTAGAGGCTCAATGGCGAGCTGAAAGACCAGAAGGCCCTTGTGAGGAACGGGGGAGTGCTGAATGAAGTGAGAATTTCGAGCTTGGAGTGAGGAAATTTGAACTGGGAGAAGGGAAGAAAATGTAGGTGCTGTGAAGCAACAAGAAGTGCGTGAAGTCTTGAGGCTAAAAAGTCAACGTCTAATTGCTGTATCGTATGGTAGAAGGAGAGGAGTGGCGTAGGGGATTGGAAAAGTTTGCATTCGAAAAGAAGGGAGAAAAGTCGAACAGTTGGGTTGTGGTAAAAATCAACCGAGAAGTTGAGAAATTGAGGCCGCAAGGTCAGGCTTTTATTGACGAAGGGCGGTCGGTGGGCCAGCAGGCCAGAAGGTCCAGAGGGAAGGAAGGGCCAGAGGGAGGTGATTTGTGGAAGGAGCCTTAGTTGAGCTTTCAAGGCAGAGGGAGCGAGCGAATTGGACTCGAATGGCAGGAGCTCTTGCACATGCCGAAGTGCCTTCCCCGTCTATGGGCTTTTTTTTCCGCATAGCTTTCCGAGGCAGGAACAGCCTTGGGGTCGCAGTCGTTCGTTCCTACCTTGGGACGGCAATTATTCTCACCGCAGGATCGACGTCGCTTGTTCCCTAGAACCGAGGTCGGTTTTCCAAGGTCGTTCACTGGGACTCGGGGGTTGTTGTGGTGGCCGACCGGAGGAGGGTTCCGTTCCTCAGTTTCTCCAACGGAAACCGTTTTACATTTGCAGAACATGGCAGGATCATGATATACTCAACCCACGACTTGTCCAGAGATGGCATGACACACGACACGGGGATGGGTACGGCACTTACGCGTTGGAGGACCGGTGGCTAGTCGGGTCCTGGCGAACGGCCTCCTCCTTCTCGTCCTCGTCGCTGTTTCTACGGGTGCCCGGCACGGACCGAGACGGCATGTGGTCGTCAAAGTTGAAGCGGGACTGCATCAGGGTCGACTGGGGCGAGGTGAGCTGCGACCCCGAGCGGCCGGGGCGGTTGAACAGGCCAGGGGGCGACGTCAGGCTCGAGGTCGAGTATCGGTTCGGGCGCGAGAACATGGTGGGGAAGCCGGAAGAAGACTCATGGTATTCGGGGGGCGTCGTGGGCTCCGACTGGTGGCCGTGGCGGAGGTCGTCCTGCATTTTGGCGAGCTCCATCTCCTCGCGACGTTGGGCTTGCTCCAGCTTCAGCATCTCCATCTCGAAACGACGCCTCTGCTCGCGAAGTCTCTCGTACTCGATCTTCTTCTTCTCAATCTGCGCCGGTTGTCAGTCTCGGTTTTATTTATCGTCGTGGGGCAGGCGGGCTGCGAGTGGCGTGGCAGAGTCTGCGGACGGCGGGTCTGTCGCAAACAAGGTTCGACAGCAGGACGGCGGAGCCCACGTACCAACTGAACTTTGTGCAAAGTCTGGAAACCAGGTGTCAGTCGCATTGCTACGAAGACGGGGCGCGCCACAACAGGAGCTGCGCAGCAAGGCGCGCGGATGGAGGGGGTTGCAGCGCCACGAGCGAAGAGAATGAACATACGTTGCTGTAATCCTGACCACCAAGGTCAGGGCCGCGCTGGCCGGTGATGGAAGACAATGTTGGTACACGCCCCGAGTCGGTGGTGAAGCGGCGAGGCAGGGCACCCCGCCCATCATGGGCCTGCACAGGCTGCGGGAGGCGGTTGCCGTTCCGCGGGGGCGAGACGAGCGTGTTCATCATGGAATCGTTACGGAGAGGTTGTTGCTGTTGTTGATGAGATCGGAAGCGCAGCTCGTCCATACTTCGGCTTACTACAACCACTTTGTACACTACACGGCGCAATGAGCCAGGAGGCGGCGGAGTTTCTATAATATTGCTGGCATCAAAGAAGACGGGCGGTCAGCGACAGGAATTCGACCTCAGTAGAGGAAAGAGCAGACACGGCGTCTGGGGCTTGGCTGCTGTTGGTGGGCAGGGAGCGAGGCTCGTGACGACGAGAAACAACGGAACAGAGAGCGAGAGTTTGGAAACAAGGAAAATCGGAGGCGGGGTGCGGGCAGATTTGGCGAGGCCGGGTAGTGTTGGTCCGGGGGGATAACCGTAACGCGAGATAGCGTCCCTCAAGGACCCCGTCTTCTCCAAATGTGGGCGGCAACTGGTGAAGCGCTATAGAGACAAGGAGAGGGAAGTAAGAGAGAGAGAGAGAGACAGAGAGAGAAGAGAGGAGTCAGGGCAGCGGCTGAAGCTGGAGAGCGTAGCGTGAGACTTGAATGTCTCTCCTTGCAACTCAGTTCCTCTCTCCCTCCGGCTCTCGCTCACTCTTCTCACACCATCTCCCCTGTCTCATGGGTCGTCTCTGTGCTTGAACCACGCAGGCCGAAACCGTGGTCGTCGTCGTTTCTTCTCCAGCTTCTGCCGCGAAAACCCCTACCTCTTCTTGTTTCCATTTTTTATTATTGATGTCTGACAACCCAGGTGTGTGGTGTAGGCTGGCGTCGGTAGCCGTTGGGCGCGCATTGAAGTTTGACGGCAAGGTTGTCTACTCTTGATGCGTTGGCTGCACTGGGCAGCGTTGATGAAAAGAGGCCGACGTGGTTGTTTTCTCTCTTTCTCTCTCTCTCTCTCGCGCGCGCGCGTGTGTGTTTCTCGTCGCCATGGCGCAGGTCGCAAACCCTCTGCAACCAGCTGGTGTGGGTGCAGTGCAGCAGCAGCACAAAGGACACAAAAGAACTCCAAAACGTACCTGGTTTTTTTCGTCTCGTCTTCTTCCCCAGTCAAGTACAGAGCCTACACTCAGAAGATGGTCTCACACGTCGCGCCCTGGAGAGCCAGGAGCGGCAGGCTAGAGAGAGAGAGAGAGGGATTGGAATACACGGACACACAAGATGGTGTACAGGAAGAGAACCGGGCAAGGACCGACCAAAACGTGGGGAGAAACGAAAGGGCAGGTTCGGAGCATAAGAAGGTCATGTAGCGATTTTTTGGTGCGGGAGACGAGCACACGGTCGGGAGGGGCGCGGCAGGCCAGACAGCGGCCCAAGATACCCCTGCGCCGACGAGGAGAGGAGGGGCCACATATTGTTCACAGTATACATACAAGGTAGGCAGGTAGGGTAGTCCGTACTACCTAGGTAGGTAGGTACGGATACTACCTACCTGTAGAGGGGCAGAGAACCACATAACATACGGGAACTACAGCATCTCACTCGCTGACCTCGTTGCTTAGGTAGTACCTAAAGTGTCATTCCGATTGTACACTACGGATACAGAGTACTTACTCACTTGCCCACTCTCCCCTCTCCCCTCCCCCTCCCCCCTCTTCTCTCTCTCTGTGTGTCAAGGTGTGTGTGTCTCTCTATCTGTCAACTCTGGGGAGACGGGGAAAGGGACAGAGGGGACAGAGGCAGAGACTGCCAGAGCTAACATGGGCAAAGTACTACAGGTATCATGGGTCGTACCGCATTGCCACATCTGACCCTGTCCTAGTCAGGGTTGCGTCTAGTCCTGCTCGCCGTGCCTGGCCAGGTCGGGAGGAGGGTTGCGAGTACTGCGTAAAGGATGTATGTACCTACTCTACTACTGCTACATACAAAGTAACTCTATGTGTGTGAGTACTAGGTATGTAATTAGTATTCGTAGTCTTACGAGCAGGTACAGACAGACACTACGTACAGATACAAAGTCCGAACAGCGTCAAGCGTGCACTGTAACCGCGGCGCAAGTGGGTGAGAGAGAGCTGGGCGTGGATGGTCGTGAGTGGTGGGCGGCGGTGGGTGGGTTCCCCTGCCACAGAGAAAGAGAGAGCGAGAGAGAGAGTCTCCGTATGTGTGTGTTTATGGTGCCGCCAGGGCTCATCAGCAGCAGCCTTTTGGGCTTCTGCATCTTCCCCTTGCCAGTCTCAAAAAGGCAAACGAGCCATTGGGAGGAGACGAGGGCCGCCGCTCCTGGGAACCCTGTCCGACCCTCCCGCCAGCGGCACGCAGATACGGTTGCACTTGATGGTCCCTCGGATACATCGTACTTCTCAGGTACTCTGCATCCCTACTACCGGTAGTACTACTACGAATATCAGTGCTACTACATCAAATACTCGAGCCTGCCCGTGTCAAGTCCTCGGATGTCGCTATCTTTGCGAGTTGTTGCTGCGAGTCGTCGTCGTGGTGGGACTGCGAAAAAGAAGGGTGAACAAAACCCCGGCAGACAATTGTCGTGGAGAATGGCTCACGCGCTCCCGCAAACGCAACGTCTTGTCCGTCCATAGAACTAATCCCCTAGGGCTCGTTCTTCTTGTCTGACTCCAGAACTCCTCTCTTCTTGTGACGTGGGAGGAGCGAGCATTCCAGACAGGTCAATTCTCACCCCTCATCCACTTCGCTTTTTCTGTCTGCCTCTTCTCCTCTTACCCCCCTTCTACCCCCTCCCATGATGAGGGGCTGGCGCACTAGATTCAACCGCCGGGTCTAACAGGTCGGATATCGGAGGTCGTCCGGACTAGTCCCAGTTGATTGCCCTTGTTCCGCTTTCCCGTCAGGGGCTCTCTCTCTCCTGGGTGCAATGCACTGTGGCTAGCCCCAATGGCCCGTCCATTGCTTGTCGAGCTTGCGCGAGCGTGCGTTGACGGCCCACCCCCAGTTGACCCAAATGGCTTTTGGCATCATGAACTCTATCTCGGTCTGACAGACTGACAGGAGGCCCGAGACCCCCCTTTCCCCTTTGTCTTTTGTGTAAACTTCGTTGGCTTCCGGTTCCCACATAGCTCGGTTGTCACCGCTCTCTCTTTCAGCTTCGTGCCTGAACTTTGGCCGAATGAGCAATATGTCAACGTAGCCCAGTCGACCGTACGGGAATGACCCTGTAGCCGTTTTTGTTGTCGCGCTGGCTGCAACGAAGGCTTCCAACCAAGGGCTTGCGTGTCTCGTCGAGCGGTGTAGCGGCAGTCTGTGTGCTGTGTTGGCTTGTCATCTTTCTATGCATGTAATAGTGCCGCGCACTGCCTGCGTCGCATATGGCTCTTCGGGACTTGGGTAGCCCTGTGATCCGACGGCGGCGCACCTTCCCCAGATCAAGCAAGAACACGTCGCAGAGAGCCGGGCGTTCATGTCTCCAGTCACACACCGTTGCGTTGGTGTGGTGCTCCGTCCGACGATACCTTTCTCTTTGTCAACAATCATTGCCAAGTAGGTAATTAACTTGAAAAGAAGTCAAGGGCTGGAGAGAATACGTCTGTGCCACGGCCGTCGACGATCTGCTTTTAAACGAGTGGGCAGACCAGGGCCGCTCACCAACCACTGACTGACCAGCAACAGGTGGACATGGGGGCGGGACATTGTGTTTTGTTTGACACTTTTAGACCCTGTCGTCAGGCTGGCTGTTCACCCAACGGCCACTCGTTGAGGGGTGATTCTTGCTCGTGGCTGACTTGAGGCGGCCTCATCGTCACAACCACCTGATTGTGTTCTGCGTTCTGGGATTCGAGTTGAGCGCTTCTCTTTTTCCAAGGCCTGGAAAGTCCGTGGACGGCTTTCGTCTTGCGGTGAGAGGCAAGTAGAGAGCATGTACAGTCTACAGACAACGGGTTGGCCGTCGGACTCACTAGTCTACCCGCAGCGGTGGTAGGTAGTTGTCCTTGAGCGATAATACTACCCGCCCGTCCATCTCAAAGTGAGTGATGGGTTGCAACCCGCCGTCGGTGAACTGCTGAACGGGGCTTCGAAAAAAATTACTCAACCGTTACATTCAGGTTGTTCCTTGCTGCCTATGCTGTTCTGCAACTTCAGAGCGTCCCATTTACCCACCTTATTTTTTTTCTTCTTTTTTCTTTCTTTTCTTCGCACAGGTGGGGAGGAGGCAGGGTCCCTCCCGTCCTGGGGTTTTGGATCGGGCTGGGTGGGTAGCGCGCGAAACACCCGCCACTCGTGAAGACAGCGCCTCTTCGACCAACTCTCGGACTCTGAGCCGTCCAAGGAACAATGCTTTGCAGGTTGCAGCATCACAGTGTACCAATGCATGTCGATTTATCCCTCCCATAACAATGGCAAATATATGTGCGTATGTGTCTTTAGGGCTCCGGGTCGCATTTGGTCGCTAGAGCCTCCATGCAGTCGCTGCAATGCGCGAGAGTTGAGGAGGGGTGCATCTGGCATAACTTGACGGCCCGGAGGGACCCAACTTCCCAGCCAGCTTCGTAGCCTTATTCTCAGCCCAACTCTAAAAGAGGAGGGCTAATCGAAGACGTACTACGTAGTAGGTACATACGTGGTCTGCCCCGCGGTTTGGGCGCAGAAGCACACAGTAAGTAAGGTACTTCGTAGTCAGGTATGCTTGCCGGCGCTGCATCTCGTACCATTGCTGGTGGGTTGGTGAGGGTCTCGATGTGACTTGCATCTTCCCACTTCCCACAAGCCAGGTGGTTTACGACGATCCATGCTTGGGGGCAGAGGCTCCAGGGGCTTCGTCATAATGCAGACGAGGGCTTTTCTGGGCGACATATGTATGGCCCGGCCGGAGGTGGAAGAAAAAAAGTAGCGAAAATAGCAGTCAGAGTCTCAGGGAAACTGATTTGTTGGGCGGCAAGCATGGGCTTCCGTAGGCTCGAGGTGGCTCGTTTCTACACCGACTTTTAAAGGCCCGCATTGAGTGGACTATATGCGAGTCTGCGACATCGTGGGCGTGGGCGGCGGCATTGGCGTAGAGAGTTGACAAGACTCCCAAGACCCGGACCGCAAGGACTTCCCAGGCCAAGCTTGGATGAAAGCTTTTGGTACACTAGGTATCGACTTGTTGGTACCTTGTCGGTGGGTAGGCTTTAGGGCGGCAGAAGGCGTTTAGGAATTTGGCTGTCGTCACATGTCCACTTGCAGGATGGATGCTTGTTGACGGCATCCTAGTACCGGTAGACTGACGACGGGCTAGAATGGTGAATGGCCTTCCATCGCCAATTTCTGCGCTAGCCCGAGGACTGTCGGCTCGACGATCAGTTAGTTGGTTCTCGGATATTCCCTCGCCACCCCTTTTTTCTGCTTTTCTTCTTCAGTTGTCATTCTGGTAGAGTACCGACCCCACGCCATTGATGAAAGGCTCCGTCAGGCAAAGGCGGCAAAGGCCTTGGCTCTGGATTCTCCATGTCGCGATACCCCGGCAAAGAGGGGTCTATCCGATAATAGAGTGGTTGGACCCTCGATCTGCGGCAGAGTTCGGGGCCGCATGTCGTGACTCGCGGGGTCGGTCTCTTGCATCGTAGTCAACATGCCGCGCCATACGGATACTGTAGTAGTATATGTTGAAGTCCAAAAATGTCTTTGTGTGTCCAGGTCAACGGCGCCGTTGGCAGAGCTTGGGTTACGCCACGCCGAACGGTGTCAGGGGCTTCTTGATGCCGCATGAGAGCCGGGCGAGGGTTTGCTCTCTCTCTCCAACTTGACTCTGCCTCTGCGCCTCTAGTCGGGGTTGGTGTGTCGATTGTCGAGTACCGGTACCGGTACCGGTACAGTGCTCTCGTAGTGTACAGATGTCTCGCTGTGCTGCATGCATCGCGGGGCAGCTTCACCAGTCACACTAGTCTATCGTGATCCGATATCTGGAGTCAAGGAGGGGCAATCGCAATCGATGGGACGCGACTCGACTTGCCACTGCATCGTCTCTGCCAACGCAACGTGCAGACGCCGCCGCGGTCGCCGCCACTGCATCTACATACTGCTGCGGGTCGTGTTGGAGTGAGACCCTGCGGGGAGCAATCTGATCCAATGCAGGTGTGACGACAGACTTGGACCACAGAGTGAGAGCTGCCAGCGTCCACACAAAGTAAGCATGTTGTCGGCTGCGCTTGGAGGTAACTCTGGCCAAGTGTAGACTACCTAGACAGCTACACTGTCTCTTCCTAGGTACCTTATTTTACTTCTGCCGACGGACTTGGCGAAGACTGTTTCTTGGCTGATGTGACTGACATGAATGCATTCAAAGGCAGCCGTGAGGGTCAACAGAGCAGATGGTGGTACCTACCTAGGGAGAGGGGTGTTCGGCCCTGCGTCGTGAAGAGGGGTAAATAAGTAGAAGTAAGAGGTAGAGAGAAAACATGCTGGATGGCGGGGCTTGCAGCAGACGGCCACCTACGGATACAGAGCAAGCAGCTAGAAAGGTGTGGTAAGTAGGTATCCAGGCAGACACGCAGGCACATTCACATCCCCCCTTCCCTTACCAGGTAGGTACCTGCCTAATTGCGCGGGCGTGGTTTCGTGCGCCAGCCATCCAGGGGAGTAGGTAGTTCCTCTGCACCCATCTCGGTAGACAAGCAGACAAGTCAGAAGGGCAAGGCGGCAACCCCCCACTCGCTCTTTGAATTGCCGACTAGGTCTCCGTACGGATACTCGAATGAGAAAAGCGTTCCAAGTCCCTGGTCTTTGAGGTATTTTGCACGTCAATGCATCTTCAGCTACGGAGTATCCGTATTTCGAATCAAACAGCTTGGGCGATATATGCGTGATGGGTTGGTGAGTGTGTGCGGCAGGGGGATGGATGCCGCAGGCTACTCGCATTCCATTCGCTTCCTGTGACTGACCTCAGCTCTGCGGAAACTCACTCATGTGCGTGTAAGCTGGCTTGTTCCTGGCAGTGTGCTGCACAACACCACGCGGGCCCCAAGACCCGGGCCCATGGACAACGATCATGCCGCCCTCTAGGGATGTAAAGCCGGGCAGATAATAGATGCTTCAGAGCCTGCACAGACGAAGTGATCAAGATTGGTCATCCTACGACTACGATGTAAACAATCCTTTTCCGGGCTCCCATGTCACCCCCAACTAACTTGCCAGCCATCTTACGGGCACAAGAAGACGTTGCTAGTCAATTGCTTGCCTCCGTCTAGGTCCGTGCCAGAGTCACAGATTCTGTCATTGAGGTGTGCCCAAGTACTAGGAACCAGGTACCGATACACTAGCACTTGTTATTAGGGAGGTTGGCGGGTTTTGGTCAGCATGTTGGGATGAACTGCCCTGGTAGGTAACCTTTGGCAAGCAAGCCATCAGACGGCTCTTGTCCACTCCGGCAACCCTCGCACACCTCAACTTCGGCACGGTTCACCTCGGTCAGCCTTCGGTGTGGTTTTCTCCCACCCTCGTGGCCGTCCCAAGAATATCTTATCGTCCTTATCAGCACGTGCTCCGCTTACATCGTCAGCACTGTTGGACGTGTAATCTCGTCAGCGTCTTAACTACGAGGTAGAGCTGCGGAAATGGTGAGAGAAAATTGAACGATTATGTGCCCCTGGACGGACGCTGGATATCTGGCTAGGTAGTATTAGTTGAATAGCAGGCACCTGGAATATCAACTAATTAGCTGGCCGACTCTTTCCTCTAATCGGTGCTGACTAAGGCCCGCCAAACACTCTCAGGTGTACATAGGCTGTCGCGCACGAGTGGACCAGCTGGCAGCAACCGGCATCGCGGGGCCAAACTTTTCTGCTGCCCGCCACCGTCAAACTCGCGATGTGACTCGACCGACTGCATCACAAAAATCTGCGGCAGACCCTCTTCCGCGCTGCCGACATATTTCGACACATGATGAGAGCGGGAGGATTACGGTGACGAATATGCAGGACGACGGCTTCGAGGCTCTTTTGGAGCCTTTCTACAACGGAAAGAAGCTCACCGACCCCATCTCGACAAAGGAAGACAAATTCCAACTGCTGCCCGCCTTCCTCAAGGTCAAGGGTCTCGTCAAGCAACACATCGACTCGTACAATTTCTTTGTCGAAAATGAGATCAAGGAGATTGTCCGCGCCAACCGCATCGTCCGGAGTGATGTCAACAGCTCCTTCTGGCTCGAGTATGCTGCGCTCATGTCACCCCCCTGCCTCACGATGTCTCTTGTTCTAACCATCTCCTAGGTTCACTGATATCAGAGTCGAACGACCCAGTCGGGTCGACTTCAACGATATCAGAGCTCAGAATGAGGTCAGCCCAATGGAGTGTCGCCTGCGCGACATGACCTACG
The DNA here is from genome assembly GCA_005350895.1 of Colletotrichum tanaceti. Classification (NCBI taxonomy): domain Eukaryota; kingdom Fungi; phylum Ascomycota; class Sordariomycetes; order Glomerellales; family Glomerellaceae; genus Colletotrichum; species Colletotrichum tanaceti. The sequence continues at coordinate 16,992 of PJEX01000010.1, forward strand.
CGGCGCCCATCATGGTCGACATCGCCTACATCCGCGACAAGTCCAAGATTGTGCGCAAGAATGTCCCGCTTGGCCGTCTGCCCGTCATGTTGAAGAGCTCCATCTGCAGGCTCGGCGGTGCGAACAACGCAGAGATGTCGCGCATGAATGAGTGTCCCTTGGACCCCGGCGGGTACTTCATCATCAATGGCACGGAAAAGGTCATTCTCATCCAGGAGCAGCTCAGCAAGAACCGTGTCATTGTCGAAGCCGACGAGAAGAACAGCGTCATCACGGCCTCCGTCACCAGTTCCACCCACGAGCGCAAGTCCAAGACGTACGTGACGCTCAAGAAGGACCGGATTCTTCTGACGGCCAATATCTTGGTCGAAGGCATCCCAATCGTCATCATTCTCAAGGCCCTGGGCGGTCTGACAGATTACGAAATCATGCAACTCGTTGCTGGCGACAACGGCAAATACCAGGACGAGTTTCTCGTCCAGTTCGAGGAAGCAACCAAGGTCGGCGTCTACACTCAGCAGCAGGCGTTGGAATTCATCGGCGCGAGGGTCAAGATGGGCAAGAGCAGAGTCCCCTTTGCTGCGCAGGTCCGACGCAACCATGTCGAGGAGGCCTTGGACGCCTTGGCCAACCTCATCATCGCCCACGTCCCTATAGAGGGCCTGGACTTCTATCCCAAGGCAGTCTACGTTGCGTTCATGACGCGACGCGTTCTCATGGCGCAACAAGACCCCAGCCTCGTCGACGACCGTGATTTCGTCGGAAACAAGCGTCTCGAGCTGGCCGGTCAGCTTCTCTCCCTTCTTTTTGAGGATTTGTTCAAACAGTTCTGCGGCAACGTCAAGAGCAGCATCGACAAGGTCCTCAAGAAGGATAACCGAGCCGTCCCCCTCGATGCCGTCAACATGATCAGTAACCACGCCAACATGATCGGACAGGGCATCAACCGAGCCATCCAGACGGGCAACTGGACCGTCAAGCGTTTCAACATGAACCGAGCCGGTGTCACGCACGTCCTCAGTCGCCTCAGCTACATCAGCGCCCTCGGCATGATGACGCGAATCAGTTCCCAGTTCGAAAAAACCCGCAAAGTCAGTGGTCCTCGTGCGCTTCAACCATCGCAATGGGGTATGCTGTGTACTTCGGATACGCCCGAAGGTGAAGCCTGCGGTTTGGTCAAGAACCTGGCGCTCATGACACATATCACAACCAACGTCGAGGAAGCACCCGTCAAGAGATGGGTCTTCACCCTGGACGCTGGCGTCGAACCCATTCGAAACTTCTCGGGCGGCGAGATGCACCGCGAGACGTCATACGTCATTCACATCAACGGAACGCCTTTTGCCCTGACCCGATACCCGAAGCGGTTCGCCGGCAAGTTTAGAACGATGCGAAGACGCGGCTGGATTTCCCCTTTTGTCAGCATCCACATCAACAACCATTTCAACGCCGTCCACATCGCAACTGATGAGGGGCGCATTTGCCGACCTTACATTATTGTCAAGAATGGCAAGCCCAAGCTCAAAGCAGAGCACCTGCGGCTTCTGCAGCTTGGCAGGGCCACTTTTGACGACTTTTTGACTCATGGCATCGTTGAGTACCTCGACGTCAACGAAGAGAACGACACGCTTGTGGCTCTCTACGAGAAGGACGTCACCCCGCTCACTACCCACATGGAGATCGAGCCCTTCACCGTTCTTGGTGCAGTGGCCGGTCTCATTCCTTTCCCTCACCACAACCAGTCGCCCCGAAACACCTACCAGTGTGCCATGGGTAAGCAAGCCATCGGCGCAATCGCATACAACCAGTTCAACCGCATCGACACCTTGCTATACACGCTTGTTTACCCTCAGAGGCCAATGGTCATTTCCAAGACGATCCAGCTCGTCAACTACGACAAGCTGCCGGCCGGACAGAACGCGACGGTCATTGTCATGTCGTACTCCGGGTACGATATTGAGGACGCGCTGGTGCTGAACAAGGCATCCTGCGATCGCGGTTTCGGACGTTGCCAGGTATTCCGCAAATACACGGCCGAGCTGCAAAAGTACCCGAATGGTCGGCGAGAGCGGATCGGAGACCCCGTCAACGACGAAAACGGAAGGACAACCAAGCACGAAGCGCTGGACGACGACGGTCTGGCCATTGTGGGCTACAAGGTCAACTCGGGCGAGGTCATGATCAAGAAGGAGACGCCGCTGGATACGGGATCCACGGGCATCGGCATGGACCGCGGACCCAGCGAGTTTCGCGACTCTTCAATCTCGTACAGGATCGCAGACCCCGCCTACATCGACAAGGTCATGGTATCCCACACGGAGAGAGAAACGATGGTGGTCAAGGTCCAAACACGGCAGACAAGAAGACCCGAGCTCGGCGACAAGTTTTCATCCCGTCACGGTCAGAAGGGTGTCGTCGGCATCATCGTCGACCAGGAAGACCTACCGTTCTCGGACACGGGTCTGGTCCCCGACATCATCATGAACCCTCACGGATTCCCTTCTCGAATGACTGTTGGCAAGCTGCTCGAGTGCTTGACCGGAAAGGCCTCGGTGTTGGACGGACGGAAGGACTACGGTTTCGGCGATGCCTTCCGCTCTCATCCTTTGGAGCAGATGAGCGCTGCGCTGGTCGACCACGGGTTTTCGTGGGAGGGCAAGGACTACTTCACTTCGGGCATCACCGGAGAGCCGTTGGAGGCCTACATTTTCAACGGGCCCATCTACTACCAGCGGCTGAAGCACATGGTCCAAGACAAGATGCACTCTCGTTCCCGGGGTCCCAGGGCCATCCTCACACGCCAACCGACGGAAGGTCGATCCCGCGACGGTGGTCTCCGTCTGGGTGAGATGGAGCGTGATTGTTTGATCGCGTACGGGGCTTCTCAGCTGCTGTTGGAGCGTCTCATGATCAGCTCCGACGGAACGGAAATCGACATTTGTCAGCAGTGCGGGTTGTTCGGTTACAAGGGCTACTGCCACACGTGCAAGAGCACCAGGGAGGTGACGCAGATGACGATGCCGTACGCCGCCAAGCTTCTCGTGCAAGAACTCATCAGCATGAATGTCGGCGTGAGGTTGCAGCTTGAGGACGAGTTCCCTCATCCGAGATGACGAGATGGCGCCACGCAGCATGTATAAGTAGTACCTCGGAGTGTATCACGAGAAAGCCCAGGTTTTATCGGAGTTTTTTTTAGTGTGAGGGGTGGTATGGCCTCGAAAGAGAGAGGGAGAAAGGAAAAGAGAGAGAGGGGGGGGGGAAGCATAGATAGCACACGAGCAACGTCGATATCAGTTTTTTTTTGTGGGAGGTTTCCGCACACAACTTGGACATGATGCTGGGACGGCGTTCTCGAATGTTCAGCAGTTATGCGTAGAAGCCGGGCCATTTCCTCTGAGTCCAGCCAGACATGGATGACATGCATGGGAAGTGGGGGAGGGGGGGGGGGCACTTCCTCGTTCCGGGCGCGCGGAAGCTTCTCCGCACACACACCCCGGCGAAAAGGTGCTCGAAGCTGGAGCTTCCCTCCACCCCACTCTGCCCTCCCCCCTGCGAATTTTGATCCGTCACCCGTCCCAACATCATTTCTTTTTTGCCTGTCACCCAGGTACTGTACCTACCTACCTACCTAAATTATTTGTCTAACTCTAGCCAGCTTTCACCCTCTGCAGCGAACGCACACAGCAACATCAACAACACACCAACATCGGCTTTTGTATCTGCGACATACCAATGCATCGCCCTCGAGTCGGTTTATGATAACCTCGCTGCCGTCCCAGGACCTCATGGCCGCTGTGCGCCTTGCCACGTCTTCCGGCGTCCGCACCGCCGCCGGTGCCGCCGGTGCCGCCGCGACGTCCCCGCTGGCCCCCCGGTTGTGGCCCAACGCAACCGCCAACGCAACCGCCACCGTCCCAACTACGATTCCCGCAGCAACAGTCGCCGCAGCGGCGGCGGCGGTAGCAGCAGCGACCGCTACCACGACCACGACCACGACCACGACCACAGCCGTCTCGGCATTACCGTCGTCGTCGTCGCCGCCCCAGTGGGTGCTTACGCGCGGCAGACCGAAGCGCCACGAGCCGCCGAACCGCTACTTCAACCCCTCCAACGCGACCCTCTCCAGCAGCACGGGTGAGAGCCCCGGAAAGAAGCCCGGCGACGAGAACAAGGCCAACCTAGGCAAGAGTGCGTGCCCCCTCCACCCACTTTCTTTCTCGGCATCCACGATTCCCCCTACTGACACGAAGACCATCCCCCCCCCGACAGCTCTGCGCATCCTCCAAGACCACCTCCCGACGGTCCTGCAGTCGCCGCTCCCGCAGGAGATCCTCGCCCCCAACATTTCGCTGCACCTCTTCCCGACGACGCACCCACACCTACCGACGGTCTCGGGCCGCGTCGCCTACACTGCCGCCCTCTGGACGTCCCCGATCGCCTGGAACCGGCTGCCGCTCGTCGGCAACGTGCGCCTGTCCATCATTTCGGAGCGCGTGACGAAGCAGCCCCTGCACTTCGCGCCGCTGCACCCCGGCGCCGTCCCCGAGCAGCTGGTCGTGCGGTGGTGCGCGTCCGGCAAGAAGAACGGGGGAGCGGGGTCTGGCTCTGGCTCTAGTTCTGGCTCTGGTCCTGTGCTATCATCGTCGACGGAGAGCGGCCTGCGGAAGGCCGAGGGCGGAGATAATGCGTTCACCGGGCTGTTCGTGTTCCAGTTCGACGCGGAGGGCCGGATCCTGAGCCACACCATCGAGACGGTGCAGGAGGGGGGCGACTGGGAAAAGGGCGTCGGCGCCAAGGTCGTCGGGCTGACGGATTGGCTGCTGGGCGGGATGCGGAGGCAAGGAGAGAGCCCGAGCCCGGCGTTCAATAGTCTGGGGAAGAGGTGACGGAGCGAGGCTCATGTCACCCAAGAAGAGCGGGTTGACGAAAAGAAAAAAAGAAAATTCGGGCTTGAGGGGGAAATCCCGGGGCAGAGAGAGGGCGCAACGGGAAACGGCGTTTGGGTAATCG
>PJEX01000010.1:28584-42837 GCA_005350895.1 Colletotrichum tanaceti
CCCCCCCCCCCCCCTCCTTCGTTCCTGCATCCTTCATCCTTCGAGTCACAGCGCTACCAGTGCCCAGCCGGTGGGCTCGTGACCACACGTCCTCTCTATCTTGGACAACTTGCCCTTACATTGTAACTAGTAGCAATTAAAGAAACCAAAGCCGCAGTGGCTACGGAAGCCGCCTTCCAGATCGCAGTGGCCCTTCTTGATGTCCCTGTTGTTCGACCTGTAGGCATCTGTGTTGCACCCGCAGCCGTTGAGGTAGCATCTTTGATCGACAGCATACCTAAAACTACCGCAGTAGCACTTCAAACAACTGCCAATGCAGAACCTGGCAGTAACAGCAGTTGTTAACATGAGGACAGTAAAGATGGTGGTAAACTTCATCTTGGCTTATTCAGAAGAGAGAGGTTTCTATAGTTTCTGTTAGTCTTCAGGTCGAGACAAGTCTAGTCTAGTCTAGTCCTTTGGTAAAGAAGAGGGTGAATATTGGAAAGAAAGAAAGAAGTGTAGTTACCTGTACAAAGTTGTGGTTAGTATTTAATAGTCTCTCCAAGTCAGGGTTGAATGAAGTCTGTAAGACTAGGCGAACACGACGTCTGTTATATAGACAGGCATATGGTCTATTAGATAGCTTGTCAACGTGAGGTAATTAAGATACTCTAAGTTTTACTTTGTGTATGATCATTGTTACTTCGGAATAGACGCAAATTAGTAACGAGAACGAAATGGTACGTTTTCAACGTCTTCCCCAAGTAGTAACGAGCTACTCAACAGAAAGAAAGAAAAGGGCGGTGTTTCTGCGACGAATAAAGCGACGCGGGCAGGCGAGTGAGCTGGCGAAACCCGTGAATTAGGTTCAGTGGGTTGGTACCCTGAAGCGGAGATACTGACTTCCAGAAACACCACCCACGTACCCATTGGCCATTTGTAGGTTACTAAGTAGGTAGGTAAGTAGGTAGGTAAGTAAGTAGGTAGGTAAGTAAGTAGGTAGGTAAGTAAGTAGGTAGGTAAGTAGGTAGGTATCAGGTGGGTATTACCTAGGCACCTTACCTAGGTACCTCATTTACCGAGGCAAACCCTCCATATTGTTTTTGTTGGTTCGTGGATCGGGCCTTCGGGGATAACTGGCCATTTCGGGGATAAGCAGTGGGCGCTTGTCGCAGCCCACCTTCCTTCTTGACCCGCTCCTGCCGCCAAGGGCCTGCCTGTTGTTTCCTTCCCCCTCCATAGCCAGTAAGTAGTCGGATCACCAACCCGAATCTGAAGCTATCACCACTTTGCGCACATATACGTGGCAGCCCTTCCAACAGTTTTCCTTCTTCCCCCCCCACAACAAGAACCACCACGATATCGTGATGAGAAAGTCAAAGGGGGGGCTCGCCTGTCGAAACGGGCTGACAACCCTCTACTGTATCCACAATGAAGGCTCCGCTGCTGACTCGTCTCGACCCGACTGCGCCGAGGCACTATTGCTACGCTACATGGATGGTGATGGATTCTGGTGATGATTTATTACTCGCCTTCGTTCCTCTCTCTCTCTCTCTCTCTCTCGCTCTCTCTCTCTCTCTCTCTCTCTCTCTCTCTTTGTCTCCGTCACTCTCTCTGTCACTCTCTCACCAGCATCGCCAACCCGCGCGCAAACCATCTATCTTCGTTCGAACAGAAGAAGAACAACTGGCCGAGATGGAAGCCCGCACCCTAAGCGGCGCTCGATTCGAGTACCACAACGCCACGCTGAACGGGGTCCGATACAACTACATCCTCGCCGAGCCGCCCTCGGGCAAAGTCGTCGGCACCATCTTCCTCATCCACGGGTGGCCTGACCTATCTCTGGGATGGCGGAACCAGATCCCCTTCCTCCTCTCCAAGGGCCTCCGCGTCGTAGCCCCGGACATGATGGGCTACGGAGGCACCGATGCGCCCGAGCTTGTCAGCTTCTAGTGAGTTTTCACTGCCCGCCCATGCCCATCTGCCAGGTACTAAATGACAGAGATCGATCGCCTCCCGGGAGGCGATGACGAAAACAAATAATCATAATCACCTATGAGAAGGATCAAATGAGCTGACCGCCCCCGCCCGGGGACCCCCCCCCCCCAGCACCTTCAAGCGCGCCTCGGATGACATTGCCGCGCTCGCCAGCCACCTCGGCCTGACGCGCATCATCCTCGGCGGCCACGACTGGGGCGGTGCCGTGGTCTACCGCGCCGCCCTCTGGCACCCGGAGCTGGTCTCGGCCCTGTTCGTCATCAGCACGCCCTTCGCGGCCCCGCGCCTGACCTACGTCGACCAGGCCACGGCGCTGCCCACGCTGCGCTACCAGCTGCAGATCCGCACCGACGCCGTCCAGGAATACATCGGCCTCGGCGACGCCCAGAACGCCACCCGCGTGCGCCAGATCCTCAACACCGTCTACGGCGTCACCCTCCCCGGCGGCGGCTCCGCCTTCAACTCGAGCGGCGACGGCTTCGCCTTTGAGCTGCTCGACGCCGTCACCGAGGACACCCCGCTGATGACAAAGGAGGAGCTGGACCTGTACGTCGCCAGCTACACGAGCGACCCTTTCAACCGCACCCTGAACTGGTACCGCGCCGGCGAGCTGAACTGGCAGGACGAGCTTGCCCTCATGCCCGCCGGCACCGACGGCGGCGGCGGCGGCGGCGCCTACACCGCCAAGTTCGCCCAGCCCGCGCTGTACATCGGCGCCACCCTCGACCCGGCCATGCCCCCGATCCTGTCGACCGGCATGGAGACCTACTTCGACAGCCTGGCCCGCGGCGAGGTCAACGGCTCGCACTGGGTCATGTGGGAGCAGCCCGAGGCCGTCAATGCCTACGTCGGCAACTGGCTGGCCGGGGCCTCGGTCTTGGGCACCCCGACCATCGGCCCCTGAACGCCCACCGCCGGCCACGCCGATAGAACCATGAGCCGTGAGCGGACGCGTGTAATGTGGTGGTGAGGGTGGGGGTGGTTGGTGAACAAAGTTAAAATTGTAATATTTAAAATTGTAAAACAGGTATATATGTATTTGCCTTCTACGATTTACTAATAGCTATTCCCGTCGCCAAACGATAAAAAGAGTACTGGGATATTCCCTTCACACTGCGAGGTCTCTGCGCAGGTATGTATCAATGACTACCCCAAGTCGTCGACTTGGTCACCGTCAAACCGCAGTCCGCATACATGTACTCGTTCATTCGAGTTACATACGTAATCACCAGCAAACTCTCCGCCACCGAAGCACACACCAGGGCAAGCAAGTACATACATGCATCAACACATGATCAAGACTCCCGCAGCCACGCCCTCCGTCCCCGCAAGCATCAACGCGCACTTGAAGCAGCAGGCCCCCCCCTCCCCCCTCTTCCACACCACGGCACTCGTGCCCTTCTCGGAGCACCACGCCCTGGCAAACGTCTCGGCCGCGGGTCCCCCCGTGGCGTTGACGACCGTCACGGCCGTGGCGCCGCCGTCGAGCTCCGCGCGCGGGAGGTCCTCGACGCCGAGGGTGCGAAAGGTGTAGGCCGCCGCCGTGCCGGGTTTGATCCGGTGCGGCCCGTCGCGGCACGGCAACGCCGCGATAAAGACGCTGTTGGCGTGCAGCGTCATCGTCGCCATCAGCCCGCTGCGCGCGAGGCGGAAGTCGAGGCGCGCCTGGTAGATGGGCGGGGCGGCGTCCCCCCTCGCGTTGCCGCCGTCGTCGGCTGGCCGAGACGTCACTGCCGCCGCCGCTCGGACGAGGCGGAGGGTCTGCAACGTGACGGTCTCGGTCGACGGCAGCGGTGGCGGTGGCGGCGTGGGGAGTGCCCACTCGGCGGTGTTGCCCTGATGGCTCGGAGACGTAGTCGGGAACACGGCGGTGGCCGCCGCGTCCCCCGTGTCTCCCGTATCCTCGGCCACCCACGACGGCGGACGGCCCTTGAGTTCCACCAAAAGCCCCAGAGTCGATTCGGGAAGCGAGGGCGAGGGACAAGGCCCGACCCAGCCGCCGAGGCACTTGATCTTTCTCGCCGCCGCCGCCGCCGCAGCCCCCGGTCCGTCGCCGTCGCCGTTGCTCTCCACCAGAGACAAGGGCGCCAGCACCTTGCCAAGGACGGAGCGGACTCTCCAGTACGAGGCCTGCGGGTAGACGATGCCGTAGTTGCCGTGGCGCGACTTGACGATGGCGCTGGGCAGGCGCGTGCGCAGCGTTGGCGACATGCCGTACAGCGTGCCAATCATGGCCATGGGGAACATGGCGCCGGGCAGCACGAGGCCCCCCGTCCAGTCCCACGCGCGGATGTCCATGATGATGTTGCTCGCCTCGGGCGTGAGCCACTTGGCGGCCGTCTCGCGCATCTCGGAGAGGTACGGCCACTGCATCTCCTCGGCGAACCTGAGGATGCCGTTGGTCTGGCGCGCCTTGGTCGCCTCGCGCGCCTCGAAGCTGTCCTTGGAGGCGAGGAGGTGCATGCCCCTGCTCCAGAGCTCGGCCGCGACCAGGTCGTAGGCGATGCGCACCGTGACGCCGCCGTACCAGCGACGGCTGTCCTTGGCCACGCGCAGCGTCACCTCGCGCGCCATGAGCATCTGCAGGAGGAAGTCGAGGAAGCCGAAGTCGGCGCTGTGCGTGAGCTGTTCAATGTTGGCGAGTAGGCCGATACTGGCGGTTTCCTCGAGGCTCGGCACGCGCGAGACGCTCATGACGGCCAGCAAGTCCGATATCTGGTGCCTGATCTTTATCGTTTCGTTCTTGTCGAGCCACGTGTAGCTGTAAACGTGGGTCAGCACGAAGGGGTCATCTGCTTGATCTCGAGGCAGGGTGTGTGATGGGTGAGGTGGCGAGGTGGCGAGGGATTATTGCTTACTCGCTGGGACCACACATCTCCCTGACCGAATTGTACCCTTTTTGTTCGGTCCAGTCACTGCCTAGACCGTCCTTTTCAACGGCTTTCCATCGCTTGAGAATGAAATCCGACTTGAGAGGGATGGTGTCGGAGGTGCGCTGCCAGGAGGGCTCGGGTGGTCTCTCTGTCGAATCCTCGACTTTTCGCCAATAGTTGATCTCCCTTGAGAACCCAGTCAACGAGGTCGAGCCAGGAGACCAGCCGGCATAGCCAGAGTCCGCCTCGACGTCAATCTCGAAGACGCTGTCGGCGACGGGGACAATGGACGCTGGAAGGAATCTCAACGCTGATGCTCACAATTAGCCATGCTTACTTACTACCTTGGTTTCGTAGGATATGGGAATCTATATACCAAATGCCGGGTGGAACTCGGGCTGTGTGACTGCCAGCTCCGGGACTTCTCCGATATCCGAAAGCCAGGCATAGCACATGAGGCTCTTGGACGTCTTGTAGACTTTGTGTACCACAAGCGCTCCGATGTTGTCGTAAGGCACGAACGCGGGCCCCGCAGGCGGGGCCGGAGTCACAACGGGTGACTCGGGTGGCGGCTGTGGCGTCGGCGTCGGCGTCGGCGTCGGCTCCGGCTCCGGCGTCGATGGGATCACGAGCGGCGGTTCCGGCGTCGGCGTCGTCTGATCTGGCACCGGAACCAACGGCGGCGGCGCAACTTGCACCGTCCTGGCCACCGGCTTCCTGGCCACGGCGTGACCATGCCTGGTGGACAGCATCTCGATCCTCAGGCTCGCCGTCTCGGCGACGATGTCGGCAGCGTCGTCGGAGGCATCGACCAGGCTCTGCAGCTGGCCGACGTCGGTGGCGCGCATGATCTCGGCACGCACGCGGACGCGGGTCCGGTCTCGCACGGCGGGGAGCAGGGAGGTCAGCGAGTCGTTGATGGCGCGCAGCTCGCCGATGAGGGCGCGGAACTTCTTCTCGTCGGCGATGGCCCACTTGGCCTTGGTCAGGGGCGTGGCCCGCCTTTGGGACGCCGCGGCGCGATGTTGAAAACGCTCGTAGGTCTTGCGGAAGGTCGAGGTCAGTGGCTCTCGGGCGGGCTGGGTCGCCATGTCTACGGAGCTGTCCTCCTGGTCGCCCTGCGGCACGAGGCCGTACCGCTTCTGCAGGTCCTCGACGTCCTCAAAGGTGCGCGTGAAGCACGTCAACAGGCCGGCGACGGCGTCTCGCAGGGCCCTCCGCTGCAGTCCCTCGTCGACGGCGGCCAGGTCGTCTTCGGTCGGGTCCTTTTTGCCGGCGAACAGGTCGATGTTGGCGAGGCCGACCGAGTCCCCCCATATCATGAGGCGCACGCGTTCGACCTCGATCTTGGTCTGGAGAAGCTCGCGGCCGATGCCATAGCGCGCGGCAGACGACAGGGCGTCCAGCATCTCGATGCAGGTGCTGTACAGCCCGACGAGGCCCAGCACGCCGACTGCCGTCGCGGCGATCTCCATGGCTCTTGCTCGCTGCTAGATGCTAGATGCTAGATGCTGTGATGGGATACTGTCTGGCTGTTGGTGGTGTTTTCTTGTCTAGTTCTCTGGCGGTCGATCGTCGGAAGTGTGACCGCGGACCGGCGGCCGCAACCTACTCACTCATCATTGAATGGGCAAACGGGACATGGCCAACAACAGCCAGCTACTTGGGTAGGTATGTATGTATGCAGGCACCCAAGTCCGTATCTACCTTACCTAGGTAGAATAAGCCTGCGAGATGCTGTCTGTCGTCTGCCTCGTCTGCCTCGTCTGCCTGTCGTGGCGAAGCGCCAGCCACCCAATGCAAGACGCAGGCACAGCAGGTCAGCCGCAGTGCGCCACCACTATGCGAGCATGTTGGGTAGGTAGGCTGATTCGGCGGTTGGACGGAAGAAGGGCGAGAGGCCAGTTCATCAGGTGTGGGATGCTTACACACGGAATATGGATGTTTAGTACTTTAAACTACCTTACCTACCTACCTCTAGGTACCTAGATAAGTAAGCATCCGCAATGTCAGTCAATATTTACTACAGGCGCCGAAGCCACGATCGATTATTCTGAAGCCGAAGGGCCTGATCGCGGCAGGCAAGGTGACGAAGAAGAAGGCTGTGAGGTAGGTAGCGAAAGCCTCAAGGCTGTAAAAACGACGTAGTTAACGAAGATGTCGACGACAACAGTGAAAATGACGGAAACGACGAAAACGATGAAAACAACGAAATCGACGCAGTTAACGAAGGTGCCGACGATGGGGCTGGATTCCTGCCTGGTGGTCGAGTTCGATAGCGTGTTGTCTTTTCTGGTGTATCGCCAGGTATTTCTCTGGATGTGGTTGTACTGTTTTGTCCACCCAGTCTGGATTTGTGCTCCCACCTGGACCGTTTTCATCTGTTCTCTGTTGCAACTTGCAACCCTGATCAAGATGGATGGTACGGATACGAACGCTGCCAACCACCAGCTGAGACCAGCTGCGTGGCAGTAGGAACACGCCGACGTCCCTTTGCCAGCTGTCAGCAGCAGCCCTTTCTCCTTTCCATCCTACCTATCTACTACCTACTCTGTACTTTCATCACTATTCATCGTTAGGGATCATCCCTACTCTGTACTTTCATCACCATTCATCGTCAGAGATTATCACCACAGACAACTTTGCATTTCCGCTGAATGATAATTACCTCACTCAACGGACACTACACAGCCTACAGTATGCATTAGGCTCCCTTGCTTTGCAGTAGACTCACACATCCCAATCTAGGTACCTAGGCACCTAGGAAAAGTGCGCCCCGTCAATATCAGATTGCCTTCACACCCTCTCTCTCACCTCTCACCTCTCACCTCTCAAGCCCAGATCAAGCATCCGAGACCAAGCCCCTGGTGGCTCGCCGCCATCACGGCGCAGGCGAAACACGTACCCGCCGCCCTCCGCACCACCGCGTGCTGGCCGTACTCAGCACACCACGCCCGCGCCGCCAACTCGCCCTCGCCCTGTCCCGTGGCGTCGATGACGAGCACCCGTTCGTCGCTGTGGATGTACCCCGCGAGCTGGCCGACACGCCGGATGTGCTGCAGCTTCGGCAGGTCACGCTCGTGCACGGCGTGCGGCCCGTCTATGCAGCGCGGCGCCGCCACGAAGACGGGCGTGTTGTAGATGGTGAAGCTCACGGCCGCGCCATTGACCGTCAATTCTATCGACGCCCGCTGCAACGGCTCCACTGCCGACTCCGCAGTCCCCGTCTCCGTCTCCGTCTCCGTCTCCTCAGACGCGCCCGACGCCGGCCCCACTTCACTCGGGTTGAACATCCCGTCCACGCCATCCCTGCTGCCCGAATCGACGCCCGGGTCCGCTGCTGCCCTACGCAGAGGCTTGAGTCCAAGTGCCCGGAACTCGACCACGTCCGGTGCGCCGCTGGGCCCGACGGGAATCACCCACTTTGACTGATCGCCGATTGTCCGGACCCAATCCGCCTTGGACGTCCCGCCGGCAACGCGGCCCAGGTTGGAGAAGGAGGCGCCCTCGTCTGCGTCGGCGTGGGATGGCAGACGTTGGGGGACCTTGAACGCCACGTCCCTTGCCTGGACTCGCCACCAGCCCTTGGTGACGGTGGTCCCGCCCGCCGCGCCGCCTACCACAGGCAGCGGGCATGGTCCGACCCAGCCGTTCGCCGCCTTCACACCTCTCAACCCACCGAGCACGCGGCCCAGTACGAACTTGGCCCTCCAGTACGACCGATCGCTCAACACGAGGCCGGAGGCGAAGTACCTTGGCGGCCCAAGACCCGCAATGCTCGGCGAAGCCGCCACGAGGGCGCTCATGATGGTGAAGACGAAGGCGTTCCCGGGGAGCATCGTCCCGAACAGCCAGTCCCACAGGTGCAAGCTGGTGCGGGCGCCGGCGCGGATCTGCGCGTACGCGTCCTCGATGTAGCTCCTCATCTCGCCCAGGAGCGGCCACGCCATCAGCTCGGCGAAGCGGACGAGGCCCTCGACCTGACGTTCATGTACCAGGCTGAACATTTCCATCTTTTCCCTCTTGGGGTCCGTGACCTTGACGAGGACCCCGTCGATCCAGCGCTCTGCTGCCGTCACTGTGGCGACGATGCCCGGACCGTAGTTGCCGAACACGACATCCCGCTCCCGCTCGAGGAGCAGCTTGAGCTCGTAGGCGAGCACCATCTGGAAGAGGAAGTTGGCGAACCCGAAGCCGCCATGCGCGCCTTGGGGACGGAGTGCCACGGCGACCAGGGATACGCTGTCGCGGACGTCGTCGAACATATCGGCCCGGTTCAGCGTCGAGAGCAGATCCGAGATGTGAACCGTCTTGGTGCCCCGTCCGCGCCCCTCCTTACCGCCGCGGGCCGGCGTGAAGCTGCCGGGGCCGATGAGCTCCTCGATGTCCTTCTTCACCCGCTCCTCGGTCCGGGCCAGCGAGCGCCGGACCTGCAGCGAGCGCAGCCGCTCGACGAGGAAGCCGGTCTTGTGTTCCGGGAGGTCTCTGTCGACGCTCCAGACATACCGGCCGTCGTGATGCTCGTTCACGCGAGCCCAGGCGCTGAAGTCGGCCGCGTAGCCCTCCACCGTCCGAGTGCCTGCGTATCTGCCCTCGAACTTCCGGCCCGCCTAGAGACAGCGCCAGCATGTGTCAGTGGTCTGTTTTGTGCATGTGTGTGTGTGTGTGTGTGTGTGTGTGTGTGTGTGTGTGCTAACCATGACCCCCCGGCATGGATCCATTCTTTACTCACCTCGCTGTCGTGATCAGCCCAGCTCCCCTGTCCATCTCGTGTGTTTTCCGGCGCATGCATCAGACCTATTTGCAGCATTAGTTGTCTTGTGGACAAGCAGGAGATTCTCAGAGTCTGCAAGAGAGTGCCTGGGGGTCTGCGTACTCCACGCGGGATACAAGTGCCTCCGATACTCCACCTCCTTGTCTAGCTGAGCAAAGTATCTGTCGTCCCGGACTCCTTCCCACGTGAGCATGGCATTGTATCTACCACCGAACGCGTGCCAGATTCTGGGCTGCAGCGACCCCTTGAGGTCCGCGCGAAGAATGACCTCGAGCTTCTCCAGCTGCTTGGCCAGGCGGTTCACGTTGACGCCGCCAGCCACCGCCGCCGTGTTATCGTCGTCCCCAGTTTCGATAGTCTCGTGAGCTGTCGTCCCGGCATCCCGGTCGTCTTCCTCCGCCAGGCTGCGGCTGTACTGCGACAGTTCCGTGATCCTCACGCTGACGGCCTCGGCCAGCTCCTCGTTGGCCTCCATGTCGGTGACGGCCTGTTCGACGATGTGCAGGTTCTCCAGGTCCGTCGACGACTGGATCTCGCCGGCCATGGCCCGTCGCACGTTCTCGCCCAGCCCGGGGAAGAGGTCGCACAAGCTGTCGTTGAAGCCGCGCAGTTCCTCGACGAACCCCTGGAACCGCTTCTTGTCCATGACGGCCCATCGTACCGCCGTCGCCGCCATCCACGTCACCCGCTGTGCCGGCGCGGCCCCCTCCTGGAACCTCGCGTACGTCCTCCGGAACGTCGTGACGAGCGCGTTCCGCAGGCTGTCCGGGGCGACCTGGCTGCCCTGGGCGCTCCGCAGCCCAAAGCGCCGCGTCATGGACCCAGCGTCCTCGAAGAGCTGCCACATGCAGCTGAGGATGTCGCAGACGGCCCTGAACTTGCGGGGATCTTCCAGACTCGGATCGATGACCGGCGGCGCGGCTGGATGTCCTCCTGCGCTGCCGTGGTCGAGCGCTAGAATCCCGACGGCGTCGCCCCAAAGCAAGAGTCGCACCCGCTCGATGCCGACCCTCGTGGTCAGCACCTCAAAGTCGGAGCCGTAGCGCCGGCCGCACTCGATCGTGTCGTACATCTCCAAACACGTCTTGAACAGGGTCACCAGCGCCGCCACCCCGATGCCGAGCCCCGCGGCGTCCATCTTGAACGGTTGGTCAGTTGGTTCATAGGTTCGTGTAACGAGCAGCTCAAATACGCAGACTTCACTTAGTCGATCGGTCAAGGTGATGGTTGGTCCGAATCGTGGGCGACCAAGTGACCGCTGACATATTGCTACGGAGAGAGGAAGTCTGCCACGAAAACCTGATTAGGATTGCTCACAGCTGAAGCCTACAGAAAAGCCTCACAGTCGGCCTCGTTCCAATGTCACACCTTGGAGAAGGACCGCAGCAACCATTTCCCCCTTCCCCCTCCCCCCCTCCCTCGTCGAGGGGCACAGCCACAACACTAGGAATTGCCAGCTTTCGCCTGAAGCGGCTTAGCTTCACGGCGAGCTTCTGCACATCAGCACCACAAGACCATCCTCAAAAAGGTATCTGCATCCGCCGGCGAGAAAGAGCGCTGTCGAGCCTTTGCGATGTTTCGTCTCGACCAGCCTCTCTGCCTGCCAGGCACGATCAGCAGAGGAAGCCATCGCGACCATGTCCTCACAAGCCGCGTTGCCGCTGGGAATGCACCTGCGCAGCCCGGTGACTCACAACTTTTTGACAAACGAGCGGTGGAAACCGGGTGAAGTATGAACGCCCCCGCGCGACTTGTCTCGGCCGGCCAAAACACTGTTCCGCACAGCGGCCGGGAGAACTCCGAGACGAGCCTCACTAACGAACACGCCTCCAGAAGTACCAAGAAGGACGCACCGCGCGCGACTTCGCCTTCATCGACTCCGGGTCCGGGCGCTCCAGATCGGCGCTGCTCTTTGCCTCCATCTTCCGCACCTTCTACGAGCACCCGGACTGGTCGCAGCTGCACGCATTCTTCGCCAAGCGCTACGGCCGCAGCCAGATGCTCGTCGACCGCGAGGCCCGCAAGCTCGGCGCCCCCGATGGTGCTATCCGCCAGTCCGCCAAGAAGGTCACTACTAACTTCAGGACCGACCCCGGCAGCGTCGGTCTGCCAAGCGACTTGGCCCCACAGCTGGCCGCCGCGGGGCGGGCCGTCCGCGCCGGCATGCTCGGCCCGGACCCACAGACCACCGCCATCGGCCCCGCTATTAGCATAGCCCTCGGCGCCGGTGGGTACATGGACCTCGTCTACGCCGGCGAGCCGCCGGGAAAGTACCCGACGCGCCACCTCATCGGCTCCGAGCTGTACGGCTGGCAGGGCGACAGCTTCCGGCCCGCCGCGGGCGCCACGTCCGTCGCCGGGAAGGGCGGCCGCGGGCGGTGCTGGGCCGAGTGGGCGGCGCTCTGGTCCGTCGTCGCCGAGTGGGTGTACGAGCACGACGCGACGTCGCTGGAGCACCTCTTCCTCAACGGCCACAGCTACAAGTACAGCCTCAGCGGCGAGGAGAGAGCGAGCGTGCCCGTCGGCGCAAAGGTCCCGCGCAAGTTTCTCGCCACGGACGCCATCGACGCCGCCGACGCCGTGCGGGACGTCTTCAAGCAGCTGGCCGAGAGCCCGAACAAGTTCCACGGCATCGAGTGGGACTATCTCGAGCTCAACGTCAAGGAGGAGGTGCGGGACAAGTTCTACGCGCGTTTCGGGCGCCGCGACCCGGACGCGAAGAAGAACGTCGAGGGCCTGACGAGGCCCGTGGGGTTGAACAGCTGGAGCCGGCTCAGCTACGACGAGGTCAGCCCCGTGGCGCTGAAGCAGTGTTCAGAGTCCTTCAACGGGCTCGACTGGGAGTCCTGGATGCTCTCCATCGAGGGCGGGGATGTCGTGGTGGTCAACACGCCCTTCCAGGTGAGAGTCTGTCCTTGGCGAAAGACGCGGCCCATTCCATTCGTACTGATTGATTAATGACCTGAGCGCAGGCGCTTTGGGCAGTGATACTGCTTTCACAGCTTCCGGTCGACATCAAGATCGCCGACGTCGATGACAAGTTCCGGAGACACCGCGAGCCGGACAGTGTCTATTTGTGAGACGGCCGTCTTTGTCATGGGCGAATGACAAATGCCAGGGAACTTTATTGGGGGAGTCCTTCATGTGAATGAAATAGCCAATGTTGATAAGAATCCACGAGCTCCAAACCCTTCCGGTCGTTGAGAAGCGCGATCGAATGATACGCTCCCTTGAATCAACGGCACATGTTCTTCCGCGACTCATCAGGATACGCAAGTTGTGTTCTGTCCCACACAATGTCGCATTGGTACGCTGACTAGCTGTAGTTCTTGGACCATTTTCCGCCCAAGAACCCCATGCATGCTTTTGGGTGCCTTGAGATGTACAGAACATCCCCGGCATCCATGAGGACGAGCGGGCCGCGGCCTCCCGTCCGATCGAAGACGGTCACGTCATCGAGATCTCTTCCAACAGCGAAGACCAGCTCCCGGTTGGGGGCTTGCTTCAATCCAGGTGGGTTCTTCCGAGGGTTCATGCTTTGTCCGGCGCTCCTGATCCCCGGATCTACCCTCTCGACTACGAGGCGATGTATGAAATGATGATGAATGGGGGCACGCGCCAAATTGTTGTGCAGACGGTGATCACATATCGCGAGACGGGAAGTAGCTCTTATGAAACGGAGGATTAACGGTTCACTAGGCATTCAAGTCGCGCGTAGAGTGTTGGTCTTCACATCGCAGCTGGCCCTTTGAGTTGGGATGAGTACTTCTTAATGTCACCTCAAGGTGCGAGGTTGGGATGAAGAATGGGATGAGGAATCAGGCTGGGGCCTTTTTGGGGGGGGAACAAAGGCGAGACTGGGAATTGGGTGGAAGTTCATCCTCCAACCTGGCTGATCATTCCCCCATGCCCTTTGGGGCCACGATCCGAGCGATCCGCCTGTTCATCTTGAGCTGAGAGTAAGATCCCTCAGCTGTGTGACGTAGACATAGGGCCACCCCCCCGGGTCTCATTCCTAGTTGGTAGCAGATATGAAATAAGGATCATGGCCTGGATTTGTTTGGTTGACTCGCGTGGTGCGCAAGTTGGACGCTCGGGGGTGTTCTTGGGCGCGTGTATAAAGGATTCCTGTTGCTTCTCATCACCTCAAGATTTGCACATACCCAACAAACACGGGACGCTACGAGTTGTGCCCGGGCTGCGGCGACATCTCGACCTCAAACGTCATGTCCCTGCGGATGCCCCGGATGGGCACGGTGCTGTCCTTGTCCGACACCGAGTCCTCGTCCAGGCGGGTCCAGTCGCCCTTGGCGGCCTCGTCGATCTCAAAGTTGGACTTCAGGCCCTTGCGGATCTTGCTTTTGGACGTCCCCCCCGAGCCGCCGATGGTCACGAGCCCGGCGGACGCCGGGTGGAGACCCCCCGAGCCTTCGGTGCCGCGGGTCGACGGCCCCTTTGCGGAGTCGCGCATGAAGAGCTGGCGCAGGGCAGGGAGGGACCCGGCGACGAGGCCGACGGCCGTCTCGATGTTGGACCAGATGGGAAGATTGACCATGTGGTCTGAAAGCAGAGGCGAGTCAGCGGGTGTGGTTTTGGGATAGGATGTTACGAGTGTGTGGCGAGGAA
>PJEX01000010.1:42937-79736 GCA_005350895.1 Colletotrichum tanaceti
GGACCATTGTCGATATCGAAGCACTATTGTAGTTGAAGCGACGATACGACGAGTCAGTCGACGTGTTCATCTCTCGATCAGGAGGGAATGGATGAGCCTTGACAAAGGTCACCGGACGGGAGGGGGGGGGGGGGCGGACGTGACTTACAGAGAGCCGAAGGAAAGGATCGTGGAGACGAGGATCTTGGTGGAGAGCTTCATCTGCGTCCGCCAGAGAATGATGGCCGGGAGAACGGCACAGGCGAGGTCCGTGGCGATGGTGCTCGAGGTCGACGTGTACGACAGGCCCATCATGACGCTCAGCGGGGCGCACTCGGCGCGGCCTTCTGCCACGAGGGTGAGGTTCCAGTTGGCCTCGACGGGGCGGCACATCATCAGGAGGCCGATGAAGGTCGTGAGGAACGTGGCGATTGTTAGCCCCAGCAGGACGTAGACGGCGATGCGCAGCCTGGGCATCGTGGTGGCGATTCGCAGCGTGGTGACGCAGATGGACGACTTGACCAGGCACAGCGCGGCCACGTACAGCAACAGCCACATCATCAGATACTTCAGCGACTCGCTCATCATTGTCGGGTTGAGTTCCGCGTTCCGCCTGCCCAGGCCGCTCAGGGCTCCAACACAGGCGAGCACCACATCGGCGAGGTAGATGATCTGAGCAGAAACGTGTGTTAGTCAGTCTGTCTAAGTACCCGGCGGTCCAGGCACCATGTAGATAGATGCCCCCTCCGAGCGCCCCAGACTACAACAATATAACCGGTGTCGCCAAAAAAACTTATTGCTTACCAGACCGCCGAGCATCAAAGCATCGTCCAGGCTGAAGTTCCTCTGTCGAAGCCGGTGATATGTCCTCAAGCCCACCACGATCAGAGACGATACGCCGCCGACGATAGACACGACGAACAAGCTCAGGCCTATGCCCTGGAGCGGACTGACGAAGCGCTGGTTGGGGTCCACCGTCATTGACATGTTGTTTTCGAGAGCGGCACGGCCTTGGCCCCTTTGGTATGAGTGAGACTTTGACTGAGATGATACAAGAGCACTGTATTGGTATAAAGAACGACAAGAAACGAAGATGGTGAGAGCTCGCAGAGCCACGGTTGTTGTTGGGGGCGGAGGGGCGGAAGGGGGGGGGAGGCGGCCCGACGGGACAGCGGCAGTACGGAGTATTATGTATGATTATGTTTCCCCTTTTCGGGGAGGGGGATGTGCCGGCAAAAAAATGTATTGTTATTATCCGTATGTGCCCCCGAAACTCCACGGAGGCTAGCATGAATCCACGTCGACTGGATGGGCAAGTTTTCTCTACTCGGATAGACTTGCGAGAAACCCGCGATAGGACAGCCGGCCCGGGGTTTTCGACCCGGGTCCCGGGGGAAGGGGGGGCTGTGGCTCCAAGTCTGAATCGATACGCTCCCTGTCAATCGCAAACATCTGTACCTGTAATACCTACGTCGTGCTGATCTTGGCTCGGTATAGGCCAGCCCACACGGGATCCTTGAAAAGATGCTTGGGAAATCCCTGAGGGAGTCCCCAGAGTCCGTTGAAAGAATCCGAACCCGCAGGGCAACAAGGCTCGTTGGTTGGCTCGTTGGCCGCGATGGTTGGGCACAGAGTACTATGCACTATGTGGCACCACCAGTGGAACTCGAATGAGTCTTGACTCGCTCCCGCGAGTTGGGTTGGTTGTGGGATGACCAGGTAACGGATGTTTGACCCGTTTCCCTCAACATTACGAAGTACTCCGTACGACGGTGAGGAACGATCGGAGCTGTCTCCTCTTCGTAGTGTTGTTTATCGTGCTTATCTACTTCTTCTTTTCTCATGGTCTTCTACATTTGAAGTCATACAGACATGACTCGAAATAGAAGGACCTTTCGAGGCTAGTAAACAGTAAACAACGGACCCTGGATGGCTGCGGTCAGTGGGGAAACCCAAGACTTTCTATACAAGATGACAATTACTCGTTTAGGAACTGCTCGACATGGGGGTATAGCCTCATGTCGGGCCGGCGTAGTTCAAAGGGCCGGCGTACTTCAAAGGGCTTAGAGCCATCGTTGGGGGCCCGGAACTAGGGAGATGGGAAACAGGATACAGTAGAACACGGTGATAATACGTAAGCAAGACGCCGGGCCGGCCATGCTGTTTGCTGTTCTTCCTGTTTCCTTAATAACCATGCCCCCCGGGGACCCCGTCGTACGAAACAGTACTTGACCCTTTCTGTTTGGCAATCTGACTCGACAATCGCTGGAAAACGGAGACATATTATACGTTACCCACAGCACGAATATCAATCCACTTTGGACAGACATCGTGCCCGCCTCCAAAATTACCGTTCCCATCACGCAAGCCCCTCCGTACAGGGTATACGAGGGCAAGACGGCCATCATCACGGGCGGCGCGAGGAGTGGGCTCATTCCCGCCCCTCTTCTTTCCTCCCAATGGTTGTCGGCCAGAAGAGGCAATCCTGCCAGCGACAACAGAACCAACCAAACCAAGGCATTGGCGCCGCCATCGCCCGGAACCTCGCTTCCAAGGGTGCCAGCGTCGTCCTCGTCCTCGTCTATATGATCGAGGCCTCGGACGCGCCCGCCGCCACGCCGCTCGGGTTGTCGCCGCCGTCGAGAGCGAGCTGCCGTCAAATGCCAAGACGGGCAAGCCGCAGGTCAACATCCTCGTCAAAACTGCGCCGCCCTCTTCCACGCCATGCCCCTCGAGGCCGTCAACGTCGACGGTTAGTTGGGTGTTGTTGTTGCTGCAGCGTTGAAAAACATGATTCTGAGTTGAGTGGTCGTTACCACTTCCTCGTCTTGACGCATGGGGATTGGGGGAGGGAGAAACCCCGACCAGTAACTGCCGGTTTACGAACGGCCTGTACTTATTATACCCAGCAGCCTGCAGGGTAGGTATCACACTAGGTATACGGGTAGTACTCCGTCCGTTGTCAGCAAAACTAGATTGGTTAATTTATCCCGCCAGACCCCACATCATAGTCGATCCGTGTCCACTTGCACACGGAAAGAATACTCCTTCAACCTTCGCGCCAATTCCACAAGTTACAACTTGCATGTATACTAGTAGGCGTACGTAGGATCTGGCAAGCGACATGCAGCTTCCTGTAAAACGGAACGGGTGTTGCCGTCGAATTGGACGGTATCCGCGAGACCTCCGATCCAGCCGCCGGGTACACCACAGCCTGAAGCCGGCGGAATGGCGCTGGGAGCCCCCTCGTCGTGGTCGTGACCAAGTGCTGTGCCCAACCGTCTAGCGTTTCGACCCTGGGTACCTAGGCGAAATGATGGTGCCTTGCCAGCCAGGGCTTGGGAGGAGTGTCCCAACGTACTCCGTACTACCTACCGGTAGTAGTCAGGTAGTGTATCTGTACGACCACTGGACGTGAGGGTTGGGGGGGGCGGTCTCCAGTGCCGGTGGAGTTGACCGGGACCACATCTGTGCTCGCCTGAGAAAGATTAGCGAAAGAGCACGGCCAAGACGAGACGTGGGTACGGAGTACAGTGCGTGTCGAATCTTGACAGAGGCACGGCACCACCGCCGCGTCCGACAGGGTGAAAGGCCGTCCTTCATCGTGCTCGGTGCGGGTGCCCTTTTCCCAGGTTCATGGATATGCCACTGATGGAACGTTCATGGGCAGAGGCAATGGGCCTAACGAAAGACACCGGTTCGAGTACAATGGGTCCACATTTTCTCGCTTTGCAGGCAGACAGGTGGTATTACCGTGCGGTCGTTCTGGCGGCCATGGAGTCAGCTCCGCTATGCGAGAGGACGGTGTCCATAAGTAGGTAGGTAGAAAGCAATGATGAAGCAAAGGGTTAATTAATTGAGACGAAAGTCATTCGCGCTGTTGTGACCTGGGGGCCGGGCCAAATCGGAGCTAGGTAGGGCCGGTCCGAGTTGATCCGGCACCGGCCAAACTCTCTACGTAGTAACTCCGACGCGGAAAAATGGGCCACAGCCTAAAGCCCGACCAGCCACCGGACACTGCCCCAGCTAGCTAAACTTTGATTGTACTTCATTCCAACCCGCTCAATCTACCCTCCCGGTCATTCAGCACCTTTTATTTGGTCTTGGGAGTTTCTCGAACTGATAAATTGCATCTGTCATCTGTACTTGCCGAGGTAATCATCCATGAGTGAAAGTACCTTAGGTTCCAGCCCGGGCTGATGATCGCTTGGTAGCCCCCTTGGAAAGAAGTATTCATACAAAAAATAAGCACTCAAGCACAAAAAAAGAATAAGAAAACCCTCCACCAGGTGGTTGACTTTGCTATGAAGTTGGTAAAAACAACGTAAGACGTGACGTCCGGATTGTTACAAGCGTTCCTAAGTTTACTTATATCCATCTTCTGGCTGTTAATAGACCATACCGAAATCGATGTCTTTGCTACCTTTCTTGCGCTCCCAGACGTACGCACATCGTGCATCACAGCATTGGCAATAATCGCATATGAAACGGAAACAACTTCGTAATACAGTACCTACACGGATATCATCTTCAGCTGTCATTAAAGTAAGACAAAAACCAAAGCAGCAAGGAGTTCTGCTGTCGCTCTTAAACGAACAGTCTTGCCAGAACACAGCGCAGAGGTGCCTCTAACGTGCCGGCTTTGCAGGTCGCCACAAGACTGTCTTATGCTCAACAGTAGTCCAAAGTAGATTTTCTAGACCCGAAATGCTGAATCCCCTAACAGCTTTAATTACCCAGCATGTAGGTTCAATTTAGGTGCACAAAACGGTGCGACCAAGGAATCACAAGAAGAAGCCGAAAGTATCCTGTTACACACGACGATGACCAAGTTCTTTTTGATACGCCCTCGTGTCTGGCAAGAATCAAACCAGGAGCCCTGTGACTGAGTTCTCTGTCTTCAAGGTGACTGTCTGAACAGATTAAGCAACCTCGGGGTCGGCTGTAAGGTCATCTGCCAAATACTACCAGGGTGTAGACGCCGGGCGCCCGACGTCAAGATTTTTTGAGACATAAACAGCCAACCAGTTGCAAGAGTCAGTGAGGTAAGAGCTCCTAGCTAGCCTTCGAGAAAACCAATCCCGATCACGGTCACCCACAGTCCTACAACTCAGCCCGACCTCACCGTCCGGCTGGTTGCATCTCAATCCATCGCCATTTGCGACGCCAGTGATCATGGAGAAGCCGCCACACTACGACATCGCTCTCTGGCAGATTCACAAAACCGAAGATGACTGCGATCTCATCATACGCACCACCAACGGACAAACCTTCTGCTGCACCATCTCTCCGTTTCACTTTGATCAATCACCCAAGCTCACGGAGCAGTATCACGAATGCTTAGGCCTACTGCGATCCAAGGAGAAAGAGCAGCACGGTTTTTACGTTGAAGATGCGTGCGAATCGATGTTTAAGCTGTTCGGGCCTCTCATCGCTCAGCCGGCGCCGTCTCCTTCGCCGGTTCCCAAGGATGGATAGCCCACGCTCTCTCATTGTCTTTTCCCGTCGTATTTCGTTTGCCGTGTCGACGGCACCTGCGAGCTACTGCGAGCTACTGCGACCGCACCAGGTAAAGACCAGGGAACACGGCTGGTCCAGGCCGGTTGTGGTTGCCCATGACGAATTCCTCACAAGCTTCCACGAGTGGACTCAGTCAAGCCTGCCGTCCAAAGTAGAGATTATTCATGACTGCCCGTCAGAGGTCTTGCTAAGACGACCGAACAAGGTCCTTGTAGATGAAGGCAATGGCGGAAAGGTTGCACGCTACTTTAAGCCATTCGGACTATCATTCGGCCCAACGCATGCGAGGAAGGAACCGAAAACGCTGAAAGCAATTGCCATGTCGCAAATACCTCCTGCCCCGGCAACGTGGGTCTGTCACCTACGGGGATGTTTCCGAGACGGAAACAAGCTGATTGGCATGCATTTCACCTGGATCGACGCCAAAGGAGTGTTGTCGAGAGCGTGGGCCGTGTAGAGCTCGCCGGCGCCGAGAAGACGCTGGGCGGCGCAGAGCGGCACGCCTCTGGAAGAGCTGCATGGCAAAGACATCGATCGTATGGGGCGATTACAAAACCGATAATGTGCTGATTGACAGGGACGACAATGCTTGGATGGCCGACTTTGGGGGCGGCTACATTATCATGTGGGTTGACAAGGAGCAGGCCGGAACGCCGGCGGGCGATGCGCAGGATTCTGCAAAGATACTCGATATGATCAGGTAGTCACGAGTAGCACACTGAGATTGGTCAAATGCTCTGTTCATGGTCTGATGCAAAGTGCGATTTGTGGTTGGTCGTGAGGGTTTTGGAACAGGGTGCGGCGGACTGGAGATAAGACAGGTTTCCAGATTGCATTGGATGAGGTTTTGCAAACACTTTTTTACAAATGCATACGAGGGAAAGAGTGATTATGGTTGTTGGTACGGAGTACAGTACTTTGCACTCGATAATAGACCGGGGGAGGGGACATGATGCGATGCATCTCAGATTGCAAGCTACGGTATTAGACGGCCGGGCCGGGGAAAGAGGCGGAATTCTTTGTCACCGTGGCCCCACATGAGGTTCCGTTGCGCCGGTATTCTCTCGGCACACTTTCAGGTTCTCCCTCTCCCAGGCGGGCGTCGGCTGGCAGCGGGACGGGACAGCCACTGAGGCGCACGTTTGGCGCATGCGGGGCAGGTGACCCGGACCGGCGGGATACCCCCCCTGCCCTCATAGGTAGCTACCTACCTTAACCTACCTACCTACCTAGGTAGGTAGGTACCTTACAGTGCCCCAGGTACACGTGTACAGAGGGGTGTGCCAGCGGGCGCTGCATCTCCCATTCCGGGAAACCCGCATCGTCATCTCCGTCGTCCTTTGATCCGAGAGAGGAGTACGGATAGGTAGTACCTAGGTAGGTAGGTAGGTAGGTAGCGACTTGCTCTCGGCAAACCGGACGACATGCCTGTCGAGTGTCCGCACCTTGGAAGGCCTGGTGAACTGTGAGCCATTTCTGGTGCACTTGGGCCGGTGACCGGTGACCAGCAGCATCGTCATTGCCCAGCGCCCGTCCCCTGGGCAGAGATTCTCCAAACTGAAATGAGGGCGAGGAGAGTTTTTTTCCTTAGCGGTTGTCGCTGGGCAGATATACAGGTACTATTACGCAGCCTACTTACCTTATCCGTACCTTACCAGTCACCCAAGTACCTACCCAGACATGTACTAGACGACTCGGCCGGCCATCACGATTCCAACCCAAACTCGGTTCAACTGTGGTGTCGACAAGGTACAGACTGAACGAACACCTGCTCCGTTGGGCAACTCGGTAGCGGAAAAGATCAAGACGTCGGCTGGGCACATGTCAGTCTCTGGTCCCGCATCCATCGCACGCACGAGAGGAGAAATACGTACCTACCTAAGCAGCTAAGGTACCTACCTAAACTCATCCCGCGGGGGATTAGGGGAGGAGGCCCGGGAGGGGGTTCGCCTGCATCTTCCCCTCTTTTCTGTCGAGTCTCTCATTCTCTCTCTCTCACTTTCGCAACCGCTCTGCCTCACTTGGACACTCTGACACTGAAAGAAGTTCCCCCAAGCCATCATCTCCAACAAACCCCCATCCGTCCATCTCCGATCCTTCAGCTACCGGTACCTAGGTAGTCCATCCCAACCAAGTCCACCCTTCACGAGCAAAAGGTTCCCGGAACCAGTCAGCCGCCAAGCGCCTCCCGAGGTGTCGCAACCCACACACACCCTGGTCAAGTCTCATCAAAAGGCTCAGGCGCATGCCAAACCGGTCGTCGATCCGCCCGTCCAACCAGAGCCGTCCGTTGCCACGTTTCTTGCGATACATCGTACTCCCCTTCGCCCGAAAGGCTCACTCACCCGTCCTCCTCGGCGCGACCCCGTGGGGTTCTCCAAATTCCCACCTGCGGCCTGACGTCTCAGTGTTCCAGGCGTACGGTGTACTGGTACCCGTGGGCGTGATTCATTGCATCACACACAGCCTTCGTTCTCTCTCACTCTTCAACCCACTTCGAGTCGCATCCTGGCGCTAGTCCACGTCTTCCTTTTCCCGCATCCCCGTCATCCCATCTCGACTTCTCTTCATTCGAATTCGGTCAGTCCCTTCCAGTAGTTACAAGACTGTTCTTCAACCGTTTGACCTGGCTGTGCGCATCGCATCGCATCGCAACCCCATAGGTGAGTGATGATGGATGGTGTTTGTTATGCTGACCTGACCTGACCTGCCTGGGTGTGTGTGTGTGTGCCTGTCGCTGTTCTTGTGATGGCTTCACCGGCGCGAGCATGGCAGAAATGTCTCGACTAGGGGGCTGACCATCTCTAGCCACTCCATCCTTCTCCGCTCTACTACCAACTCCACCACCACCACCACCACCACCACCACCAGCGGCCTCCGAGTCTATCTATACTATCCATCCATCTAGTAGTAGGTATCTATCCGCAGTCACGTCCACCGTGTCCTTCGTCCACCGTGTCCTTCGTCCACCGTGTCCCTCGTCTCTACCCCGACATCGTATCGCCAGCGGCCGCACGCAGCCACCTGGCCTGCCTGGTAGGTTACCATTCTCCCATGTCCCCTGTCCCGATACCCTCTTTATCCAAGAAAACTCTCGGCAGATTATGTTTACAAAACCCGGGTGGTATTCCAACTATCGCCTCACTTCGGTCCTGCGGAGCGAGTTTCACGCGCGCTCTCTTGTCTTCTGCCCCCCGTCACCCGTCTTCCGTCAGCCCCCAATCAAGCGCGTGCTTGACTTGTGCCGCATGTGAAAGCGCTCCTCTTCGTCGAGACAAGACCCCGGAATCCCGGGGTCACTGCTACCTGCACGCCAGCCCATCCCCGTCCCATCCCCTGCTGGTCTGGCCTTGTGGGGGTTCCACTTGATCCCATCTGTCCCTCAATTCTTTTCTCATCTCATCTGTCTGCCCATACCCATCTATTTAGGTACACTACTTCGTAGCTATCTATCTGCCTTACGCCTCTTTCAGTAGGTAGGCTAGTGTCTACAGCAAATCCGCATCAGACTCACCTTTTCGGCCTCTCTACCGGGCTTCCTTATGCCCGTCGATATATCCCTAGTCCATCCCACCTCCTTCTGTTTGCCGAACCGTCTCCCTCTTTTTGTCTCCTTTCTTCCCCTTCCATGACCCATCATCTTGTCCAGATGTCGTAGTATTGTCAAGTGTAATGCCATCATATTGCCTGCAAGACTGCCACTACTTCTACCGCACGGCGCTGCGCGGACTGAACATCAGCACCAACGTCTCGCCCCTCTACGCATAAAAGCGACCACCGTCCTCCCGCTAACAAACATGCCCACCCAAGTCCGCATCTTTTCGCGACCAAGGCCCCTCGGCGAGACTCTCGAAAAGGCCCTCCACCCATCCTCGGTTCCTCCTTCCATCACAGATATCCCTGAACTCCGGAAACAACAACGACAACAACAAGTCGAGCCGTCGATCCCGAAGGAGACCACCAGACACGCCCGCTCTATGGCGGCAGTGTACACGGACAAGTCCCTCGAGGGCGGTGTCACATTCGCCGGCCAGGACAAGCTCAAGCACCTGCCCATCCCCGAGCTGGACGTGACCGCCCAGAAGTATCTCACAGCCCTCAAGCCGCTGCAGTCCGCGCGCGAACACTCCGAGACCACCCAAGCCGTCGACGAGTTTTTGAAGAACGATGGCCCGTTGCTGCAGGAGAAGCTGAAGGCCTATGCCCAGAACAAGACCAGCTACATTGAGCAATTTTGTAAGCACCCCTCGCGTCTCTGGTGCTATGGTTCTGATGCTGGCTGGCTGGTTGTTTGGCTGGCCGGCTGACTGACGGACTGACGGACTGACTGACTGACTGACCCGCCCGTCATCAAGGGTATGATTCGTATCTGAACTATGACAACCCCGTCGTTCTCAACCTGAACCCCTTTTTCCTGCTGGAAGATGACCCGACGCCCGCAAGAAACAACCAGGTGACCCGCGCGGCATCGCTCGTCGTCTCGGCCCTGGAGTTTGTTCGGGCCGTCCGCAAGGAGGAGCTGCCCCCGGACAACATCAAGGGCCAGCCCCTGTGCATGTACCAGTACTCGAGGCTCTTTGGCACGGCACGCGTGCCGACGGACAACGGGTGTCAGATCGAGCAGGACCCGGACTCGAAGCACATCATCGTCATGTGCCACGGCCAATTCTACTGGTTCGACGTGTTGGACGACAACAACGACCTCATCATGAGCGAGAAGGACGTCTCCATCAACCTGCAGACCATTGTCAACGACGCCGCGCAAACGCCCATCCATGACGCCGCCAAGGGGGCGCTCGGCGTGCTGAGCACCGAGAACCGCAAGATCTGGTCGGGCCTGAGAGACGTCCTGACGCGGGAGGAGGGGTCCAACAACGCCGACTGCCTGGGCATCGTCGACTCGGCTCTGTTCGTGCTGTGCCT
Organism: Colletotrichum tanaceti; assembly: GCA_005350895.1. Classification (NCBI taxonomy): domain Eukaryota; kingdom Fungi; phylum Ascomycota; class Sordariomycetes; order Glomerellales; family Glomerellaceae; genus Colletotrichum; species Colletotrichum tanaceti. The sequence continues at coordinate 53,360 of PJEX01000010.1, forward strand.
GGACTACACGGAGCCGGCCGACGCCGACGCGCTATGCGGTAACATGCTCTGCGGCACCAGCCTGGTCGAGAAGGGCGTGCAGATCGGCACCTGCACGAACCGCTGGTACGACAAGCTGCAGATCATTGTGTGCAAGAACGGCAGCGCGGGCATCAACTTTGAGCACACGGGCGTCGACGGCCACACCGTCCTGCGCTTCGCCAGCGACGTCTACACCGACACCATCCTGCGCTTCGCCCGCACCATCAACGGCCAGGCGCCCACCCTCTGGGCCACGACGAGCCCGGACCCGGCCAAGCGGGACCCGGACAGCTTCGGCGAGGTCGACCCGACGCCGCACAAGCTCGAGTGGGACATGAGCCCGGAGCTGAGCATCGCCGTGCGCTTCGCCGAGACGCGCCTGGCCGACCTCATTGAGCAGAACGAGTTCCGGACCCTCGACTTCAAGCACTACGGCAAGAACTTCATGACCTCGATGGGCTTCTCGCCCGACGCCTTTGTGCAGATGGCCTTCCAGGCCGCCTACTACGGCCTCTACGGCCGCGTCGAGTGCACCTACGAGCCCGCCATGACCAAGATCTTCCTCCACGGCCGCACCGAGGCCATCCGCAGCGTCTCGGACGAGTCCGTCAGCTTCGTCCAGACCTTCTGGGCCGACAACCCGGCCGAGCACAAGGTCGAGGCCCTGCGTCGCGCCTGCCAGCGCCATGTCGGCACCACCCGCGAGTGCGCCAGGGCCGAGGGTTGCGACCGCCACCTCTACGCCCTCTTCTGCACCTGGCAGCGCACCATGGACGACGACGACGAGGAGCTCACCGGTAGCGGCAGCAGCTCTAACGGTGGCTACTCGAGCCCCGTCGACGTCGACGACGGCGGCGGCGGCGGCGAGTCCGCCGTCGGCAGCCCTGGTCGGGACTCGGTCCTCTCGGCGGCGGCGGCGGCGACGGCGGCGACGGTGGGTAGCGGAGGCGGCAACGGCGGCAACGGCCGGGCGCGGGGCGACAGCACCAACTCGCGCAACGGGGGCGGCCACGGCGGTTCCGCGATGCCGCACATCTTCGCCGACCCGGGCTGGGACAAGCTCAACAACACCATCATGTCGACGTCCAACTGCGGCAACCCGTCGCTGCGGCAGTTCGGGTTCGGGCCGACGTCCGGCGACGGCTTCGGCATCGGCTACATCATCAAGGACGAGGGCATCTCCATCTGCGTGTCGAGCAAGCACCGCCAGACGAAGCGCTTCGTCGACACCCTCGAGAGCTACCTGCTCGAGGTCCGCCGCATCCTGCGCATCACCTCCCGCTCCCGCCGCGGCACAGGCGTCCGCCAGACCCGCGCCAGGGAGCTCGACCATCACCACCATCAGCAGGCCCGCCCCAAGCCGCCCAAGGGCATCAAGACCCGCGGCCGGCTCATCACGGCTCACGACGCCATCAGGCCGTCCGCGGCCCGGTCGTCCACGGGCACCCAGTCGCCGACGGAGGAGAGCGTCACCCTCAGCGAGGACGACGAGCTCGGCGGATGTAAGTTTATCTGTCTCCCCTCCCTCCAGGCCTTCTTCGATGGCGTCGTTCCCCTCTCTTTTCCGGAGCGGTTCACTGACAAAACCTGGCCCGACAGACGGCTTCTTCGACGCGGGAATGCTCCTCCAGGCCCTCAAGGCGCGCGGGGAGAACATGGACAGCGGCGAGACGAAGCCCTCGGAGCGGGCGGCCGTGCAGGCACGCCGTAGGGAGGTTGGCAAGAAACTTCGGCTGATCGACTATTGATTTTGGCCTCCTGCGGGGGGAGAGAGAGAGAGATAGAGAGAGAGAGAGATAGAGAGAGAGAGAGAGAAAGTGTGTGTGTGTGTGTGTGTGTGTGTGTGTGTGTGGCCAGCCCAAGCCCCCCCGGTCAGATTCCACCGGCCGGCCCTCCGCCGACCGGTATAGAAAATCGATTCGTCCCCGCGTGTATCACGCACTGCGAAGCATGGAGAAGCGGTGTGGAGGGAGACAGAGGGGCGGTCGAACAATCGTAGGTACGTGTGTGAAACACAGAGCAAACAAAGCAAGCCTTGATCTTGGAAAATATACCCTCCTTTTTCTGTTCCTGCTAGAGAACACTCTCGCGAGGCTTCCGGCATAGGGTCGGTTTTCTCCCCATACGTAGATATACTGGAACCAAGAACCCGACGAGAAGATGTCTGTTAGTTTTGCTTATATACAACACAATCAACTGCAAGCAAGGATATGGACAACGTCAGGGTTTGGTAAACTCGGATTCATAAGGGCGAAGTAGAGTGATATAGGCTCCTCCTCTGTTGAGGTCAACTTGGAAATAGCATACACACACACACACACACTGCGTGCGCTTTTGAATGGCGAGACCCAATTGCAAAAATCCTCGTCAGAACTGCAAACCACGGTCAAGTCTAAAAAATCAATTATGACAGTAATCGTGTCACGCCGTGATGTAGCAAACGCCCTGCACCGCCCGCCTCGCCACCCCCCGCCCCCGCAAAGGATCATTACCAAAAGACTTCAAGTGAGAGGAATTACAGCAGATAGAAGGGACAAGACGTCCCGACAGCATGTACAAAATACAGCGCGAGCCCGCCACGACGGGCTCTTGTCCAGCTTAGGCGAGCTCGTGCATGTGCCCCCGGTGGCCGTCGCCATTCGTTGGTGCCTCGTGGATCGTCGCCGGCGGCGGCTGCTGAGGTTGCAAAGGCTGCTGCGGCTGCCCATACTGCTGGAACCCTCCCGGCGTGCCACTGGGGCTGACGGGCTGCGGCTGCGATTGCGGCTGCATGCTGAGGCGGTTCTGCGTCATCTGCGATACGGCGCCGGGGCTTGTCGTGTCGGCGCGATCGGGCACAGCCATGTTGCCGCCGTAATATGGCTGCTGGTACCCGCCTTGCTGAGGCGGAGGCGGCGTGCCGCCGAAGCTCTGGGGGTAGCCACCTTGGCCGCCAAACTTGGGGTCGTAGAAGGACTGGCTGTGGGTGATGGCGGCGTTCTGCGGCGGCGAGCCGTGCGGTCCCGGCCCCGGCGCGTAGCTCATGCGCTGCTGGTTCATCGGAGGCTGCTGCTGCTGCTGTTGCTGCTGCTGCTGGCCTTGGGGGTTCTGCTTCTTCTTGCGGAGGAGGAACCAGATTCCTAGGCCGACGAGGGCGATGACTGCGACGCCGCCCACGACACCGCCGACGATGGCGCCGATGGGGACTGGTTTTTCGTCATTGTCGGGGTCGGGCGCCGAAGTCGAGGTGACCGGGCCGGGTTCCACCGTCGTCGTGACGCTATTAATGCTGGTCCTGCCGGGGCTGGTCGACGTTGGGTCGTCCGTCAGGGCCAGCGGGGACCATGCCCGGGCAGACTGGCCTTCGTACGTAGTGACAGCGGCTTGAGGGGTCGAGATCTCGGCCGTGTTGCACCAGTAGTCGAAGATGCTTTCCGAGAAGGAGATGGTGTTGCAATACGGCCGCGCAGTGTTGGTGCTGGGTTGGGGCGGTGTTAGTTCAAGGAAGCGGGCAACATTTTTTTCTTCTTGATTCCCAACATGAACAACCTACCACTTGAGAGTGAAGCGGTCGACGAGACAGCCGCCATCACAGAGACTCGACGAGGAAACCTGTCTGGAATCATAGCATGTGCGCCGCGCGCCGCACTCTTGGGAGCCGCAGCAGGCAACCCGGCCGGGGGTACTGTCGACGGCGGTGAAGAAGAGGCAGCTGGCGGTAGAGCCGCAGGTGTAAGCAGCGCCAGCACGGCCCGAGATGAAGCCGCACGTGTTGTCCGGGGCGACAAGGACGGTCGTGATCGTCGACGTCTGCCGCCTCCTCAGATCCGCGTACGCAGGCGCCTTTGTCGGCTGGGGGCTGAACTGGTCGAGGGGGAAGTCGAACGAGGTTGTTGCCTCGGGCATCTTGTACACCTTGGCATTGGCGAGGCTTGAGAGAACGGCCAAGCCGGCAATGTATCGGGATGAGCTCGCCATCGCTGCCATCTTGGTCGGAGCCGTGTCGAAGCGGGTTGGTAACGGATGGGAAGGTGAGTCAACTCTGCTATGCGTCAATATGACTCCGGGGAAATCAGGCAAGAGAGGGGAGGAAGAGTGGGAAAATGCTCCAAGAGTCTAGAGGCTGAGCGCCATTGTTATAAACCAGGCTGCCGCTGTGTTACCCCGTTGTCTCTCATCGCTGCTGTACCACACGAGCTTGACCAGCAGAGGAGGGCTCACGAGGCGCGAGCACCAATGAGGGACCCCGTTCATGCCTGGTCGACTTGGGGCAACAGTTCGATCCGCGAATTGCTCAGCCTTAGACTAGCTCTTTCGCAGCTTGGCTGGTGAGCTTGGTTCGGGGGAGGATTGGCTAGTCAGGCATCCAGGGTTCAGCCAGCCCAATTGCAACACAGCCAGACCCATTGTGGCTTACCAGAGCTGAACAGCAAGAGGCGACCTAGCGTGGACGTGAATGGCAAGGCGAGACAGCCACAGACGACGACCGAATGATCCAATGGAGGTAGCGCGGGGACAAAAAACGAAACGGAGAAGGGAAGGGAGGGGAGGACTGGAATGCGCATTGCCATGTCGATTGGCGTCGAGAGGCTGCATGATGCTCGGTTGCGTTATGGGTGCTCAAACGGCGTGCCAATGCTCTAGAGTTTTCAGAGCTCTCCAAAGCACAAGTAGAACAAAACATGCAGTCGTATTGGCGAGACTCTGCGCTCGAGATCTACGATAGACGCAATGCTACTTGCTGCCTTGATCGTAAGCCCTGACTCGACGCTCTGTATGTAGGTGTGCAGGTAAGGTATGTAGCTCAGATGCGTTCGGAGGCCCTGAGTGCTTGTTTGTTGATTTGGGCTGTGACAAAGGGCTTTCGGCCTCTCCAGGAGCGTGAGGAAGGGAACGGTGGAATCCTTCACGGCATCGAGGGCACGACGAGCGCAACATGCTGCCGTTGGAAGTCGGATTTCCCATCGTTAGCGGGCCATCCGGTGAGTATCCGGCGTATGAAGCTGACGCCGTCGAGCCAGCCGGGACTAGCGTTTCGCGACTAGTCCCCTCTCGTACTTCGAAAATTAGACAAGATCACCGGCCGTGGAAGCAGGCTTCAGCCTCGGGCCCTGTGTGTGCATGCTTTTTAGGCCAGGTCGAAATGAGAGGGTGCTTCGATGGCTCAGTCGGATTCCGACTCGGTGGACATTCCGCCCGCTTGTCTCTGTTCCGCGTTTATGCGAGTAAGGTAGTGTACGGATACAGATATGTACTACGTACTGCAGTCTGCCTTGTGCTTGGTGTATGTAGCCCATTCCGTCCGAGAGTGGGTGGCTTTCACCTGCCTGCACACCATCTTCACTGTAGCACACGGTGTGATCGCATGGCTGTTTGGGTGGGGGAGGATCCTTGGCACATGTGAGAAAAGAGCAATCAATTTCGGTATTCCAGTGTCGTCTAGGGCGAATGAAACTCGAGCAAGTAGCTGCGTTTGGGATAAATCGCTGACGGCGAACCTGCGAAAGGTCGTGACAGAAGAGAGAAAGAAGGGAGAGGAGGTCTACCTAGGTAGCTACGGATAGTGTGCAGGTCTATCGATGCAAGGGCGTATCTGTATCTGTGGGTACCTTACCTAAGGTACCTGTGACTTAAGGTACTTGTGTCTTATGTAAGCGAGTGGATCCATCATGGATCTACCTAAGCTTCGGCCCGCTGCTGCCCGCTGTTGACTCTGATCTCGGCCAATGGACGACAAGAGAGACGAATCTCTCCAACTTTATTGATAACCGCTGTTCGGTTGTGATGCACGAATTATTACCAACTCGAAGCAGGAAGTCGGACTTGCACGACCTGCCCTTTCCCAGGTGCTACAATCTGGTGAGACCGACGAACATGTTGCCTTGAGAAAGAGCACTTCTCATCAGTCGCCCGTCTGGCGCATCTCTGCTGTAACTGGCCGGATCACATCCCACTGCGATTGACATCTCACTCGTCCCGCTCATCTCTCGCTCATCGGAAACCGGTCATCTCACTCCCTCAGCGCTTCACCATCATCGTGCTGATCCCCTCCGAAAGACACCACACGTGCCGTCGTCACACTTCTCCTCCCATGCCATGACCGACCTGCTCCAGCTTCTGCCCGACTTCCCGGTTACCCAGTTCGCCGGGCTGGTGCGGACGTTGGAACGTCACCAGCTTTCTACCACCGACCTTTTGACTCAGGATGTCGTCGACATAGGCAAACGCACGCAGTTGCCTCTTCTCGACATTAAGAGGCTTTGCGCCGCCATCGTTGATGCCCTTCACCGGGGCTTCGAACCTGCCAACCAACAACACTCGAACGCGAGCCCCTTCCTCAGACGCTCACTAGCAGATCTGGAAAACCAGTGGTCCACAATCAGCACCCTCGACAATGACCTCGATCAAGCCTTGGGAGGAGGTCTTCCGACCGGCTATGTGACAGAGATCACAGGCGAGAGCGGCGTTGGGAAGACGCAGTTCTTGTTATCTCTGCTACTGGCCGTCCAACTGCCGCCCCCGTACGGCCTGGGCCGTCCTGCCTTGTACATTACCACGGAAGCACAGTTGTCGACGAAACGCCTCTCGCAGATGCTATCGACCAACCCGCGCTTCGCAGAGGTTTCACCAGAGGACAGGCCATCGTTAGATGGTATCTCCAGCACGTCGACCCCTGATCTTGAATCGCAAGAGCATATCCTGCAGTTCCAGGTCCCCGTCGAGGTTGAGCGGCGCAACATCGGTCTCATTGTTCTCGACTCTGTAGCCTCCAACTACCGAGCCGAGTTCGAGCGAGGTGGCCTCAGCAACCACGGATCCAACATGGGAGCTCGCAGCAATGAGTTGACACGCCTCGGGGCCTTGCTTAGGGAGTTGGCCCAGAAATACAACCTTGCTGTCGTGGTTGCCAACCAAGTCGCAGACCGATTTTCCACTTCATCCCTCGTCCCAACGGCGACCCCTAGGAGGGCGCCTGCTGCTGATGACGGGGAGTTCACTCAGGAAAGTCCGTTAGCATCACGGAGCAGGGGCGCGAGGGCTTTCTCGCCTTCAGACGTCGAGCCGACCTCGTCCATGGCCGAGCATCTTCGGTCTAGCATGCCCGAACCTCCAGGTCTGGATGACTTCGGCCCGCCCGCACCCCCCGCGTTGGCACTGGACCACCAGCAGCGGTGGTTCACTGGATGGGGCGATGATCCATTCGCTGACTACGGGCTCAAGACGCCCAGCCTGGGCCTGGTGTGGTCAACTCAGATCGCGTGTCGCATTGCCTTGTTCAAAAAGCCCGTTTACGGGGTGCATCGACATGTGGAGGATGAAGCCGACGACCGAGGGGTGCCGGCGTTGAAGAACTGGCGTCGATGGATGAAGGTCGTCTTCGCTCCCCACGCAAATGCAACGGGCCAGGGTCTGGATGGCGCCGTCGAGTTCGCCTTGACCATGGCGGGACTGAAGGCTGTCAAGAAGAAGAAGAAGAAGAAAAAGGGAGAAGAGGAAGAAGAGGTCGATGATGACTGAACTATTAGCCGCTCGCAGATATGTGTTGAAAGTCTCATGGTCTACGTACGTTTCAGAGGGGGGGCCGGTCAAAAAAATATCCCCACAGTTGCATCTGCAGGACATTCAGGCAGGGAGACAACTTTGGTCAGGCCGCGTCGCAAGCCGGATCGCGTCCCCCTTTGCTGCATGGGAGTCGTTGTCAATATCTTAAGTCTGAGTCATCTCTGCTCCAGATAGGCGAAGGAGGCAAGCAGCCGCATAAGGTTTACAAATGATCCAACAGCTTGCCTGGCCGGATCAGTCTGACTGGGCCCCTTTCCAAGAACACATCATTTACTGGTCTGGACAACGAGAATGCGGCAGCACTGCCTTGTATTCCTCTCCCAGACATGACGACCGATGAGCGAGTCCCAGTCAGCCGCTCTTTGGGATGAGGTTGGAACTGGGAAACTCCACACGGACCACGGATAGTTCTACGTACGAACCGCATGGGATGGTGGGGTGCAGTAGGTGGTCAACGAACCCATGCATGCTTTGTGAATCAAGGTGTCAGGCAGAGCCCTCTGCATGCTTTTACACTTGCACCAACGATGTGTGGCAAGAGCTGGTTGGACTGTTGATAGAGAGAGACGGAAGGCAAGGAAATGTACCTGTAAATGTAGAAAACAAACCTCAGTCAGGCTTTGCAGTCCTCAAAGCTCAACCAAACATAGACCTGGGGTACCTATGGCAGGAAGCTTCCACGGCGAGCTGCAGCCTCTGGCGCAGGTGTTTCACAGCAAACGAATGAGCACTTGTCTTCTGATATTAAAGGACTGAGGGGGACGACCCCGGCGGATTTGCTTACGTCTTGTACCTCTGTATCCGAAATCCAATGTCCCAGTCGTGTGGAGACGCAGGCCGCTGGAAGATGCCACTGGGGGGGGGCTCCAGATCCATTCCGAGCCGGTCCAGAACAAGTTTCGACTTAGTCACGTGCTGTCTCACATGACTTTTGCACCCACTGCGCATGTTTCATTCGTTGATGACATCTGACTGGGCGGGTACCGTCCGTTCCCTCCGCAGGTGGCACGGCACTGGACACATTGGACACCACCACAGGTGACAGGTAGGTAGGTAGGTAGGTAGGCACAGGACACCGAGCACTAATCAGAGACTGGCACTGGGACTGGTACTGGGACTGCATACTTTGGTACTGCCACGGGTACATCCTTCTGCGCGCTACAAGCCTTGACGTAGCAGCCTGCCTTACTCCGACCGACTCTCCTACCTCACTTGACCTGGCTTCTGGCTTTGTTACTCCTTTCGACACCTCATCACGACACCCACGAAATCCATCACCTCCCGACTCCTACGCAACGCCCATATAATCGCCCCGCGCACGTTCACCCGCCGCATAACAACATCTCCCCCAGACTTCATCAAAACCCCCCCCGCCATTCACGATGAACCCCGAGTAGTACGTCGCGTCTCTTGCCTCCTTGCGATAGGAGGAAACCCTCGGAAGCCGCCGCCCAGCTGACCTGCTTTCTCTCACAGAGTCATCTCCTCCTCCATCCCCCATTCATCTCGCCCGTCTCGATGCCGTCGTCATTCGCCCGCTGCCAAACCCAACCAAGCCGGCGCTGATCGCTCCTCTCCGACGCCGATAACTAACCCCGCCGCAGGTACGACTACCTCTTCAAGCTTCTCCTCATCGGTGACTCCGGTGTTGGAAAGTCTTGCCTTCTGTTGCGATTCGCCGACGACACCTACACTGAGTCCTACATCTCCACCATTGGTGTCGATTTCGTATGTTTACCTCCCCTCGCCAACCTGCCGCTGGCCGATCGGGCTGCTGACGATTCAACAACAGAAAATCCGCACGATAGAGCTCGATGGAAAGACGGTGAAGCTGCAGATCGTAAGTTGACATCAGCCATCCGTCTCTTTGACGCCGTGATGTTGCCGCAAAAGGCTGACAAGGTGCGTTTTTCTTCTCGCAGTGGGACACCGCTGGCCAGGAGCGTTTCCGTACCATCACCTCCTCTTACTACCGTGGTGCCCACGGCATCTGCGTCGTCTACGATGTGACCGACATGGACTCCTTCAACAACGTCAAGCAGTGGCTCCAGGAGATTGACAGATATGCCACCGAGGGCGTCAACAAGCTGCTCGTCGGAAACAAGAGCGATATGTCCGACAAGAAGGTTGTCGAGTACACCGTCGCCAAGGTAAGAGACAGCCACCCCCCCTGGATCAAAAGAGCGTTGCGATAGTCTGTGGCTACGACGTCTAGCGTCGCCTCCGTTCTCGTTATTGTGTCATGGCCACTGACCCCCCGATGTAGGAGTTTGCCGACAGCCTGGGCATCCCCTTCCTCGAGACCTCTGCGAAGAACGCCAGCAACGTTGAGCAGGCTTTCTTGACCATGGCCCGCCAAATCAAGGAGCGTATGGGCAGCACGACCGCCAACAACACGAAACCCTCTGTGCAGGTCGGACCCGGACACGGCGTCTCTTCGAACTCGGGCGGCGGCTGCTGCTAAGCGTTTCGGCCCTGATTTCACGAAGCCCGCTTTTCCTTACCTGTTTCTATGGCATTTTACGGATTTTCTCGGCGGAGGGGAGACAGCTGGGCAGAACAGGCGAGGGAGGAATACACACAACACATAAAGGTGTTGGGGCCGGACAGGGCTCGGACGAGGCTGTGCCGTTCTCCTTTCTCTCTCCTTCCCCTCTCGCCACGGCTGCTTTTCCATACTTCTTCTACGCATAGATGAGTGTTGATTTGGTTTGCTCCAGTTCCGCCTACACACTGCACACGCAAACCAGCACAAGATACCTCTGTAATGGGACTCACGACATTGCTTATGGCAAAAGACAACACCCTCGGGTGCTCACGTTTCCTGTAACCCAGCGCTCGGATACTCGTCGGGAGACACCCAGTGGACGCGGCGCCTTGGTTAGGAACATGTCATTTTTGAGTCTATTCCGGCGTGTGTTTGCGTGGGTTGTGTTTTGCTGGCGCGCCGTGTATTTTGCGACGAACATGACCCAGAGCCATCACATCACATAGGCAACGAAGGCGGACAGCCCGTACGGTATCTGCAGTGTTTCTCTGTCAGTTGGCATTGGCTTCTCTCTTCCCTTTCTCTTTGGCGACCACTGCTGCTGCTGCTGCTGCTTTTTTTGGTAGATAGGGTCGAAGTAATGGGCAAGTGACGTTTTCCTTTTCTTCTCCCAATTTTATGTGATGATGTCTTCTTGCCATGACAATGATGTTATTCCAGCCCCAAACAAAGTCCATTTGCCGTGCCTCTCCATCGGCCGCCTTGGGCTGTTCGTTCCACGGCCAAGAGTGGCGTTTGCATTTCGAACCGTGAAGCCAGTATGACGTGCGACTGGCCTCCTCGGGGGTTTCGGATTGATCGGTCATCGGGTCGATCTCACGTGGGCGCTCCTCCACCCAACCAGCCAACCCCCTCCCCCCCCCTTTCCCCCCAAAATGGGCCATTACACCCGTGGGGGGTTGGTGAGCAGCCACATGACCCCCGCGCGGTCACATGCGGATCGAACGCGGGTTGATACGACCCCAGACCCCAGACGACGTCCGCCCCTCGGGTTCATACATTCACATTCGCACACACAAACACACACACCCGCGCGCAGCACTCGCGGCCGGGTCCGAACCACGCACGCCCTTAGTAGAGTAGGATGGGGGGGGGGCGCCGCGGTCCGAGGGCCGTACGTTAGTCTTTCGCGGTTGAATGACGGGTGATTTCCGTTTAAGCGGGTGGAGGGGGGGTTGCGAAGCGCCGCGTGCGACTCGGCGGTTGTGATGCGCGCGGTTGCGCTCCCGGGGGGGAAGGGAGGGCCGTGGGAGGGGCCGTGATACGTGGTTGGTGATGGGGGCCAAAGGCGAGGGTTTCCTGGTGGGAGTTGCCTCGGAGTGCGTGCTGTTGATCGCTGCAACCGGAGCGGTAACCTGCCTCTCCCCTTATTCTCCCAATGTTGGTTGTCTTTCCCAGATGAGAGTTCGCGGGGTGGAGGAGCCTCGAGGACTCCTCGCAGATGTTGGCTTATATCTAGGTATGGGGGGGGGCAAGATGTCGGCGGACACTGATGGAGTGCTTTACATCCTTAAATTGATGTACTGGTTGGCTAATCCAGCCGATTTACCTGATCAGTCTTCGGACGTTTGAGATATGAGATACTAGTAGTGGTCTTCTCCTCAGGAGTGGCCATTTCCTTGGAAAGTACCCGTGCCTCATGGAACGCATCACCAGCAGCACAAATGGTAAGCCATGTGATGAAATAATGCTTTTCGGTATCTACAGGATATTCATCCCAGGCTTCATGTATCCACAGTTTTGAAAAGAAAAGAAAAGATTGCGCGGCTTGGCGCGGCCCTGAACCAACCGATACAACAGTAAGACCAAATGGGAGCGTTGGCTTATCAACCAAACAGCAAAATAGAATCCCGTCCTTAACTATCATCTCCATCAATGAAATGACGCTCATGCCCACTCGTGACACACGAGACACCCTCAGTCATCCCCCCCTTCTAAATCCCTAGCACTCCCTTACTCCACCAGCCCATGGTATTAAAGAAAAATGTGAGACGTCGTGAATGTCATCTAGAGAAAGAAACGGTCCAGAGCCACCCAGCGGGCTCTTTCAACATACACTATACTAGTACAAAGATCCTCGAGTCTTATGCCAATCCCAGAAACTTCAAAGCCTTGCGGCTGTTGCCCTTGCGTTCATGGCTTCTCTTCAAGAACATGGGCATCAAACGCTTTTCTTCGAGCTCCAGATCGCTCTCAAACTCCATGTCGACCGTCATAATAGACCCGCCATCGCCTAACAGAGACCTCTTGTCGCCGTACCGGGACCTCAGTCGGCGGCTCATAATGGTGTCTGCGATAGAGGAGGGCTTAGCAGGAGCCTTGATCGAACCCGATGTCTTGTTGCTTTTTCTGCCTCTGGAAGAAGGGGGGGAAATCGGAGGACTCGTGGCCATCTGCGAGAGGGGTGACGAGGTGCCCGATTTCATTCTGCTATCGCTTCTCGATCCCCTTTCGGGCAAGTAGAACTTGGAGACGTTGATGAGAATATTCCATATGGTCGATACAAAAGTAGCGACTTCCCCGGGGGTTGCATTCGACGTGAGAAGGAGGTTGGCCTTGGAAACCGCAAATCCATCTCGCGAGGACACAGACGCGGCCGACTTGGAATCCTTCGACTGGACTGAGCTCGAACTCGAGGCGAAATCACTCCTCGTCGAGACCCGTCCAAGTGAGCTGCCGCGGACGTGAGTAAAAGGATGTGGCTCCTTGGAGGTAGCATCAATGACTTGGGCAACTTTCATCATGTCGGCCCCAATCAGCTTCTGAAGAGCAAGAATGGTGGCAAGATGATCGGGAGGGTAATCAAGAAGCAGAAACCGTACTTCCGAGTGGGCAGCGAAGTACGTCTCAAGATGAGGAATGATGAGGGTCGCCAAAATGTACGAGTTGGTGAAGGGGTTGTCGTGTGTCTGGTTCGCGAGGGGCTGCGCAGTGAACGACTGCATCGCGTTGGCGATGAGGTATCTGATGAAACAGTTAGACAATCAACTATGAAGAAAAGCAGGCGCGAATACCCACCGGAAGTCAAGTCTTCCTGTCCGCGAGACGCCATTCGACTTGGTGCCCAGCTTCTCAAGCTGGCTCGTAACCCCCGAAATGAACATCTTCTTGACCCCACGTTGCGCGCCGATGGCCAGAATCTGGTCAATTCGGCGATTCTCCCTCCTCGGGCCGCCGCACGAGTCCGCGTCGCGGAAGATTGGCTTCCAAAGTGCCTCCATCTCGGGCAGCAAAGGGAAGTTGAACTGCGAGTACCCCCTTCCCTTGGGTGGAAAGTAGATGTTGAGCACTGATCGAAGCGAATTCTGCATGGCCACAGCCGTCTGTCCTTGCACAGCATTGAAGTCGTGGAACTTATCCTCCGGCTCCGAAAACATGGGGGGAGGTGTGTGCGCAGGCGTCGGTAACGCTGAGCCTGTCATGGACTGCGAAATGGGGGGAAGCGGCTTCTCGGCGTAAGCGGTGCTCTCGTAGGAGAAGGGATCGTAGTCCTCTCCGTTGGCAGCGATAGCAGAAGTAAACAGAGTCGTCTGAGACTCGCTCGATTGTGACATGGGAGTACGCGGAGCCGATACATCGCCGTCTGCAACAGAGGTGTTGGAGGAAATCGCATGAGGGGGCGGTGCGACCGGATAGACACCTTCTCTGAATGCTTTTATCATGTACTCCAGAATAGGGTCAGGGTTGTCGTCCTTGAAGTGGATGACAAGGTCTTCGTGGAACGGCAGGACAGGCTCGAAAGTATCTTCGGGTTCTGTGTCGTCTTGTGCGTCGGTTCCTCTGTCCACGTAGTTTGTCTTGGTACGGATGTGTTTTCGAGTCTTCGCCTGGGCCGGCAGTGGCGGGAGAACCTTTTTCGTTCGGCCGCCCTTGACAAATACGGTTTTGGCGCCCTCAACAACCTTGGCCTCGTTCTCACGTCGTCGTGCCTCTTCTATGAGACCAATGACAGATACAGGACGCCCGCTGTCGAGCTTTCCAAGAGTAACCATCTCGGCAAGAGACTTCTCTTGGGGCTTCAGTAGCATCAGGGTGTCCCGGTAGCGCGGGTTGATTTGTTGGAATTGACCAATGGACTGTGATCGGTTCAGTCTTCTGGTCGAAGTAGTTGAGTTCATACGAACGAGCGATGCTTGTTCGATAAAGATCGACTCTGTCGAGCGGATGCTGAACACATCAGACCCCGACGCCACATCCAACATGGCGCTAGGGTTGGGCGATGGTGTCGAGCACCCGTCTCCATGTCGATATACCTCGCCCGCGCAACTCGGAGAACGAGGAAGCGGCGGCATGATTGGATTGCCATTACTGTCAAACCCTTCACCCGAAAACTTCTCAAGCTCATCGAAGTTTGTAATGGCCAATTTTGGCGTTGGGCAATCTCGTTGAGCAGCCCCCGCGGGGTTCTCTTCATGCCGGCCACTGTCCTCGTAGTACTGTTTACCGAAAACATAGAATGGCGCAGTATCACCGAATGTGTCGGCGAAACAGTACATGGGAAGGCTCATGCTCCTCGGGCGCGTGGGAGCGGTGGTGAGGTCGATATCATTGGAAGGCTGGAGGTTTTCGGTCTCGCGATCGAGGGCGTCGGCGGCACGCATGGCTCTTGTAATGGGATCTTCGGGGAGTTGTTCTGATGTGTTAAGAAGAGAGCCCCTGGCACTGACGGGATGCTGGCCGAGGCCTGCGACACCCCCTCTGACAAGGTCGTTGAAGATGGCCTCTGCTTTGGCAATGTCGCCATCCACGACATTTCGTGAAATGGCTCTGATGCAGACTGTCTGCGCACTTGGTGTGCCTCCGTTCATAAAGACCAATCTTTTGTGCGTGGGTGTCGAGTCCTTCAGAAACGCCAACGCGACCTCTCTCCTTTTGGCGACAGCATTGTGAACTCTCCTGACAAACACTCGCGCATCGAACGGCTCATCGGGGGTTTCGGGCTCGAGAAACTCCTTGACGCTGGGAAGAACCGCTATTTGCGAGGATGTAGGTAGTAAGCGAAGCTGAGTAGAGACCAGGTCGGTGGGACCCTCGAAGGCGACGAGTCCGCCATGATACTTGGCAGGCTCGGCCATTTGAGACAGCGTCGGTTTGGGTAAGAGAGACGGTGCGTTTGACTTTTTTGAATGATAATTTGGCGCAAGTCGCAAAAGCGGTGGTGTACTGGGGCGATGAGAAGAGTTGTATTCGGTTGTGTTATTGTAGTGGACGTTTCAAGGTGAGGATGATGAAAGTGGTGTTAGGTATGATTTATTGCAACCCAGTTGCAGAAACCGCACACCTTGGGCGAAATTCGTCAAGGTCAACAGCACAAGTGCAGTGACAAATCGTGGGAAAGGTAAGGAAAGCAAAAGGAAAAGAAAAGGTGAAAAAAAGGGGGGAGGGGTGTGAAGAATGGAGGTGAACGAAGAGTAGGTGGCGAGCAGTATTCTTCTCGCAATGAGAAAGACGAAGAATGTGCTTGGAGGGGAAGGAGGGAGGACAGGAGACGACGGGTAATTGAGCAGTCGTGGATGCCGGAACGGGACCGGAAAGAGGTGGCTTGGGGCTACTGAGTAGATGTCCCTGATTCAGGTAGGTAGGAAACACAAGGAGAGGAGCAGACAAATAGTTGGCGCTTCCGAGGTGCGCCTCAAGCCGCTAGTTTGGTGAAGAAGAGAAGAAGTGGCTGCCCACGAAGGGGAGTGAGGTAGGGAAGAAAAAGTGGATGCGGCGATATGGAAGGAGCGACCAGATTGTTGTCGAGGGAGGTGTGTGTGGTTGAGATGGCGAGGAGGTGGTGAAACCTTCCTGCCCTGTTCTGCCCCGTCTTGTTTGGATGACTCGCTCTCGTCCGAGCCAAGTACAGCACAGCGCGTTTTTTTTTGCCTTGGAATAGGTACTTGGGGCTTTCGTTGTCTTATGCTATGGTCGCCGTCCAGTCGCGTGTGTGAGTGCGTTGGAAGAGACCGGGGAACCGGCAGACGGCAGACGGCAGGAGGCAAGAGGCAGGAGGTCGTGCCGGGGCGCGAGACTTATTTTCTCTCGTAGCTGCTAAATTTGGGATTGAAGGCGCTTGCTTGGGCGGGATACGACTGGCTCTGTACGCCCACGTAGGTGGTGGCAATGGTTCTCAAATGGTCTCGACGCTCATCTCATGGTGGTGATGATGGCGCAGAAGTCTAGGTTGTCCGAGATGATCGGTACGAGATGTGTCTTGAGAAGATAGTAGTAAACACAAAATGGCACGCGTCTTCTCGCAGTGCAGGTTATCATAATAAGACCTTGCCAGAGCTTGGCCGAACCTGTGTCCTCGGTCCGCACTCATGGCTCACTCAGCAAGATGGTTCGGCTGCGTGCATCTGTCTCTCACATCGTAAGACGGTCGCGTTCAGATGAATCCCACCCAGGTCGAGCCGGTTTACGGTTCCAGATTCGGGCAGGTTTGGGCAAAAGTTTACGCTACACGTGCGCTACTGCGTCAAGGTGAGGAACATGGGACAAGTTCCTCGACGCCTCCTCCCTGGTCGTTACTCATGGCTTGAGACCAACACCAAGGCAACCGTCTGATTCGATGTTGGTGTCTCGTAGCGCCCGATCCGTCGGCTTGTCCAGAACCAGGGAACAATGGCATACCCGCTCTGACAGTTGTGCAAGCCGCCATCACTTGCATCATCGATCGACGGAACCATGTCGCCGTTTGACCCGGCCCATCGTGGTATGGGTCGTCTGTCTTGGTGGTGGGGGACGTTGCAACCAAAATTCGATTGTTGGACTAACAAATATGACCGATTGGACGCCATGGTCGCTATGGCCGCTATAGTAGCACAAGGATAACGGGGACTCGCGACTGAAGGTTCGTTCCCGTCGAGGGGCCAAGGATACGGCGAGTCCGCGTTGGACAAACGGAATTGATCAAACGGAGCCAAAAGAATGAAATGCCTGACTCTGGCGGGGGGGGGTTGCACGCGTACCTAGGTAGGTAGGTAGGTATGCACGTCTCAAGGATTATGGAGCCATCTTACGAAACTAGTGTACACGATGATAGGAAAGCACATGCCGGAGACATGGAATGGAAGATGGGACGGGGTATTATTGCGAGGTCTCGCGGGCGGGAACTGAACTGGCAATGAACGCCTGGAATTGAACTGACATTTCCAAATTCCTTCGCCTCGCGGTGACAACTTGGGGCCTGCGGGAAGAGGAGGAGGAGGAGGGAAGTAAGGACGGACGTGGAGCTGACGGGTGCAGGGGGATAGTGGGTATGAGCCGGCGGCTGGCGGGACCGTCCGGGGTCCAGGGTTCAGCGAAGCGACGAAAGCATGGGAAAGGACGAACGGAGGAAGTTGGACGCAGGGGTGACTTGAACAGAACCTTGCCCGTTTGGGCGATCGACGACAGGCTTGAGCATAGTCGGAAACAAGATGGCCAATCGGCAGGCGAGGATACGCTCTCTCTGTTTGTTCGCAGCTGCCTCTGCCAAGCTAGGTACCTAGGTACCTAGCTATCCCTGCTCACATCGGTCCTCCCCCCAAACATGTGCATTCGCCTTGCGACGCGGGTACCGGAGGAAGACTAACGATCTGTTTGTCATACCTTCTCTTAAGTAGGTAGGTAGGTAGGCAGGCACCCGCCTAGGTATCGCCTACACGACGACGCACACGTGTTGGCAGGGAAATTTTGCCTCAATGGCATGGGCGCGATCCGGAATCTTACCACCAGAGTCATCGCCATCTCTGTTGAGCATTCTTCCTGCCTGCTGTTGTTGTCTCTGCAAATACAGTAAGTGTCGTCTCCGGCCGCGGAGCTTTGACCTCAACAATACAGACGCTTTTCGAATTTCTTCGCCGCCAGAAGAAAAGAGAAGGCTAGCACAGAGACCGGCGTGCCTGCGGTTGGATCCCCGGGCGACCATCTTGCATGTCTGCACATACTACCTAGTCAGAACTCTATCCCGTCCAGTTCTGGTCAGTCCGAGCACCCACGGGCAAGCCAGCGGTAGTCCAGCCATCGACATACCTAGACTCGTCTGTTAACCCTGACCACTCCCCCTTTCCGCAAGTCGGCGGAGAAGAAGTGGTGACGATACTACCATCTACCATGGTCTGAGCGACTGAGCCACCGCCTTTGCGCTTTCATAGCGGCGCCGTGTTGCTTCATCGGCTTGGACATCTAACCGACCCATTCGGTCATCTTCCACGACCCATGAGGGAGAATGATTTTGGCCGTCTTGAGATAGCTGAGCCGGTTGACGGCTTCGCCACAACCCGAGTCACCACCGCTTCAGACTATGACGAATTAATACTTTCTGGGAAGTACGTCGCTTTTCCTTACGCTTGACGCAAGAAAGCCCTATCCTTCACATTTTGACACACAGACAAAAGAAGCTATATCTTCGCCACTCCGGCTACAGCCGTTAGGTTCTGTCGCCACAAGTATTGTAAGCCTATCATCAGCTACATTCGTGTTCTCTATCAGTCTCTTCCACGAGATACTAGCTCTTGACCTTTACGCTGGAAAGCGGCGGGCGTCGGCAGGATGTAGTACGATGTTACGTCGCACCAACGCTATGAGGCATCTAGACGCCCCCATCTGTCTGAAGCCGATTCCATGGTCAGTACCCTTTGGCGGTGGGCACTCATTTTCAACCAGTTCACGAGTCTTCTGCTCTCCCCGAAAGACTTCGCTATTCACGCGTGCCCCAAGACCACTCACTTATCCTTCCAAGCAGCATCTTATCCCTCGCAAAGACGGTGTCTGCCAGCCTTGGCTAGCGCCAACACAGTTCGCATGCCAGCTGGGTGGACGATCGATGATCGAAACCCCACAACACAGCTTCTCCGGGGGTTTGCCCTGTCCCCTCGGATGAATGAGAACGTCCTTGCCTCAAAGGCTGAACCAGCCGTGCATGCTTCTTTAGCCTTATGAATCGGACCCTGCAGCAACGCAGCAACTTGGCCGACAGAGAGAGCGGCGAAGGCTTGAAACATACTAAATGCTGTCTTTGTTGTACCGCAGGTAACCTGAATCACCGAGTCGGCGGCACTGACCATGATGATGCTTTGCCTCGGACCACGCGCGCTGCCCCTGGCCACGTTTTGCTCTGCAGTAGTCTGCATCTCTTGCACCATACACCTTCTGTACCGCTGTCCGGCTGCTCCCAGCTTCTAGTACAATACAGACGCATACGTACAGTCCGTTCATGCGAACGTGACGCGCCACGATGCTCTGAACCGTTTTAGAAAGCTTATGCAGTGTTACCTGAAAATTAGCACAGTCTCAGGCGAAGAGTGCACCCTTGCGTCGTTTTTGTTTACAGGAAGAAGCACTGGTTACTGCACGAGAGGGAAGTGTTATGCTTGTTTACCAGAGGGACGTTCTTTAAGCGCTTGCGACGCCGCATCTGTCAATCGGGCATGTTCAGATCATTTGCATGCTCCCAGTCTTCCTCCGAGGTCCGTGTTCGTCCGGTTTGTCACGAGGGCTGAAAACTTCCAACCGAAGGCTAGAAACTTGCATGTTCGATTTGGCCGTCGTGCCGCGCTGTCAAACGATTCAATCTCTGCGGGTACCTGGACACTCCCAGCCCTGCCGTTTTATCGTCTTACTCTCGTTTCGTTCTTGGAGCAATCATCAGCCTGAGTATGTTGCGTCTGCGGCATCCCGATGTCGCCAGGATGTCGACGGGGATGCCGGACATGAGCAGCTCACCGTTACCACCACGTTTTGGGTCCATGTTAAAATATCTGCCGGATATTAACGAGACAAGGCGACTTTTTGGAGAAACCGAAGCTTGGGTATCTCGGGTAGTGGCACGAGCCGGCGAACCAATGCAAACCGCCCATTGATCGCCATTGAAGGCTTTTTTTACCAGTGGTCTAGAACCAAAACCTTCAGGACGCCACCACACACACAATATACTAAGCAGAACAAGGTGGCTTCGACGAGGTCTCGGGCGTTTTCGAGGCTGGCGTTTCCCATAGATGCTGCCTCCCCCCCTCCCCCCCTGCCCCCCTCCAACCATGTTGTGAGCACGTCCAGATCTCGGGTATCGAGAGAATGTACAGATATTGGATGGAATATTTTGGGCTTGGCTTGGCACTTTGGCATCAAATCCCACCTGGTCCGACCGCTAGAGATGCGCCTATGACGCTTGCATCGAGTTCTTCTCATGGATGCTCCATGATGAAATAATGTATAATGTGTCGTTGATGAACACTTTTACGACGCAACGACAGTGTCTTGCAGCCCAGAGCACGTGTTGTAATTTAAAAGGCTGTCTGCATTAGCCGGTATTGGTGCCAAATCACACCATGTGTCTCATCCCAAACGACTCGCAGGCATCCCTGCAAGGCCGTTGTTGATGTGCCATCTCACCATCCCTGCGCTCCCCCTGAACTATCTCTGCATAGAGGCACGCCTTTTCGGTAGATGCCACCCCCCTCTATGAGGATCCATAGCCTCTGTTAGGATTCTACTGAAATTTGAAATGTCTCACTGGTCCACGGAGGCCCTGGGACATCTCGACCAATAGACGCCCGACGTCTGCCAGTGAGGAGGTCGTGAAAGACGATTCGAGGGGACGTTTGTGAACGGCCTATTGGAGGCACAGAAGTAAAAGCCCTCAGAGGCCCATGGTAGATGGCGGGTCGTTGCGCGGCGCCCGTGAGGCTTCATGGTGAAATAGAGAGTTTCGTCTCATTGAACGTCAACCTGCTTGCGACTCGATCCATCCTGTGATTCGATTCATCCTACGTCTCGCTCCATCACCATCTCCTTGTGAGCTCGCACACCAGGACGCGCCGCATAGATGGCATTGATATGGTTGATTAAGACTTGAGAAAGACAGGCAATGATCGGTGAGCCCCATAACCAGAAGGAGCGTCGTTGGAGACCCGATGGAGCTGACGGACGGACGGGCCAATGCCGTGTGGAGGTGACCGACGATCAAGCAGGATGTGATGTTATTTCGTGATTGGAGAGGGATTGCCGTGACGAAGACGTACTGTCAGAGACGACGCAGTTGGGCTCCTAGCCTCTAGAGTATTCCCTTCCTGTTTCTTTCACCGGCGAGTCCCAAAAACCCCCTCACTACCTAATCGTCATCCTCCATCAACGCCGCCAGCTCGGCCTCCTCTTCGGCGGTCATCAACCCCTCCCCCTCCTCCTCCTTTTTACCCTCTCCCTCCTTCTTCTTCTTCTTCTCCCCCTCCTGCTCGTCCTCGGCCTTGGCCTCCCCGGCGGCCCGGATCTCCTCGACGACGGCGTCCAGGCCCTTGCGGTCCAGAGGCCACGTCCGCAGCGTGCAGTCGATGCCAACGCTGCACAGCACGTCCGGCGACCGCCCCGCCGGGTCGCGGAGGACGACAAGGTCGGTGATCTCGTCAAAGTGCGCGTCCACGACGGCGCGCAGGGCGCCCGACGTCCGGTCCCAGACCTTGATCTGCTGGCTGATGCCGCCCGTGACGACCCAATCGGCCGTGAGGGCGATGGCGCGCACGAAGTCGCCATGCTCGAAGACGTCCTCGGCCGCAAAGGCCCTCTCGCGGACGAGGCACTTGGCGGTGCCGTCGGCGCTGGCCGTCCACAGGTCGACTTCGTCGCCCATCACGTCGAACAGGACCTTGTACACGCTCGTCTCGTGCTCCTGGATCGTCAAATTTTCCTCGCCCGAAGACGACGCCGCCGCCGCAGGGTCCGCCGAGGACGGCGTCTCGTCGACGGGAAGCTGCGAGTACGAGTCCAGGGAGATCCTCCAGCGGCGGATGTGCGGGTCGCTGCTCGCGCTGACGAGGACGATCTCGTCGGCGGTGCTGAGCACGGGGTCGACGGCGAGGTGCTGCAGCGACATCATGGTCGTCGTCGGGTCCTGGAGGGTGTGCAGCTTGCGGCCCGAGTCGGCGTCCCAGACGATGATCTTCTTGTCGGCGCCGCCGCTGATGAGGATCGGCCTGTCACCGAGGCGGCCGCACACGACGGCCTTGACGAAGTCCGCATGCCCGTCGTACCGGCGCAGCGGGCGGCGCGTGGCGAGGTCCCAGGACCAGACCGTCTTGTCCCAGCTGCCGGCGAAGAGGACGCCGTTGGAGGCGCCGCCCGTCGCGAGGCACGTTACGGGGACCGAGGGGCCGGTGTACTTGGCGGTGGTGGTTCGTGTCTGGTGTTGAGTGTGTGTGTGTGTAAGCCCATGGCCGATGTCACTCGTTCGCCCCCTTTTTTCCCATTCCCAATCACATCGGCGATGCAGCGAGGATGGAGGATTGAGGATTGAGGAGAGGGAGTGAGAACCCAGGGGTTGGTGGATGCACGAGAGATCATACCTCAGTATTGACACGAGACACTCTGCCGCCCGACTCGGCGATGAGGACGGAGGACTGCGGCTTCTTGGGGTCCGGGATGACGGCCAGGATCTTGGAGGGCATGCGCAGCGGGTTGCCAAAAGTGTTTGCCTCCTTCTTGGCGCGCAGGTGACGCTTGGCCTGCTGCGTGCTGCGGCACTTGTCAGAAACTGGTTCACTGAGAAAATATGTGTCGGAGGCGGGGGTAATACTCACTCCGTCTCGAAGAAGTTCTCTTGGTTGGATGACTCCATCTTGATGGTATCTCAGCGGATGCTCGAAATACTTTTCAAAAAAGGGCCGTACGACTAGTCAGTGGTGCAGTGAAACGAGAGGATGCACACAGAACTGGCTATCTACTAGTTCCCTTGACAATAATAGATTGCTTCAGAGAGAGAGGGGACTCTTTTCGCGATGTTGATGCCTGCTCTCGGGCGTGTTCAGACCGCCCACTTTCACCCGCCGCAATTGTATTTCTCATCAATTCTGATGCCTGCGATGCAGCCATTTCCGTGAGTATGACAGGCCTCCCGGCTGGCTCCAGATGGCATGCTTGAAGTTGTGGATGAAGATACGTACCTGACGGGGTTCTCGCCGACCCTTTCCCCCCTGTCCCGCGTCTCTGCCCGTAAAGTGGTGAGTGCCAATTGCCTGTCAAAAAAGCCGTTAATTGAATTTCCGCGACGCGTCCAAACGCGTCCAACCTCTGCGCAGTCGTCCCATCATCACCCCCATCACCACCATCACCACCATCGCCAGCTTTGTCGACCGCCAAACGCTCCAGACAATCCAAACAGGCCCAAAGAATCCGCGAGACTCAATCGAAATACGGTCGTCTTCTCTACGGACTCGAATCGTTTCCATAGCGACGACACTCCACAACCCCCCCTCCCTCCCCCCATGACCACGAACTAGAACACACCTCTCCAGAAATGGCCTCCTCCCTCGCCCCGAAACCGCGGCCGAGGCCGGCGCACACGACGGGCACAACCCGCCTCGCATACACTCCTTCGGGCGCGCGCCTCGTCACCGTCGGCTCCAACAACACAATTCGCCTGTACCGCACCCACCACGACGGCGAGCCTTACAACATCGACGACTGCCCCGAGCAGAACTGCGCCGCCGCCGCCGCCGATGCCTTCTTCGTTGTCGGCTCCGAGGACGGCACCGTTAGCGTCTACTCGGTCGAGGACACCGTCTTTGAGCGCTTCCTCACGCGCACCTCCCTGCCCGTCCGCGACGTCGCCCTCTCCCCGGATGCCAAGTGGTGCGCCGTCGCCAGCGACGAGCTGACGGTCAAGGTTGTCGACACCCAAGACAACGCCCGCGTCCGCGTCCTCAAGGACCACGGCCGCCCGACCAAGCACCTCGCCTTCGATCCCAAGGGCGGCCTCCTTGCGCTCGCCTGCACCGACGGCGTCATATACCTCTACTCCATGACGGCCGACACCCCCGAGCTGATCCGCAAGGTCGACGGCGTCATCGGCCCACTCGAACCCGACTCGGAGTCCTCGGCCAGGATCGCGTGGCACCCGGACGGCCGCGCCTTCGCCGTGCCGACACCCATGCACGACGTCCAGGTCGTGTCCAAGAACGACTGGGAGAAGCAGCGGGCCTTCTCCAACGGCCACCTCGGCGACATCACGGCGCTGGCCTGGTCGCCCAACGGCGCGATGCTGGCCACGGCGGCCAAGGACGGAAAGCTCCTCATCTGGGAGACCAAGACGCAGAGCGTCATCCAAAAGTTCGACTACAGCAACGTCCTCGACATAGTCTGGCACCCCAAGGACAACCTGCTTTCGTTCACGACGTCCGATGGCGAGGTCTACATTTACCCGAACCTCGTCACTGAGCAGTTCTCCTCCCTCCTGCAGCTGCCCCGCCAGCCGGCGCCCTACATCCACGATCCCTTGGCCGAGATATCCAACAATGCCCGCAGGCCGGTTGCGAACGGCGCCGGTGGCCAGCCAGCCTCGATACCCAGCCGCCCGCGGCGCGATTCGTTGGGGAGCCTCGATTCGTTCCTCAACGGAGGCGAGGACGGCTACGAGGACGGCGACGATTTTGTCGTCGACGACGACGGCGCGGGCTACACGACAGGGACCAAGAGGGCGCTTGATGCTGGCGGTGCTGGCATCGGCGGCGACTATGCCGGGCGCGCGACCAAGCGCCGCCTCCTGGAGCATACGCTCCACGAGCCCTTCCAGCCCGGCTCGACCCCCTGGCGTGGCAACCGCAAGTACCTGTGCCTGAACCTCATCGGCGTCGTCTGGACGGTCGACCAGGACGGCCACAACACGGTGACGGTCGAGTTTTACGACCACGAGTTCCATCGCGACTTCCACTTCACCGACACGTTCCTCTACGACAAGGCCTGCCTAACGGAGCACGGCGCCCTGTTCTCGTGCCCGCCCCTGAACGACACGCCCGCCACCCTTTTCTACCGCCCACACGAGACATGGACGCAACGCGCCGACTGGCGGACGGAGCTGCCCAAGGGCGAGGCCGTCGTCGCCATGTCGCTGAGCGACTCTTTCGTCACCGTCACCACCACGGCCAACTACGTGCGCATCTACACCCTCTTCGGCGTCCCTTACCGCGTCTACCGCCCCAAGAGCACACCCATGGTCACCTGCGCCAGCTGGCGCGACTACGTCATCACGATGGGCAACGGCGCCGTCGGCGCCGACGGCAACGCCCGCCTCCTGTACACAATCGAGAACATCAAGCGAGACGAAATCTGCCAAAACGAAGACACCGTCGCACTACCCGATGGTGCCACTTTGCGGAGCGTCTTCTTCTCAGATGTCGGTGTAAGTTTTTTTATCTTTCCACTTCTCATCACCACCACCCCTGTTCCTTTGCCTTTTCCCTTTCCTTTAAACATAAAAGAAAGCTCGAGACGTGCTGACGAGGTTTCCCCTTCTTTCCCCTCGACTCAGGATCCTTGTATATATGACTCGACGGGCACGCTCCTCACGCTCCTCCACTGGCGGAAGCCCTCACGCGCCTGCTGGGTGCCCCTCCTCGACACAAAGCTTCTCCCGCGTCTAGCGTCAGGGAGGAAGACGGAGACGTACTGGCCCATCGCGGTTGCCGATAACAGGTTCCACTGCATCATCCTCAAGGGTGGTGACCAGTACCCCTACTTCCCCCGGCCCCTGCTGTCCGAGTTCGAATTTTCTGTGCCCCTCACCTCGGTCCCGGTGCCGGCTCCGGGCGCGGAGTCTGCGGAGCAACGAGAAAACGACGGCACCGATGACGACGACGACAACGAAGACGCTAGTCGGCGCGAGTCGCGCAAGCTGGAACAGAAGCTATTGCTCTCGGGCATCCACTCGGCCCAGCTGCGCGACCTCATCGACCACACGGATGCCACGCATTCGCAGCGCACCGGCCTGGCGCGCCTCGAACTCGACTTTGACAAGACGCTGCTCCAGATGCTGGCCATCGAATGCCGCGAAGGCGAGGAGCGCGGCATGAGGGCGCTGGAGTTGGTGGGCCTCATGCGCGATCGGACGGGCCGCATGATCGAGGCGGCAGGCAAGGTAGCGGAGCGGTACGGGCGGACCATCCTGGGAGACAAGATCCGCGAGATTGGAGAGCGGAGGGTTACCGGTATGGACGTCGACGACGGCGACTTCTAGTCCCCATCCTCTCCCTCTTCCCAGCAGCAGCAGCAGCCTGCAGCCTGCCGTCTTTACCCATGCTTTCGCCAGCCGAAGTGGAGGTAAGGTAAGGGTAGGGGGGGGTAGGGGGCGTCGCCCGTCCATGGGGAAATTTTTTGCATGGTTGTTTGGATGGGGGGATGGGAGGGGCCATCGCCTTCAGGACTCGGAAAGGCGTTTGGACGATGATACGATGGGGCGACATCTGGCCCGCGTCTGTCCCTTACGGACGCGCGCGCGCGTGAATGACTAGTAGCTACCCGTCCTGTACGGGTGTACAT
>PJEX01000010.1:85874-121918 GCA_005350895.1 Colletotrichum tanaceti
CCCCCCCCCCCCCCCCGCAATGGTATACCTATTGTGGTAGGTACCTAGCATTGACACCACGCTCCAGGGGAGAAGGCGATTGTCAGCAGGAAAGAAGACGAGCATGCGTCCGAGAAGCCCATAGGCTGGTGGCCCTTAACTTTTTTGCTTCTTATTTTCGCCGAATTTTCCTTGTTTCTTTTCGCTTTCCCACCTATTATTATCCATTTCCCCATCTCCGTTGACAGGGGCCGGGCCACCACCATCTCATCCACGCAGCACACGCTTGCTCTCTGTGAGGAATTAGCAAGCTCCCCATCCGGGATCCCACTGCGTCTTCCATTCTTCTGCACCGTCTCTCCCCTTCCCGCTGCCCTGGCAGACTGGTGAAGTCGACCAGACCCGCCTCCATTGCGTCCCTCGCACATACCACAATATCACACACACACACACACACACACACACATATACCTATGTAACATCCGAACATTTACACAGTACACCCCTCCTCAATCAATCCAATTAGCAAGCTTCAATCGTCAACCATACCTTCCCCGGCCTGAACATCCTGCACATCCTGAATATCCTCACTTGGTATCCGTAATTTGTGGTGCATGTCGTAGAACAGGCGCCACACCCTCTCCCTCTCTCCCACTTTTGACCATTGACATTTTGGGCAATACCCTCTTTTTTTCTTCCCCTACCTTCTCCTCTTTTTTCTTCTTCTTCTTCCTACTCTCCGTGTCACGTACGTAGGTACCTGTATGCACTTTGGCCACACTCGCTTACTCGACTCGCCATCTCTACCGGTACCTACCTGCCTGTTCATCGCACGTACGGGTACTCCCTGGGACCATAGCAAAGGTCCCCGATGCTGCTCCTGACACCCAGTTCAAGGACCAAACTGACAAATCGCCGCAGCTGGACCGGTCGGGCAGAAGACCTATAGCCTATAGGCTGTCGCTCCGAGGCCAAGACCGCCTAGGTACCTACTGATTAGAACACACCATCACATTCGGGGGTTCCTTTGATGCTGCCACTCCTTATCCCACCTGTCCCCTTCTCCTCCTCTCAGATTCGACCGACTACCGATCTAGTATAGTCGAGCCACTTTAAACCTTCGCCGACAGCACCCACACCCCCGTCCGTGCCCCCCCTCGTCATATTTCCGCCCGCCCTGGTTGGCCTTCGACAACCCTTCTCCTTCTCTTCGAACTCTAGAACTTTGACACTTCCATCTCACTTGCATCCCGCACGTTACTCACTCTCTCTGTCCTTTTTCCTCCCTCCTCCCTTCATATCCACCTCGGTACCTGGAGTCCCAGAGTGTTGTCGCCCGCCTTTTGCACGACGACACCCGGCCTGCTTGTCCATTTCAAAACAAGTCCCCCCCCACCCCCAAATTTCAGCTCAGCTGAACCATCCTATCCCGATTGGCACTTAGGTACTCGGAAGCTACGAGTTTGCCAACAGCTGGAACAAAGACCTACCCACTCTTTACCTGGCGAATCCCGACGACGCCTGGACGCGTTTCCAATCTCCAACCGCCTCCTTCCCTTCACCACCAACTTCTGCCGCCCTGCGTTGCCAATCGACCGTATACCATCGCCGTCCCCTTCACCAACCCTGACATCAATCACCCTCCTATGCCACGTTCCAACTAGTTTTTGCACGCCTCGGCCATCGGAGCATCGCCCTCGACCAGGCCGAAGCTCCAATTCTTCACCCAGCGTTACAATCAACTCTTCTACCTCACGTCCGCCGTTTCTCGCACACGACGGCAAGAATCCGCTCGCCGTACCTTACTTTTTTTTTGTGCGAAGTCATGAGGTGAGACAAGTCGCTCAACCCCCTCTACTACCCAAAAAAAAACCTTTATTGCCACGCCTGCTGCCCGACCCTGGCTTGGGGTTTCCATCTTCCCTGTCGTCCATCGGCCCGCATTCCCTTTCCAAGTCCTTCTGTGCCCGTGTCTCGAGAGCTAACATACGTCTTTGCGCCGCACAAGAGGGGATGGCCACAGTGACTGAGAGTCCGCAGAGAGCTCCTCTGCATACCGACGGTCATGCCGATTTGACGTCGAACCGAATCATTCCCATCCCGACCCCGACCCCGTCCATCCAAATGTCAGCTCCGTCTCCCGGCGACCCTATGGAGATCACCTCCCCCGTCAATCCAAGTAGCACTTCACCCTCGAGCAAGGCCAACGACCCAGGCGCCAACGGCGCGTCCAAGAACACCTCGCCCATTGATCATTCTGCCAACAACTTGCTCGCCATGCCTGCTGCGCCCGCCGCCGCCGCCGCCGCTGTTCACCAGCCAAAGATCGTGCAGACGGCCTTCATCCACAAACTGTACAGGTACGCTGCAGCATAGGAAGCCAATGGCCTGCGAAAACAAAAAGATGGCTAACTCTGCGTAGCATGCTTGAGGACCCCAGCATCCAGCATCTAATATCGTGGTCGGCGAGCGCTGAGAGCTTCGTTATGTCACCTACAGCCGATTTCTCAAAAGTACTTGCGTGCGTAGCATCACAGGCCAACCCGCCCCCCATCAACTGCTCACAGTCAACAGACAATACTTCAAACATACCAACATATCCTCCTTCGTCCGGCAACTGAACATGTACGGATTTCACAAAGGTTGGATCACTATGCGCGCTGGATGCATTCATCAGGGACTAACTTGAGGATACAGTGAGCGACGTCTTCCACACCACGAGTCCCGAGACTGCCTTGTGGGAATTTAAACATGGAAATGGCAACTTCAAGAGGGGCGACCTAGTCGGTCTTCGCGAAATCAAACGCCGCGCTTCCCGACACGCTCTCGTCCATCGCGAATACCCAAACACCAAGCCAAGCCCGTCACAGCCCGGTACACCCGCGGAATCGATGCCGCCCCCCAGCGACGGGTCTGATCCGCGAATGTCTGGGCTCGAACATACTCTATACGACCTCAGCATGCGACTGCAGAGGAGCGAGGAGAACGCTCACTACATGCACATCAAGCAACAGGCGGTCATGGAAACCATGTCGAGACTCCTTCAGTTCAACCAAGAACTCTCGAGGACGGTTCTCAGCTTGGTACCTAGTCCTGACCATCCAGTACACCGAGATGGTGAGTTTGAGCTATGCCTGTCACGTCAGCTTTGGGTGAGGGAAGAGGCTAACAAGCACCAAATCAGTTCTGAACTTGCAGGGAGAAATGGCAAGACAGGCAGACATGCTTCGGACAATCGACGACCCCCAGGAATCGCCATTCGCAAACAGCCGAGCTTACTTTTCCAATGTCGAGAATGCACCCGTTTCGCCTCGACAGTTACCCCAAGATGACCCCAGGCGGAGTGCAAATCTTACAGTCCCTCAGCCGAGGGGGCAGAATTTCTACCGGCCTCCCGTGCCCTCGAACCTCTCCGTCAGCACGCGACGACCATATGGCTCAATCGGAGGTGGCACAGCGCCCCAGGCCTCGTCTCCCTTGCGGGGGGCGCCACCTCCACCACCCCCTGGACCACATCCCTTGGCTCAAGTCGAGCCGCCACCTGGAAGTCTCGCAAGACGCCACACATCTGCCGACATTCGTGCACACGGCTGGCAACCGAGTGCCCCGCCACCATTTGCTTCGGGCCCTCCGTCCGGTCCTCCTTCGGGACCATGGCCGTCTTCGCCAAGTCGGCATGCACCTGAAGACCAGCGCATCAGGGAGTCTCTTTCTACTTATTCTCTGCAGAACGCGTCCCATTCACGGCCCATGTCGAGGCCCACGACGCCCCCAGGCGCTCCCTTCTCGAACGGTAGCGGCGGCGGGGCTGACGCTTTTGGCAACTGGTCGTGGAACTCTGCCAACCGGGACAACAAGAACTTGGCCATCAGAGATAGCTCAGGGCCCCCCACCCGCCGTGGCAGCATGGCACACATTCTCAATCCGACCGACACGGCCGAGCGGGATGATGAAGATGATGACCCTCGGGGCGACGATGACCGAAAGCGCAAGCGGATACAGTGAGCAGGGCAATGACCTCGTTCTCGAGGAACTGCTTTACCTCAATACATGACACATCCGCCAAAGTTGTGCCTGTACATTCTTGTGACAAAAGCACCGATAGTATCGGTGTCATTTCCTTATCTGTATATAAGAAAATGTGGGGGTTGGGGCAGGCTCCGGTCAGCAGGTGATAAGCACGGATACCTCCTCATGACCGAATGACAAGAGCGAGACCGAAACATACACGAAGCCAACGGCCGCTACTTAATGCGATTCACTCACTGGTCAGTCATCTGTTCAGCCGGACGGGCCATCTAGGTTCTTTACCAAAAGCTCAACACTGTTTTCGAATTCGCGCATCATTTCATTTGCATGGAAGGCCGGCTTTCGTGAAGCAAGCTGCTCAATCCGCCACCGACTCTAGTACTCCAACATCACCACGGCGGCTCGAATGTTCAGCAAGCACGGATCGCGGATCCGCTCACACTATCCCCTCCTGGATGGAGACACACTGTACGTTATGTTATGGTTGAAAGGCAGGGAAAGGGATACCCAACGGACATTAGGTGGGCGGGGTTTGTCAGATTTTACCCAAAACTGTCCATACGGGGTTATTATTGTGTTGGTGATAAATGCATTTTGGATGCGAGAGGAATGGGGTTATTTGAAGCGTATTCCTATATAACCGGTACGGTGCTTGGCTACAAATTAAGATATGCGTGGCTTGCAAATGGCCTGAGGGCATGCTTCCGAAGCCTTGGCCGGTTTTAGTGTGTATGTATAATATGACAAGTGGTGAGGGTTGGTGAGTGTTGTCACAGTAAACTCGGCATAATACTTGTTGCGCAATGTTTCTCATCGCCCACGACGAGCCTTTCAAGGGATGAGGGCGACGTTCTTTGTGAGATGAGGTTCCGGCCCATCGGGCCAAGGGAGCCCAGTCGCTTCGGACATTGATCCACGCACGCACGGCCATGTCCCTGCGTTGCGGGTGTGATTCATCTGCCCTCTGTGCATACGCCATGGGGGTGGGGAGCATGATACCTCACTCGTCTTCTCTCTCGCTGGCTCCTGCTGCTGCAGCCGCCGCAGCCGCCTTGTTCATCTTGTTCCTGTTCTTCTTCCGTCTCTTCTTCGAGGTCTCCCCCATATCGGGCCGACTTCCAGTCGCGGCAGGATCAGTTGGCACGGCGACATCCTCGACCGAACCGGAAGCGTCGCCCTTCTCAGCGCCGGCCCTCGTCGGGCCTTCTTGTGCGTCGTCGGGAAGGGAAACTTCGGCGGGCGCGTCATCTCCCTCGCGCATCTCCACATCAGGCTCGTCTGCCGTCACCTCGACCACCGGCGCCGACGCCGCGGCCGCCGCCGTCGGCTCTGGCCCTGCCGCCGGCTCAGGACTCTCCCGTCGGACCCTCCTCTTCTTGCTGCGTCCCACCCCGCTTCTTCCTTCCTCCTCCTCGCTCTCTTCGTCCTGGATTCTGCGCTTCGCGAGGGCGGCGGCGGCGGTCTTTGGGTCTTCCGCGCGGCCTCGTTTGTTCCCCAGCAGGCGGCGGCTCAGGTCGCGCGTCGCGGCCGAGGTGGCCTGTTCTGATTTCGGGGTGGCGTAGCCGAGCCCCGTGTTCGGGTTCTCGAAACGGAGGTCTGCGTCGTCGCGGGCTGTTCTCGAGGGGGCCGCGGGTGTTGCTGCTGCTGCCGCCGCCGCCGCCGCCGCCGCCGCCGTAGGTTCGGATTCCGGTCTCGCGAGGGAAGAAAAGGTTCCACCGTTCGCGGCGGCCGTGGACGGGGTCTTGGCGGAGGCTGACCGCGCGAGGGATGGATATTTTGCGCGCATCGACGTGAGGAATGTCGCTTGTTTGGCCGAGGCGAGGGAGATGCGGTTGTAGAGGACGTTGAAGTCGGCCGAGGCGGGGAGCTTGGGGGCCTCGGGGCCGGAGGACGGTCCGCTGGGCGCCATCTTTTTTTTTTGTCTATGTGTGTGTGTGCTCCTTTCTTTGCGACTCGGCGTTGGCGGATTGGGAGTTCGGAATGGCAAGTTTGGGTCAAGTGAAAGGTATAGTGTGACTCGTATGCGCGGCCAGTATCGTTTTTCCTTTGCAGACGCTGCCTCTATTCGCTTATCTTTTTCTTTCTTCTTTGCGATCGTCGTACCTGGGAAAGAAGCTAGCTCTGCGACTGCCAGACATAAATTTTTTGGGGCATCGGGGCTGGCTCGTGCACGGCATCTTATCCCCTTCCGCTGTCGAGTTATCTTAGCGCGTCTTCGGCTGCGTGCGATTAGCCAGGGGCGTGGGTGGTGTATCCTCTCGCTGCGGCGCGGGTGCGACCTTCTCCACATTCAGGAATCGAAGGATCGACTCCCCCTCCCTCCCTCCCTCCTACCTACGTGCTACCTAGGATTGCGAAGGGTAGGCGGGCGCGGGCGGCACGGGGGTGCCGGATTCAGGTTGATCGGCCCCGCTTCGGTGTCGGGCCGAGGAGGAGGGTGTTTCGGACGGGGAA
The DNA here is from genome assembly GCA_005350895.1 of Colletotrichum tanaceti. Classification (NCBI taxonomy): domain Eukaryota; kingdom Fungi; phylum Ascomycota; class Sordariomycetes; order Glomerellales; family Glomerellaceae; genus Colletotrichum; species Colletotrichum tanaceti. The sequence continues at coordinate 92,337 of PJEX01000010.1, forward strand.
ACTGGGGGTTCGGGTGGGAGAGTTGTTTTTGACGAGTTTGCGTGAGACAAACTGCGAATAAGTGATTTACTTGTCTCAACGGAAATATATTCTGGGACCCGTTCCTGTTATGTCGCGGCAATGCTGGACGAAGGATGAGAGCGTCGATGGGAAGAGAGGACGAACAGCTCCCACTGAGTCCAAGCTACCAACCAAGTTATGGACTGGCGGCAGCAAGCATTTCTTCTGGTCATTTCCTTCGTCTTACCAGGCTTAGTTAGGGATTTGTTCTCTCATAGTGGCGGTAAATAAATGGCATGCAATTGACACCCAAATGCTTGAGAGTAATACGGCAACAGGCAATCACAGTAGGCTGCATCTACTTGGCTACCCAACCATGAAAGCGACGAGAAGTTGGGGAGTATAAAAGTGCGAAAATGAATACCCAAGTCAGGAATCGAACAGTGACCCTCCCCTCCACCACTTAACATTGAGAACCTTGACATCCAGTCTCGTCCAGCGCGCGTCCAGAAGCCAAAACACATGGGAACAGAAGCTGTATTGTTGCAAAAGTGAAAAAGAAGATGGAGAAGAAGACTTTGGAATAAAAATATCATCTTCGCTTAGATGGCAAAATGGTAAACTATTGCGAAATATCTCGCTGCAGAGAGAAGCCAGGCTGCCGCAGTCGTATATGGTATTGCTTCAACACAGGAGCAGCCGCACTCAGACCACTCGGCCAAGTGCACTTACTCGTATGCCCCGTTGAACAATGCCAATCTAATGGTTCAAGTAGTAATGGCACGGGGGGCAAGGCTCCCATTGTGGGGGGTGGTGAGACGGTTGCCTGGTGTCGGTACCAGGGTTGGGGTGAAGTCAGTTTGAAGGATGGTGACGACTGAGAAGCCTATACCCTATTCGTGCTGTCAGCTTTTCCCGAGTATTAAACAGTCTGTATTTAACTGTCTAGAGCGCCTAACGCACTACGCTATTGGGAAGAGACTCAAGATAGTTACTCTACCTTTACTTTCCTACCTAGCAATAGACACATAAAAATATGCGATACAGTTAGAGTGCTGTGTCACACACCTCTTTTGCCACTGTGGTATCTATCTTTATTAGGTTACTCTAGTAAGATCTTCCTCCCTACATGTAGAATACTGCGGCTAGTTTGTAGATGTAGTATCCTGTAGATAATCTTATAGACTAGATAAAAACGCATTAGGGTATAAGACATACTTGAGAAGGATCTTGAGCGGGATTTGTATGCGCACCTAGGCAAAAAATGCTAGCAGGCTAGACATCGAACCTCTAGGGGCCTAAAGTGACAAGACCGTCGCGGAAGGAAGCTTTGAGGAAGGAAGGCACCACCCGCCATCACCAACCCGCCCCTTCCATCTCAAAGTGGCCGCCCATACCTATATATCCCCTAAAAAAATGTCCTCCTTTCACCCATCCCGTGGCCGAGCGGTTTAGTAGGCGCTTCCCGAAGTGTTTGTTTTCCGAAAACCCGATCGGCCACGGGTAGTGAGTTCGAGCCTCACTGCCGGTTGAAAATCGCATCATCGTTACACCTGAGGTTGGTAAGAATCTCATGCGATTTTCATAGGTTCCGCTGGCCGCAAGGCCGCGAACTGAACTTTTTGGGGGGTTGATGGTTTTTGGCGGTCATTCTTTGCTTTTGCTGTGTGAACTTCGTGATGGCTACTGGAATCGGGCGAGTGTCGCTGCTGCTTGCTGGTCTTTCTAATTGATGGCTCGTTCATCTACTTCCGCCGTAGAACCCGAGCGAGGGTGCAGAAAGAATGGCGGTGTCTACTTACTACGTACGCTAGCTTCTATCAATTATTGTGAGACGTATACCCGCTACGACTTGTTTAACATGAGATCTGGGTGTGACTTTCAGTTGAGGTTGCCTTGTCATACCTCAGGAAGACTATCTTGTGCACTATCCCGCGATCTATGTATCGAATATGTCTATCTATCTATATAAGATCTAGTCTCACGGTTCACAACATGGCGGTCTATTCCACGCTGTCTTCCAATGAGTCCTCCCTGAATCTTTTCACTGATTCAGGTTCCTCACCTGATGTTAATCGCTGTGCCACCATCCATCATCCTTCATCGACAATCTTATAGCCTTCTCATCTGTCTTTGCCTCTAATAGATCGTTATGGCCAATTGTTGGCTTCAACGGCTTACCCATGTTCATATTACACTCCAAGAGTTGGCCAGCCACAAGCCCTCAACTTGCGTGCTGGCGCTAAAAGTTCGGGGAAGTAACCGTTGATGATAATGCTGCCTCGTCGTCCACTTGAAGTTGCGATGCAAGAACGGCTTTTGGCACGAAAGGAAATTCGCCGTCGATTGACACCAAGTTACAAATGACGGGAGCGCTTTCGAATCGTGCCCCTGGCCCGCGAAAGATATTGTCGCACACGGCGCGAAAGACAACCTCTCAACACTGGTCTCTATGCCTTACGCAGAAGCCAAGGCACCTGGCCATGCTCAAACCCTTTGAAAGACATTAGACAATTTTGTTTTCGAGCTGCTCGAGACGCACTTGAGTGCGGGTGCTAATTGCAAGATGATCTTGTAACTTGATAGATTACGGATAGCAACGCTGGCTGACAGCGCGTGCAAGGGAATAATCAAGCGGGGCACTTCATCAAATGCACAGGTCACATTGTGCGCCCGCCACAGGGCGGCAGCGTCCGAGACCACCCCCACCAGACGCCACTGGGTCCCCCCCAACACTTTTCAAACTCAATTGAACGTTCTTCAACAACACAGCACGCTCACGACGTTCGAGGCCAGCACTCAATATGAGGGTTTCCGACGAGACACTGTCTGAATGGCTCCGATTCCGCAAGTTTCAGAGAAATTATCCATTGATTGATCCGTTCGAAACATTGCACTGTTCTCAGCTCCTGGGGCCTGGGGTCTGGGGTCGGTTGCTTACACCGCAATCCGCCACAACCCCAATGGTAATGTGTTTAGCGATATCCGAGAGGATTGGCGAACTTGATCAGCGGACCTGACTGAGATTCGCATGCCTCTATACCGCGGTTACGGCGCCCTCTCACACAAGGCGTGTTGGCTGTTCACAGTTTGCACATCGGTTCGTAGCCGAGACCCTCCTTGACCGCAACCGCCCCCCACCCCCCATGCTATCTGTATGTGGGAATGAGCCGGTGAAGATATGAACATCCAATCAAGCAGTCGAAATAGTATGTAAAGAATCAAAAGGTGGGGTTCGGACGCTTACTACGTACGTGCCTCGAAGCACAAACAAGGGCTCGTATTCTGTTCTGTGTCGGGAGACGAGTTAAGAAAGCAGAAAGTCCATGCCTACTTCAATGCATAAGTCAAGATTACTGTATGTGTGCCTTTACGTCAGATGGTGTTCTACCTACGAAGCCTGGAGGCGAAACCCCAAGAAGTAAAAGTAGGAGAGGGAGGACGGCACAGTCGTTAAATTATTCACCAATTGTCTACGGAGTACTCCAGATGGGTTCTTATCTCAGCTCAAAGGGGAACGAGGGCGTCTTCTATTGATACTTGAACCCTTTTCACACACAAACCATGCCTTTGCTTATGGTTTCCTGGCTCGATAGGCCTTCGCCCCTCATTGCATGCGGGGGTAAACTTGACCTCGGGGATGAATCGCCCGTTTCGACAACCCTGTCTAACCGGAAATGTTCGAATGTTGATTCCGGTCATCTCGCATATGCAGGCAAGAGTTGATAAAGCGACGCAAGCCAATCATATTGCCTGGAGTGCAGCTCGAAGAACCAACAGACACAAACAAGCGGGGTTATCACGCATGTGCATGGAGACAACAACAGGGGGGCATTCTCTTTGAGGAAGGACACAAATACCATATAGCAAGCCCGATCCCCCCTCACCTCGAGTCTTTTTCGTCCCGTCCCGTCTGTCTTCGTTCTCTCATAATCATCCCGATTTTCGAAAAGACTTGTCTCACGCACGACGTCGCAAGAATGGCCGATCACGCCCAGCAGCCAGCGGCCGAGGTAGCTTCCAGTCTCATACCGTCTGTTCATCAATACTTGCTGTGAAGCTGACTTTGAAACCAGGACTATGAGACTGACGAGGGTGTATCTTCAATCGGCAACTCTGTTGGTCACACAATTTGCTCAGCGGGTTTTGGTTCTGGAACTGACAACATGTAGTCCGCTGACGAGTATCTTGCATCTATTCGATCCAGCATTCTCGACTATCGACGAGAGAATGGTCGCACGTATCATCGCATGAGTGATGGAAGTGAGTGATCAATCATGAAATGAAATTTGTGTCGAGAGGCTAATGTCACCTATTGCGCGACAGAATACGTTCTTCCCAATGATGAGGTGCGTTGATGCTCAAATCGCATGCGAGTTGTTCTTAACGCGACAGGAATATGCAGTTGGAGCAAGATCGCCTAGGTAAACGTTTCTGGCAAGATGCTCGTGCTAGCTGGGACTGACGTCTTGCAGATATGACCCATCACCTGTGGGTTCTGACCTGGGAGGGTAGTCTTTGCAACAGTCCGAAGAAGGATGGTGCCAAAAGGGTTCTGGACATTGGAACCGGCACAGGAATCTGGGCGATGGACTACGGCAAGCCATCAAATCAACACGACTCTTTTTTCAAATACTGACTTCGTGCTAGCTGATGAACACGAGGAATCTGTTGTGTGTATCTGTGTTACAGTTTAAGCCGATTCAGGGACTGATCTGAGTGCAGGTACTTGGCGTAGACCTCAGCCCGATTCAGCCGCAATAGTGAGTACTACCCGAAACCTTGGACTGTTGTGAAGCTAGCTAATCGCAGCCTCTAGCGTGCCTCCGAATTGCAGTTTTGAACTGGATGATGTTGAAAAAGAATGGACTTGGAAGGAACCTTTCGACTTCATCTTCATCCGACATATGGTTTCTTGCTTCGCCAGCTGGCCAGCTATCATAGCCAAGGCGTATGAGTGAGTAGATCCGTTGCTGATACCGCATCTACTCTATTGACTAGTTTAGCAACCTTGAGCCTGGCGGTTACCTCGAGATTCAAGACAACATGTGTCTGCTACGGTGTCAAGACGGAACCATGACTGAGGACTACCTACCTTTGAAGTGGATAAATCATCTTATCGAGGCCACAGATAAAATGGGCTGCCCAATCAACACCGCTGCCAGTTTCAAACAGATGCTGGAGGATGCTGGCTTCGTGGACGTCGAAGAGAAAAAGAAAATTTGGCCTATCAACCCATGGCCCAAGGATGAGAAGCTAAAAGATCTTGGCTATTGGAGTTTGGAAGTTGCCATGAGCGGCATCGAAGCATCATCGCTGGCTCTATTCACGCGCGTACTCGACTGGAGCCCGGAGGAGACGAGAGTCTTCTGCGCCCAAGTCAGGAACGAGCACAGGAAGATTGGAGTCCACGCATACTACGACATGTAAGTGTCCAGCGACATAACTTACATACAAACTGAGCCGACTAACTTTCACTAGCTACGGAGTCTGGGGCCGTAAGCCGGAGAAGACGGATGAGGACGAGGAGACGGATGAGGACGAGGAGACGGCTGCCACTGCCACTGCCCCAGCCTCTGCTCCTGCGACTGCTCCTGCTGCTGCTCCTACTACTACTACTACTACTACTACTCCTGCTACTGCCGCAGCCGGGGATGAGTCTTAAGATACTGCAGGGTATCCTTCGTCGCGCATAGAGCCCCACCAAGCTCGTTGGATTGTTTCTCTCCTTTACAATTACAGAGGTCCATGTCAGGTACCTGTGTTTCTGGGGTGACTGGACTGCGAGATGTCGACTGGTTGGGGTTTGGCACTTTCGAGGCATGAGTGGTTTTCATCAAAAGGCAACAATTGTTATGAGTGGCTTGGCAGAAGCTATCATTTAGATCAATAGTTCGTACACAGAGGACATCGAACGCCATTTGATTTTGGAACAAATTCCGCTCGTGCTTATTGTGCACATGCTGCAAGGATTTGAACAAGGCTTTTGAGGTCAAGAAGTAAATGGTCGAGGGCCATTAACATGTGACAGTGAACAATTGCCCGAGTGCCCATCTATACCCGTTCATCTGGGAAAACCCTGAGCCCGACATGGAGAGGCTGTCAAAGTAATAGCATTGGAGTAGATGAAAGTCGTGAGATCTTGTGACTGATCTAGTTTAGCAAAAGGCTGCAGGGCCAAAATACTAATGAAACGTGAGGGAATTGACTGTGCTGACATCAATAACTCGATGAGAGCAGCTGGCTTATGCTTTTGGAAGCTGAAGGCTATGTAGTGCTGAAATATAAAAGAAGATAATAAAAGACGACATTCAGACCAGGGGATGGATCAGACGTCGACCGCGGTTGGTTCAGACACCCAAACTTCTGAAAGTGAGGCAGATGACGGCAAAGAATCAGGACTAGAGACATGTAGGTTGAACTTGAAATGGGTTGTATTGATAATAGATGAGGCTTTCGATCAAACATGGCTACACATCACTTGAGATTCACGAAAAGCATAGGAGGTTCGTAGTTGTGGCAGGTGGTAGACGGGCTCTGCCACGCTAGAAGCACCAACACAACATAACGTCAAGGCCCATGACTTGATTAATGCATGAATTATTGCTTCTAGTAAGCAACTTGAAACAGGCTCTGACTTGCGGAAAGATGATAACCAGAAGAAACCACCCGCTTTGTTCCAGTCAACCGACGGTATTTGCAAACGGCGTCCGTTGTTTGTTCACAGTCCCGCAATCCACATCTTCGCCCTCGCCCTCACCTAAGGCTGCTGGGAAGCGTTGAGTCTTTTTGAATTGCGGTTAGGTAAATACGGTCGGCGATGATCCGTCTCTTGACTTCCTGTCACTTGGACTGTGTGTAATTGAGGTCAATGGAGAAAACCGGCCTTGTGGACTAGCTTGAAGCAGGAAGTCATGTCCTTTACCTCTGTTGCTGTCATGGATGATTCGTAAAGGCTATATCCCATAAGTCACTTCGACAATTCGTTTTTCGCTCAGTATAATATTGATGTTGTTACTTTCCGGAGCAATATCACAGTGCTACTGACAACAGTTATGGCAAAGTCGTCTTCCCGTCAGGGTTGTCAGGTTCTGTAGGAAAACGTTGAGGTGAAGAGATTTGATCAGAGACACGGCACCTTCTTTGAAACCACTCTAGAACAGCCGCTGGCTAATCATCGACGGCCCAAATTTCGTGAGGCGAGCCATGCGAACTGCAGGATATGGACCAGGCGAATCACAAGTTGTGCTTAGCGGCGGTGCGCATTGCCTTCAACGCCATATTACTGCCTAACGCTCTTCAAAGACGGCTGTAGATGAGCGGCGTGAAGTGCAGCTGACCTGAGTGACGAGTTTTTGACTTCTCATCTAAGGCAATTTCTGCCTGGACAACATGACCGGGCGCGCCTGCCCAGATGTGATGCTCTACTTGGGGTCTTGCAATGCAGCCTGTCGTCATTCTCTCTGAAATTGCAGATGAGACAACAACAACATATGGTAATATAGACCGTCAAGTTTTCCCGAATAATTACCTGGCAGTGTTCTCATCAAATGGAACGAGAAACCTTGAGGTCAACAGGAGAAACAGTCCCATCAATCTTCAGCTGTGGCGTAGCGATCAGCACCGAAGGGGCACACAAGGCAGCAGGCTGTCACATTCTGATACGAATTGCCTTGAATGAAGGCCATACCAAGCATACTTCTTATCACTGATTTGATAGAATCTCTCATTGGAGTGATGGAAGAAGAAATGCATCGATATCGCCGAGGTTAGGTATCGCCGATGCCCTCATATATAGATGAAAGAGCGCCCCTGCATGTACTGCTTGAAAATCTAAGCCCCAGAGGACGCCTCAAAGCAGTAATAAGGGCTTCAGAGGCCCTAATCGACGCCCAAAAAATACGAATATGCTGTTGAAGTACACATCACGCATTACTGCCCCCTGACGGCGCCGCAACGACTGGCCCAACGCCCAAAGGTTGAACCTCAGCTCCCGTAGCATCGAAGCAAAAACAAGGATACTTTCGGTAAAGGTTTGTCGAGTTCACTGGTGCAAAGCGAGTGTATTCGTGTGGCAGGTGCTTTACAAATCAATAGGTATTGGGGGCAGGCTCAGAAGTTAGGCACCCTATGTACATTCGCGGCTGTCTTACTGCTTATCTTCGCGCTGGACCAGAAAACTGCAAGCATTTCGCTTCAAAGAAGAGGGCCAATATACCAAGTGCGAGGAAGTACTTTGTTGTGGTATGGAGGCCAGTCAGACATGCTGGATCTCGAAACTGAAGCTTGGCTGACGAGGTGCCTCGCCTATGCTCGCCGTTCTGTAAAGAACAACTTCCTCAACACGACGATAATTTGAGGTCTTGAGAAGCAAACGGTGCATCAGCTGCCCGCAAGACTAATTAGTTCAAGTCCTGAACTTATCAGTGAAATTCGAAAGAGCTTGTCTTAAGCTAGCATGCTAAGGGCGTTGCAGAAGTGTAACCATTAGATGTGTTGAGAGAGGGCTGCCTTCAAAACGGCTTATCCACGGTTATATAGAGAAGGCGTCAAGTCTCTCATACAGCAGGCTGAGTCTGCGGAGCATGGTGGTTGGCCAAGAGGGGGATGCTGATGGTTGGGGGTTTCTTCAGCGCCCTGATGATTGACAATCTGCAGGAGTACGTGCATTCGGCTCGAAGAGAGCATGCGGCTCGACTTGGATACAATAATTATCAACTGCGCTGAAAGTACGGTCTTTTGCCCTGCACATATTGTCAATCATGAGGGCGCTGAAGAAACCCCCAACCAACGATTTGTCCTCGACAGTTGCATTCGATGATTTCAGCTCAGTAGGAGAGTCTGCCAGCTTCAAGACGGATCGTGAGTACATCAATTGAGTATATTAGGAAACCGAACCATCGGAAAAGCAGCAAAGAAGAAAGAGAAAAGAAGGATTGAACGAGACAAGAGGTAAACACGCTAGATAGATGGTTAGCAGGGAGGTAAGTCACGGGCGCAGAGGATGCAGACAGAAAAGGGGTGCAGGTATCCACTACCTAGGTAGGTTCCGTAGACGAGCTGGCGGCGCTGTGATAACACGAGCGGTGAAGATGTCCTTTTTTGAGCCGCAATGGAGGAGAGAAATTGGCAGTGAAGCATCCGGGCGTGGAAAAGCTTTAACGGCTATGTTCTTAATCACCCGCTTTCTGATCGCCGAGCGTTTACCCCGACACCTTCTGATAATGCCGCCGGACGCCCCCCGAAAACTCTACAAGTAGATGATTCTCCCAAGGAGTTCATGATCACCATGCCACTATTTTCATATACATCGACTCCAGAAGTTTCCCGAGCCATTATAACATCTTACAACGCTTCAGACTTTGACGTTTTAGCCCAGGCCCCTTCAGACAGCTTAGAACCCAAATTTCTTGCTTGGAGATAGCCATGGCATCGACTTCAAAATTGTCCGTGATCAACGGATAAGAATTTCGCTACTTTCCTACCACACGAGCCCCCATCTTTGCTCTCATCTCATTTCCGGCAGAAAACTTGACGAACTAGAGTTTCTCCCAGTGACCCCGCCTCCGGCCGCACCGCCGACCCTAACGAAGCTCGACGACTCCAGTATGAGCGCCTTCAACTCTTCGCCGGCGACGACGAAGCCCCCAACACGATGATGCCCCACATGACGACCTCTTTCAAGAAGTCCGTCGCTAAGCACAAGAAGAATATGGCGAAGAAGGTCAACGAGATCATGTCCAAGGTCCAGCGATGAACAACTTAATGTGCATCTAATATTTGGAGATGGGAAATACTCATTCGTCCACAAAGACTGAGTTGTGAGTATATCGAATCCCACTGACACAGAGGAAGACGCTTATATGATTTATTGACCAGACTTCAAGCCCAAAATCCCATCTTCCGCGTCAAGTCAGGAGGCCGTGGCACCACAACGTTGTCCCGGCACTCGGCGCCGACACGGCCCCACTCCGCCGTGAGTTTACGGCCGCGAGCACCCCGCTGCCCCGGACCCGAAACTCTAACAGCGGGACGAAACCCCATGTTCGCCAAAAGGAGTGACGTGTAACGCAGCCCAGAGTGCTGTCTCCCCGCCCAACGTGCGGAATCCAGTCCAGACACAACCAGACCGGGTGGGCATTTGTCGACGCTGTCGAAGTGTCGACTGGCTGCAGATCCACAGCGCCGCCGAGCGGGTAGAGTGACGGCTGGTCTGAATACAATGCAGCGAAGACACAGGCGAACCATGCGCGTCGGAAGTAATTGCATGATGAATACCCGCAGCCCACCCAACCCCCCTCCAGTTCTCTCGAAGCGCTTCCCCATCTCGTCCCATCCTCCCCTCAAAATGTTACCTGCCCGACCAAACCCCGTTTTTTCTTTCAAACACGATCGTTTCGTTTTCGATACCGTCACATCACTTCAAACAAACCACAACCAACACCGGAGATTTTCGACCCTAGGCCCCCGGGCTACCCTGGGTTGCTATTGGTGACCGACCGACCAGCCCTTGTCAAAGCGCGCCCGCTCCGCAACGGCGGCGCAAAAACGCATGCAACCTCCCGCGCGCGATCTCAGCAGCGTCAAATTCAAGGTGTGCAGGTGTCACGGTTGCATAGTCTTGCAGTCATTGGTACGTCTCTGGCGCAACGGGAAGTGCATAACACAGCATGACGGCAGGACCCTCTCAGAAAGAAAAAAGGAGGACAAAAGCCCCCATGGCAATGTTTGTTACGTATGCGTATGCAATTGAACAGATAGATAATACCGTACAAATTGAAGCCGGCCTTTCAAGCCTCCCCAGAACTCCGTGGATATCATGCAGTGCCCATAGTCATTCAGTCGTGATGTATTTTTTGTTGTTGTTGTTGGCGCATTTCAGCTCACCGGGTTCTGGTTTCCCGCAATGAGAGGATGTAAGGCAAGTCCGTCGAGTCTGTCCGCGTCGCCAGGCGGATGACGGAGCCCGAGGCAGTACTTCCCGACACCCCCGATCTCAGACTGGCGTTTGACGAAGAGTGACCGGGACCGTATGCCAGCCGGGACTGGGCGAAGCTATTTAGGCTCGAGGATCTAGATATTGCTCCGGCTAATGTGCCGAGCGGAGTGGCGGGCGCAGTGCGATACTGAGCCCATGTGTTGGCCGAGGAGTTGCGCGCGTTCGCCGTCGGCTCTCTCCTATTGTAAGAGCCCTGCGTGCTTTGCGTTGCAGACCGGGACAAGCTGCGTGGCGTGGTAGGGTTGGTCACCATAGGCGCATCGTTGTCGATGTCGCTGTCAGAATCCTCGCCTGGCCCGTCCAGAGGTCCCAAAAGGGCGGGGTCTAGAGGTCGCATGCCGCGCAGTATCGCAGCAAACAGATGCATCAGCTCGCGGAACTGGGCGTTTGATATCAGCCGCGTGGAGAAGCGTGCATATTCGTATGTGGATAGGAAGTCCGCAGTCGTCGAATTAAGCGAGATGACCCCCAGATCAGCCAGGTAGCCAAGGTAGTCACGCAGACTCATGGTCAGAGGCCGCTGCAGCAAAGCCACAGCATCGGCATCGAGCAGCGGTGGTTGTGCAGGAGAGGAAGGGTCGGGAGGCGCAAGTGTCAGAGCTTTCGCTTCGATAAGGTTCGGTAGTTCAGAGAGGACGGTGCTATACTGCAGATCCGGTAGGTCGATCAAGTTTGGGGATGACCACCCGTAGTGTTCGATTTCGCCCCAGACCGGTCGTCGAGGTGGTAGCGCAATGCCCGTTTCCTTTTCTGTTGTTGCCGGCTTTTTCAAGGTCGGGAGCTGGAATCGCTTCCTAGCCGCGCTGCTTCCGGAGTTCTGCTTCTCAACCAGCACTTCCTCCATATCGCTGCCCGACAAGTTCGTCTCGATCCGTGGTCGCGCGTCGTAGGCGATGGCGGCGCTGCGTTTCAGATCGGCCGTGATCATCTCGTAGACCTTTTTGTTCACGTCGCCCTTCTCGATGGGGACCCATGGCTTCGGGATGGATGCGAGGATCGTCTTGTTGAGATACAGTCGCGTCGCGTAGATGAAGGAGACGATGAGAAGGGTCAGGACCAGAGTAGCGGCAATGATCCATATGTTATATGGCTGGTTATTCGAGAAGGCCTGGTAGATGGTGTCGCCGGGAGTGACGAGAAGGAGGATGGTGAGGAGGAAGCAGAGGACGAAGTAGAAACTACCGTATATGAAACGGAAAATTGCTCGTGGGGAGAACATCGGAGAGAGAAGAATAGAGGGGGGTTCCCAGCGTTGAGAATTCAACCCGGGAGGCGACGAGTTTTCGAGTCGAGGATCATGGACGGACGAGCCAGTGCATGAGGGAACGGCGCAACCCGGAAAAGCATGGCTGGGTGAATAAGGAGCCGGTACGCGAATAGCGCAAATTGCCGACCGAATTGGGCAAGCTACAAAGTAGGATCAATGTCAGACATTACATAGGGAAGAAAGGGTAAAGTAAGGTCGAGGGAGGGAATGGAGGTTGGTGGACAAGAAACAGAAGAAAAAAACAAGAGGCGGCGGAGGTTGCGCAGACTGTTGCGTGAGGGTGACGACGAACAGGACGGGACGGGACAGCCTACAGGCGCGAGAGGTTGGTTGAGGGCAACTGGTTTTGTTCTGTTTCGCTGAATGGGCTTGGCGGCAGGACGTCCCAATCTGGACTTGCACAAAGCTCAGGTGGGGGTGGGCGGCGGCATTCCCTCCCATGCCAACCCTTGTAGCTTCCACGCTTTCCATGGTCTAATACAGAATCCGGCTTAGCGGCGCAAGCGGGTGAGCGGCAACGGGCACTAACTTTTCGAATTCCAGGCGCCCGCGCCCAAAGACAAGAGCTACCTACCTACGGATACACCATACAATGGGATGGAATGGTAGAGGAGCAGTCCTCGGCATGAAAAGATCTTTTTTTACCTGCCGCGTTGGCTTGGGGAAGCATGAGTCTGTGACTAGCGTCCACTGTCTTACACGTGCAGTGGTGCCCAATCGCCGGCATTCAATCGTCTCAAGTCATTCCTCTCTGCCGGCTGGCCCAGACGGACAACAAGCCTTGCGCACCTCAGTTACATGTGACAATTAAACTTGCGGTCACGGATCGTCCGATGCAACCAGAACCACCCGCTGTGCTGACGTTTATTTTACATGATACATGTCGTTATGCCGTTATGCATGTGCCGTTTTCCCCGCCGAACGCCCTCACAATTCGTGATAGTACTGCGCTACCACATATGAAACAACTCGCTTCTAGCGTGCCTGCTGCATCTCGGGAAGTCGAGCTCTGTCCTCTCTCGGAACATCTTGTAGGGCTGCGGCCTCCTTCGCCAGTCTTATATCCGTGCGAGTCAACCTCAAGTCGCTGCTGTACGGTTCAAACTCCGCAATCACCTGGCCCAGACCCGTCTTCAAGGTTGTAATCAAAGCATCCACCTCTGGCGTGGCTCTGTCCTGTTCGACATCGGTCCAATGGACAGGAAAGTTGGCCCTGAACGCCTCGATCTTGCTGATGACGGCGGTGAAAGTCCGGACGATGGCGGGAATATCCTTGTGGACCTTGCCAAACGGATCCTCCACCAGACTGTTGACAGCCAGCAGGCTAAGCACGTCGGTCGCGTTGACATACTGACTCAGCTCCGAATACGGCGTTCCGAGAACAACGGCAGTGAGGCGGTTCCGGAACTGCTGACGGAACATCCAGCCAACGTACTCGTTATTGATAACTTTCAGAGCCCACGTCTGGAGTTGGCTCTTCAGTTGAGGAGACGACAACGCCTCCTGCTGCTCCTTGCTCAAAACCTTGTCGCGGGCTCCTCGGAGCGTCTTCTTCGCGATGGGACTCAGCTGCGACACCGGCGAGTTGCCGGGATGGCGTCCAACCTGGGTGAGAGCCTTCTCCACCTCGCCACGCATCGTTCTGTTTACTGTCTTGCTCCGGAAGATAGGGTCCTCCTTCAAAGGGGCCGATGACCGAGCCCGCACTTCCTCAGGCTGGGCAGGAGCCGTTGGCACGACCGCAGGCTTTCCATATTCGTCAATCCTGCTCTCGATCTTCTTCATGACGCTGATGCAGTGAACGAATATATGTGACCACGTTGAACCATCTTTCCTATCGATGTCCTGGAAGATGGCCTTGCGTCTGGCTTCGTCGTTACGAGCGATGTACGCCAGTTCCCAGAGGGCAAAGCACTGCGTGCGTTAGCTCGAGCATGACACACAACACAAGAGCTTCCAACGGAAGGCACTCACCCGAATCTGGTCTTTCTTGCTCTTGAGACCGTTAAGAAGACTGCCATTCGGATCCTTGGATTCGCTTGTGAGAGGCTTGCCATTCTTAAGTGGGGGCTTGACCATAAAAGTCGAGAAAGCATGGTTCGCCGTCTTCCAGACAATGTTGATCAAAAGCCCAGCCACGATGCAACGGAAAATCAGTGGCAAGTCCCAGGGCTGAGTGGGTGGCAGCATGTTTGATTTGGGAATGTTGTAGAATGGCCGCAAGATAAATAAGGCCCATCCCCAGATGAACGATCGCAAAACCGTCATGTGAACTATGGCGGCGATGGGAGCGACCCCGAGGCACCGTACCCCAGATTGAATAAGGATAGCAGGCACTTCGCCCAAGACCTTATTCAGCGAAGCATCTCCCGAGGCCTTGACGTCACTTCCTTCGGGTCTCGACACGTTGATAATGAGCCGGTCGGTGTCGTGGTAGAAGTGGAAGAATGCCTGGGTCACGGCACTGGCAGCCATGTAGGTGAAGAAGCCCAACGTTCTCTCGTTCACCCTGGTGCGGTTGCCCCCACTGTAGTACGTGACCCATCCCAAGTTTGCGCTGTCCGGTAGAGACCACAGGTAAACATGGCTGAACAGCGCGCTCGAGAAGCTATAGAAAAGAAATGCCTCGAGGGTATGTATGCTGAAGAAGTATTTCGTGAACGCGTGGAAGGTTGAGTTGGAGGCGCGGGCACCGACGTGGTATTGCGCAATACGCAAGACCAGAATCGACAGGCCGCAGGTGAAGAGGAATAACGTTCGGAAGCCAGCGGGGCCAATGGGAAACCAAGACCAAAAATCTGAAGGCAACATGTCAGTTGAAGAGCTTCGCGGACTTGCATCGCGCGGATTACTACGCACAGGAGGTCCAGCCGGAGAGCAAGACGGCTTGCAAATAAGATAGACCCAGAAGAATGGTTGCCGTGGAAGAAAATCGCCTTTGCAGCGCAGGCTGCAGAAAGTCCTTATAAGGAGCCCTTCTGACTGTTGCCGGTGCCATGCTGAAGTTGCATGGTCATCGAGACCGGATGTTGGAGGCGAGGTTGGCGAGGCTGCACTTGGACCTTGTGCTGTGGCCGGGTTAGATAGAAGTAAATAATGTAAAAATCTCCAGTGCAACAACAACTGCAGCTCCGGATCGAGCTTGCCTGCCTGAGCACTACCGTAACCTAGTCGGGACCCACCCTGGGAAACAGACTGAGCCACACGCATCACGTGCAGATAATGCAATCAGGCACCAGGGTTGAGAACGCAAACTGATTGGATAGAAAGGAGCATCTTACGTAGTGTTCCAGCCACATCCGACGACGACATACCAGTTCCTGGCGGCCACTACGAGTGTAGGTATCACGTATCTACCTACCTTTCCAGACATCTCATCCCACCTTGTTGTTGCTGGCCCAGGTTGATTCACCTTCGAAACGACACGTCGCCATTCTTTTGATACCCCTTTCTCGCGATTCTTTGCGCTTGCTATTGCCACAATGTCTTATGATCAGCTATCATCCCTCGAGGCCGGCCGATCGGGCCGTCAGGGCAACTACACCGACGACCCTGAGTTCAAGCAACTCCAGTCTCAGTTGACCAACAAAATCTTCAACCTGCGGCGCAACATCCAACAGCTCACCACGGACGTCAACATTCTCGGATCGAAGCGCGACACCCCCCGTGTTAGGGAACGAGTCCATGACCATCTCGAGAAGACCCGGGACCTGTGCAAAGAAATTGGAGATGGAGTCAAGAAGCTCCAGACCTGGGACGACTTAACGGTTCGTGCTAGACCGATGCGCAGCGCGTAACTGGATGCTAATTTCGCGTTAGAAACAACAAAAGTACGATCAGTCCAGAATATCAACCGACTTCCAGAACGTCCTACAAGAGTTCCAGGATATCCAGAGGAAGGCGCTTGAGAAACAGCGGGCATCCATCACAGCTGCGCGCGCGGTGTCGGAGGGTGAGGGAGCCGATGCATCGGCCGGAAACGAGGGTCAGCTCGAGCTGCAGCAACAGCAACAGCAGCAGGAGGCCAGCCGCCTAGCTTCACAGGATGAAGTGGACTTCCAGGAAGCGCTCATCGTCGAGCGCGAAGAAGAGATCCGGAACATTGAGCAGGGCGTTGGCGACTTGAACGTACTGTTCCGACAGGTGGCGCAGATTGTGACAGAACAAGGGGAGCAACTCACATCGATTGCGGACAATGTAGAAGACGTGCGCGACGACACTCGCGGCGCGCAGGTCGAGCTACGACAGGCGGCAAGACACCAGAAAGCAGCACGCAACAAGGGGTGCTGCCTGATGCTGATTCTGGCCGTCATCCTCACCATCATCATTCTAGCGATCGTCTTGGATTAGCATTGCGTAGGGTAGCAGGCCTTATCTTTGTTTTGATTGGTATTGCTACATTGGCGTTTGGGTGGCGTATCGCTGTTAGTGTACATTAAGGGTTCTCTCTGTCCAAGAAATCTGATTCCGCAATCTATCTTGTGTCCTGTCCGCGTACATCACTGATTTGATTTGACGTGATAACGAAGCGCTCTACTTTCCGGCAGGGTTTGATGGGGTCAGGCCTAGGAAGCATATTGTCCACCACTCTGGAGGAGACCTGACCAAAGACCATGGACGATATCCAGTAAACAAAAACGCCTGCGGGCAACCTGGCACAGAATGTGGGCACAAGTAGCGCCGAGACGAGGAGAGCCCTTTGAAGGCGAACTCTCCATATCAGGCCGGGAGTCGCGTATGCCGGGTATCCTCCGAAATCGAAAACAAGCTGTCTCATGTCATTTTGTTTCGGGAAAACGGCATAGCCCATGGTCAACATCAGCATCCCAGGTAGGACCATTGTGGGATCAGCCACCGTGAGATCGGTGAACCATAGCATGCCACCATTGGCCATACCAGCCTCCGCGGTCGAGCTGAGAGACTGCAGGCCGTTCGAAACGGCTTCGACGGGCGACGATAGAGCCGTTGACGCCTGCTCTGAGACAGAAGCACCCGCGTCCGTGGCGGGCACGGTGGTGCCCCGGGCCTTGTTCCGAGAGTTGCCCGACAGCAAGGACAGCCAGCCGCCATGGGCACCACAGAGTCGCCTCAGAGTTTCAGACATGAGGAACCAGAAGGGTATTCCAAGTAAAGGAGCCCAGGCCTTCCAGTCCTGATATCCCCGATCCTTGAGGATTCTGTTCCGAGCTCGGGCCATTTCCAGCGTTTCCTTCAATTTATTGGTGGAATGAAGTTGAAATCTCCAGGCGTTGAGCATGGGTACGATTTCGACCTGCTTGTTGACGGTACGCTTGGCGAACATCTGAAGTGGCGTTCTGATAATGGCGACGGTAAAGGCTGCGAATATGATTGTGATGCCCCAATGTCCGTGAAGAGAGTTTAGCCAGATGAGAGCATTTCCGGTCGCGTGGATGCTGCCCTCGACGAAGGCGCCCATTGTTAAATTTCTAACACCTCTTGGCCTCTGGGATACCACCGGCGCCATCGAGCTCAGAATAGGGCGGCGTGAGGCAGAGCGTGAGAGCGAGCTTGCTGCTGAGAAGCCCAGAGGTTGGCGCAGGCCGGGCGCGAAAGCGTAACGCGCCGCTCTGAGGGAAGCCATGATTATATGACCATACGCTTGTTAGAGGGCCGTTGGTTTTTTTTTTTTTTAAAGAAAATTCCCCTGGTCCTGTCGATGTGGAGTATGAGCTTCTGTTGAAGCTGGGATTTTGATCGAGAGTTGATGTTGGACTCGGGCGTTGAACAAGAACGAGATGAATCGATCGATGAATTCAAGTTTGACGCTCTCCCAGTGGTCAATGGCAAGCTGCAATAGTGGGCCATTGCACGGGCCATTCACCACAAGCCACAAGGTCAACAACTCTTACTGCTGCGCCGCGCCGGGCGGTGACCCAGGGTGGGAGAGGGCTAATTACGGTCCTACAGAGGTAAGAGCCTCCCGTCATCAACCATCGCATCCCCACTGCTCCCGTCGTCAGTGCGTCACCACTCACCAGTCAGCCCAGCGCCAGCTCGCCGGGCCGGAAAAGACCCTTATGGGGCCCACTGGCCACTGCCGCAGAAGGGGGGTGCCCGTACAGTAACTCCATAGGTAGCACCTAACCTTCGCTGCAGCTTGCCCCGCCCCGTTTTCTAGCTTGCTGTATCCGTACAACCTGGCCAATTCCCCGTCCCGTCCACAGCACCTACACCTCATCCTACCTACCTACAACGACGTCAACGGGCAATGCTGAAGCTGGACCAGACCGCCGTCCTCTTCGGCCTCGACCGCACTCTCTTTTTCTCGCCTTGAACAAAACCACGGTCACTGCGAAGCAACGAGAAATATAATACTTAGACCCATCAATCCCACGATTCCCACGATTCCCCGATGCCCGAAACCTGCTCAGCGCCGTCCGGGCAGAAGCCCTTCTCCTTCGGCATCGATCCCTGGACCCTGGCCTACGTCGTTGTGCCGTCCATAGCCTTGGCCCCCATAGCAGCCTTTATTATGTTCCCCTTCATTATGAGAGGACTCGGATCCCTCTTGGGATTATACCTGAGGAAGAAAACAGAGGGAAGGAGAGCTCAGCTCTTGGAGCTCATGAACGCAGAGCAGCAGTCTTTCAAGCACTCATCCAAGAAGAGTGCGGCCAGCAACAGGAGACATGTTCAGGCACAAGCTTCAGGAAGTTCTGAGAAGAATGCCGCAGGATGGGCTGGAGTCGTTGGCTTCTTCCATCCTTTCTGGTGCGTCCAACGTGAACGTCAACTAGAGGCAGTCAGTCGCTAACAGCCCAAAGCAACGCCGGTGGGGGTGGAGAGCGAGTCCTCTGGGCTGCAATTAAAACCACCCAGGAGCGCTACCCAAACGCACTCTGCGTTGTCTATACCGGTGATCATGAAGTGAACAAGCAGGCCATGCTTGCGCGCGTCAAGGTTTGTACCCCCTAAGCGCATAACCCCTCATTTACACATGCTCACGGAATGTCTCAGACGCGGTTCAACATCGACTTGCACCCCCCTTCTGTCAACTTTCTCTACCTGAGCACGCGACACCTTGTGCTGGCCTCAACATGGCCTCACTTTACACTTCTTGGACAGTCGCTTGGATCTGTGGTTTTGGCTTGGGATGCCTTCCAGCTCCTGGTCCCAGACATCTTTATTGACACCATGGGCTATGCCTTCTCCCTGGGCCTGTCTAAGCTACTCTTCCGGAGAGTTCCTACTTGCGCCTATGTGCACTATCCCACGATCTCAACCGACATGTTGGAGTCGCTTGACCCCAAGTCCATAACCGGAACACAGGGCGTGAATGCTGGCAAGGGCGTTGGTATCCGCGGCAAGGTCAAGAAGTTTTACTGGAAGATGTTTGCGGCTCTTTACTCTCGGGTTGGATCCACTGTGAATGTGGTCATGACGAACTCGACATGGACCCAGGGCCATGTCCAGAGACTCTGGGGCCCTTACCGTCAGGCTAAGGCCAGGAACTACCCCATCGCCGTCAACTACCCGCCTTGCGCCGTCGAGGAGCTTGAAGAGGCCGTAGAGGTATCCGAGGCCAGTGAGAAGAAGCGCGAGAAGGCACTGGTCTACATCGCTCAGTTTCGTCCCGAGAAAAACCACACTCTCATCATCCAGTCTTTCGCCGAGTTCCTCAACACCAAGTCCGAAGCCGCAAAGGATGCAAAGCTTGTTCTCATTGGTAGTGTCAGGGACGACCACGACTCAAAGAGGGTGTATACGTTGCGCCTTTTGGTTAACGAGCTCGGCATCAAGGACAGAGTCGAGTTCCACCTGGATGCTTCATGGCCGGAGATTCTCGATTGGCTGCAGAGAGCCTCGGTGGGTGTCAACGGCATGTGGAACGAGCACTTTGGCATTGGCGTTGTTGAGTACCAGGCGGCCGGCCTGGTCTCCGTCGTTCACGATAGCGGCGGTCCCAAGCTCGACATCGTCATCAAGATCGACGGTGAGCCGACGGGTGAGTAACCTGATAATGAACAACATCTTTGTAAAGCCACGTACTAACTTGGGCGCAGGTTTCCACGCCACAAATGTCAAGGAGTTCGCCGAGGGCTACGAAAAGGCTCTTTCCATCAAGGATGCGCTCCCCGTCCGTCTGCGGGCGCGCCAGTCGGCTAAGCGATTCACCGAGAGTGAATTCGACCAAAAGTGGATTGCCCAGATGGAGAAGCTGGTAGCCCTGACGGCGTAGTCGTATCTGTTGCTCTTGGTTGTATTTCTATATGTACCTTACTTTATAGACTCGAGGATACCCCTTTCCTTCAGATAACCTCAAACAAACATGAACCATGTTTCATAGATTCTCGTCATTCCTGCGTGAAGTCGTGATGTGCTGTCTACAGTCTGGCGGTGTTAGATCGTGAACGCGCCGCTGTTCTTCTGCCGCGGCTCGCTCGCCGCCTCGAACACGCCGCCGTCGAAGATGATGCCCTGCACGGCGCTGCGGCCCTCGGGCACCCAGGTGACGTCGTGGCCCTTCTCGATCATGCTTGCGACGGTGTCGTTGTCGAAGGCGTACTCGAAGGTGACGGTGTTCGGCATGAGCTGGTCGTGCAGGCGCGGTTCGCGGAGGGCCTGCTTCATGGTGCGACCGTGCTCGAGGACGTGCCAGGCGACCTGGGCGGTGGAGCTGATGATGCGCGAGCCGCCGGCGGCGCCGACGGTGGCGTAAAGGGTGCCGTCCGGGTGCTCGACGATGACGGGGGTGATGGACGAGAGGGGCCGCTTGTTGGCGCGGACGAAGTTGGCGGGGGACGGCTCGAAGCCGAAGGCGTTTCGGACGCCGGGGATGGAGAAGTCGTTCATCTCGTTGTTGCTGGGTTTTGTTAGTGGGGGTGGTTCTTCATACCGCCAAGAGGGGGGGCAGGGAGGCAGGGAGGCTACGAACAGTATCACGCCGGACAGGGGGTCCATGATCTGGGCGCCAAAGAGGAGGTTCACGGTCGTGGTCAGGGACGTGGCCATGCCCGACCTATCCGCCGTCACAATGTGCGAGGTGCCGAACCCTTCGCTCGCGTACATGCCGTGAGGGTCGTACCGGTCGACCGGCTGCGTCTGGTTGTCCAGGATCCTGTGGCGGATGTCCTTGGCGGTGGCCTCGTCGATGAGGGTGTCCTCAAAGGGGCCGATGCCGTCGACGAAGTCCGGGTCGCCGAGGAGAGACCTCGCGCCGTAGGCGAAGCGCAGGGCCTCGTCGAAGCGGTGGACGCCGAGCTGGGTGTCGGCGCTCTCGGAGGGGTCGAACTGCTCCATGATCTTGAGGGTGTTGAGGCACACGGCGCCGCTGGCAGGGGAGCCGACGGAGACGAGACGGTGGCCGCGGTAGGAGATGGAGAGGGAGGGCCGCGTGACGACCTTGTAGGATGATAGATCGTCGAGTGTGAGGGAGCCATTCGTGGCGCGGACAGTGGCGATTATGGACTCGGCTATGGGGCCAGAATAGAACACGTCGGGGCCTTCCTCCGCGATCTTGGCAAGGGTGCTGGTATGGCTGTTAGCTGTGGTGTCTAGAGGCGGAGGGGATGTTTTGGATATGCCTTACGCCCCGTATCGTTTGCGGTAGATTGTGTCACCGAGTTGAAGAAGTGTACCTGGAGGTTGTCAGTTGGACGAGCCCACCACCAGTGACTGGGACAGACCCAAGACTAACCGTTCGGGGCAAACTCCTCGGCCCAGACGGGGTCCTCGACGAGGAAGTTGTACTGTCCATTGATGGCGCTGGCCATGTACCGAACCAAGTCCTCGGAGACTCTAAAGCCCGTTGTCGCCAGTTGCGCGGCCGGGGTGACTACGGCCTTCCAAGACAAGACCTGGGGAACCACTTTAGCCTCTCTGGTCCATTCCAACCGGGTCCATGGTGACTGTGTTACTCACGCCGTACTTGTGGTGGATGTATTCCAAGCCACGGACCTCGCTCGGCACGCCGACGGCCAGGCCTCCGTAGACGCTGCCTTCGATGTTGCCCTTGTACATGTCCTGGAACGCCGCGGCCGGCGCCGACTCCCTAAAGTCGACTGACTCGTAGTTCCCATCGGCGTCTCTTACCACCACGAAGCCGCCGCCGCCGATGCCCGAGTGGTACATGCCCACGGTGCCGACACAGAAGGTCGTACCGACAAGCGCGTCAACGGCGTTTCCCTGGTTGCAGGTTAGTTTACACGCGCAACATTACACGCTGTTCCTGGGCGTTCCGGAATCACTCGACTCTTCAAAAGTAAATTTTGGGGGAGGGGGGAAGACATACGCCGCGCGCAATCAGATCACGGCCTATCTTGCTGCATTCCACGGCCTCGCTCGCGACGGCGCCCGAGCTGCCGGCGTGTGGGTTAAAGACGAACTGCGGCACCGTCGCCGCCGAAGTTGAGCGGACCTCGGCCAGCAATAACAGATAGGCACAGCAGCGCCATATCGAGTGGGAAGATGACGGTTCTAGCCACGATCAGTAAGTTGTATGCGTCTTCATCAAAAGAAAATGTACTGATGGCATTTTCATGAGACGAACTCACTCATCTTGAGCGGCCCAGAAGCGGAAGGACGGGCCTGTCTGTGAACTCCAACTCCGGACGACAGCTCCGAGAGTCACGGCCGAAACACCGATAAGAGATAACAACCCAAAAAAAAGGAGATGGATGTCGTCACGCAACTGCGCTATCTCTCTCTCTCTTATCTAAGGGATAGCGTTCCTATCTCTAAGGTAGGTACTCACACTCAGCAGACACGACACAGGACGCAAGGCAAGCAAAGCTGGGGGGCGCCTTCTTTAAGGAGTGAGCTCCTTCCGTAGTCGGGGGGCATGACTTATTTCTACTGGATCATCCCCCCTCCCACCCCATCGATTGCGACAGACCGAGTCTCTATTACACTACGGGCACAACTCACAGCCTACAGGGACCACCCCCCAGGCACTGATAAGCGACTTAGGCTGGGTTAGGTAGGTACCTGGGTACATAGGTACCTACTTTAAAAAACCGGGGGCCGCCGGAGTGGAGTCTGGAGGTGCGCATGATGGCGGTCATGCTGGATCGCGGCCCCACACCGCTTGGCCCAGCATGCCAGGGACACCAATCAGCGGCCGATGAATTGGGTAATTCTCAGCACCTGCCAACCTTCACAGCTGGACCCGTCAACTTTTTTTCTTCCTCACAGGTCGCAAGTTTGAAGTCACAAGCCTCATTGTCCTCCCTGTTCTGACGGCGAATCGGTGATACATTCTCTCTCTCTCTCTCTCTCTCTGTCCCTCGCGAGGTTCTTGTTATGTCCGGTTTCGATTACACACAGGTGCAAGTTTAGCTTTGACCGAGTCACACCGTCGGCGATTGGCGTCTTCCCCAAGGCGTAACCAATTTCAAGGAGGAGAAGACATCCTTATTTTCCCCCCTGCCTAGGTAGACATCTAATGAGTTGGTCACTGCGGCTTCTTCCGAGACTCACTTCATCTTTTTCCTCATTCCGTCCGGCGGCTCTCAAACTCATCGGCTCCGGCCGCGCTTACTACACATCGGCCGCACCCCATCATCACCCACTCATACGCAAAATCAAAATGTCGTCAAATACAGACACGCCGCAGCCGGTCCAGGCACCTCAGCAAGGTCAGGATAACGTTCAGGGGTCGGAGCAGAAGAAATGGCAGAGCAACAACGGAGGCAGGCCCAACGGCAACAAGCGCGGGTTCCAGGGCCAGGGCCAAGGCGGACGCGGCAAGGACAAGCAGCGCAAGTCGAAGCGTGAGAGGAACATCACCGAAGGATCTTCGGAGGAGGTCCTGGCGGCCGATGTGAAAGCGCTCATCGCGTCCCGCAAAGAGTCTCTCCCCGAGTCGGCTGCGGCTGCGGCTGCGGGAGCGGCAGATGCGGGTACCGGTACGGGCACGGAGGTGAAGGAAGGCGATGCCGAGACCGAGGCCGAGACCGCGGCCGAGACCCAAAACCAAACCCCAACCCAAACCCCGTCACAACCCGTCCTCCCGGCCCCCTTCACCGAGATCGAGGTCGAGGTCCTCGCCCTTTCCTCGACGGGCGACGGCCTCGCCGTGCACGCCGGCTCACCGCCCACGCAGATCTACGTCATCCCCTTCGTGGCCCCCGGCGACGTCGCAAAGGTCAAGGTCATCCGCCACTTCCCCGCCGAGTCCTACTCCATGGCCGACTACCTCTCCGTCGTCACCCCGGGCCCGCTGCGCGACGACACCCGCGTCAACTGCAAGTACTTCACCCAGTGCTCTGGCTGCCAGTTCCAGATGCTCAGCTACGACACCCAGCTCGCCCACAAGCGCACCATCGTGGAGAAGGCCTTCCGCAACTTCTCCAACCTTGACCCGTCCCTCGTCCCAGACGTCGCCGAGACCATCGGCAGCCCGCTGCAGTACGGCTACCGCACCAAGCTCACCCCGCACTTTGACGGGCCCCCGGGCCACCACAAGAGGAACAAGCCGCGCCAGGCCCTCGACCGCGTCCCCGACATCGGCTTCAACGTCAAGGGCCGCCGCGCCGTCCTCGACATCGAGGATTGCCCCATCGGCACCGACGCCGTCCGTCTTGGCATGAAGCGCGAGCGCGCCCGTATTGCTCGCGACTACGGCACCTTCACCAAGGGCGCCACCATCCTCCTCCGCGAGAGTACGAAGCGCTACCCGAAGAAGGTCATCGGCGGCAGCGACGGCAACGCCGCCGCGACGACGGCGGAAGAACAACCGGAGACGGAACCGGAGCAGCAGCAGCAACCCCCCGCCGAGACGCCGTCGGACGCGATCCGCATCGACACCGACACCCACACGGACATCAAGACGTGCATCTCGGAGCCGGGCGCCATGAGCACCGAGTACATCGGCCGCTACCTCTTCACCAACCCGGCCAACTCCTTCTTCCAGAACAACAACTCGATCCTGCCCACCTTTACGGGCTACATCCGCGACCGCGTCATGCCGCCCGCCGGCCCCAACCGCGACCGCATCAAGTACCTCATCGACGCCTACTCGGGCTCGGGCCTCTTCACAATCACCCTCGCCTCCCTCTTCCGCGGCAGCACGGGCATCGACATCGCAAAGGACTCCATCGAGTGCGCCCGCAAGAACGCCCGCCTCAACGACCTGCCCGAGTCCCAGTGCAACTTCATGGCCGCCGACGCGCCCCAGCTCTTCGCCCACGTCACCTACCCGGCCGACGAGACCGTCGTCGTCATCGACCCGCCCCGCAAGGGCTGCGACAACGACTTCCTCAGCCAGCTGCTGCGCTACGGGCCTAGGCGCGTCGTCTACGTCAGCTGCAACGTCCACACCCAGGCCCGCGACGTCGGCGTCCTGGTGCGCGGCGACGGCGGCGACGGCACGAGGTACGACATTGAGAGCCTCGTCGGTTTCGACTTCTTCCCGCAGACGGGTCACGTCGAGGGCGTCGCCGTCTTGAACAGGGTTGAAAAGACGGCTTGAGGAATGGAAAAAGAAGGAAAAGGGGGGAACACGGTGGTTTTAAAATTTGGGATAGTAGATTTACCAAGGGGGAAAAAAAAGTCTCGTGTATCGTGATACCAGCGTCGGTTTATAATAATCCAAAAGCAGCAGCCATGAGGGAGCGAAATTATGGCATGAAAGCTTGGTTTAAACAACCTTGTCTAGTCTTGCTCTCTTCTCTTTTGCTTTTTTTGTCGGTTCTCTCTTTCGTGATCTTTCCTATCTGTATACTCTCAATGTATCAGACGCGTCTTGTACAGAAAAGGAGACCTGGACACGTCTAAACGTTTGTTTTCTAACCTTCCAACGCCCGGCTGTCCTCGAGCAGGATCTTCAAAGCCTGCACCAGAACCTCAACCACCTCGGCCCGCCGGCTCTTCTTGGCCGCCTCCTTGAGCGCCTCAAGACCGCCCTCGTCGATGATCTTCTTCCGCGCGTTGGCCCCGGGCGCGCCTTCGGCGGCCACCATGTTGTAGACGATGAAGCCGGCGCGGTGCCGCAGGTCCTCGTTGTCGTCGGCGCACATGTCGAGTATGACCTTGACCCCCCGCTCACGTTCCACGACGGCCTGCACAACGTTCTCGTGCCCCGTGAGGGCTGCCAACGCACCACCTGCCGCGCTGCGCGTTCCTTCATCTTCGGCATCCGCCAAGGCGAGGAGGATGTGCAAACGGCCCTTGGCCTGGAGGCTACCGTCGGCGTACAGCGCCATGCCTTCGGCGGCCTGTACGAGGTTGCAGATGAGTTCGACCGCGGCCTTGGACACCCGGGCATTTGAGCTGAGAAGCTGATCCTCGATCTGTGGCCACGCCACCCGAACAATGGCCCGCCTGCTGTCGAGATCATCAGTAGATGCGAGATTGGTGAGAGCCATCAGCGCCTCAAAGGTCGGGAGGAGGTCTCTGGTCTCGGCGGCCGGGTCGGGGGGGATGATGGAGATGAGAGGCCGGATCGCAGAGCTCTGCGGGTTGGAGCGGCTTCCGCCGAATACGAGGGACGGATTGGTGCTGATGAGAATGCGCGCCAAAGCTTGTGCGGCTATGCGACGACCTGCAGCTTCCGACTCCGGCAGGGTCGCCCACGCCGCCAAGAGGAGCTTGACGGCGCCCTGCTGGGCAAGCTTTCCACGCAGCGATGTCGTAACTGAAAGGGAGTAAATGATAGCGACAGTGAGTGAGAGCGACGCGGGTGAGCCATTCTTGCTGTGCGTCACCAGGACCGGTGTGACGCCCGCTTCGAAGACGCGCTTGCATCGTTCTGTGACGTGGTCGTTGTCGTTGAGAGGATCGGGTCCGGCGGACTTACCAGCGGCGGCGGCGTAGGCCTTGAGCTGGTTCATCTTCTTTTCCTCCTCGGTCAGACTGGGCTGGTATCTAGTGAGGTTCACCAGAATACTGAGAGCTCCATAGGTCACGGGCGACTTGGGCGGAGCATCGGCCAGCGTCTTTACAAGCTTCTTCAAGAAGTCAGCGTTCCCTGCCAGCTTCTCCTTGATGACCGGCTGGATCGATGCGTAGGCCAGTCCCTCGATGGAGTGTTGGTGCCCATGGTCGTCTTCGCTCAGGAGCATGGTGGTGAATCTCGTCGACAGCTCTTCGATGGTAGTGATTGCAGGTGAAATCTTCCCTCGCCCGTCCTCATTCTGCGCCGGTGCGGAGGGCACTGCCTTCGTTCTGAAGTCAGTCAGATCTACGATTGGACGGGTCCGTGTCCGGCTGTTGAAAGGTCTGAATACCATACCCTCAGTTTCGCTAGAATGACGGCCGCGAGGTTCTGGACTTGCTCCGAGTGTTTGCGCATGGCAATGGAGCCCTCCTTGGCCGAGTACTCGGGGTCCTGTTGCATTTCCTTGGCGATCTGGTCGGGGTCCTGGTCGACAACCTCTTCGAGCCACTCGGTGCAGTACTTGTTGACAGCGTCGCGGCACTGCGAGTTCATGCAGGCGGCGTTGAGCATCTCCAGGCAGGCGGTCTCGACCTTGCGGCTCTTCCACTTCCTTCTCATCAAAGGGCCGAGGGAGCTCAAAAAGCCCTCGCTGAGAAACAGCTCTGCCGTGAGATCGGGCACGACGGGGAAGGTGGCGGCGGCGACACAGAACGCGACGATGTAGTCGTCATAGGTGCCCCTCTTGATCTTGTCGAAAAAGAAGCCAGAAAGCTTCTTGGCACCATCATCGCCGGCGGCCTTGAGATAGGCGGACGTGGCGATGACGGCGTGTGCGCGGACGACCTCGGGCTGTCTCATGTCGAGATATGTCAGAACGGTGTCGACGCAGTCACCGTCGATGAGTTTGCATATCGTGGGGGCGCCGGCCTTGGCCTGGATGAGCTGTGTGTCCTCATTGAGCAGCTTCGTGAGTTGGTCGAGGTCGCGAATTGTTTCGTCATCCTCTTGTCCGCCCTCCATTAATCGCGCAAGCACGAGGAGAGTCTCATCCTCTCTTGAGGGCGCCGTCTTGGGAGCCGTCGCTTGAGTGACGGCGGCCATGGTTGCTGGTGGTGGTGCTGTGCCGTCCGGGGGGGAAAAAAGGATGCCGGGTTATCGGTTGGTCGGTGATAATGTAGGTATGTATACTCGGATGTACCGCGTGAGGTGCGTGGGTGATTTGAGGACAGAACAGACCGACCTGGGACGGAAGGGAAAAGTCTAGAACAAAACGGGGTGGGACGGCGGTATAAGTAGGTACCTACCTTGGGCTGGTTTGATTAGGGCGGCGACGACGACGACAACGACGGACTGTGTGATGGGATGCGCTGGTCACAAGGTCCGGCGATGACAAGAGGCGTAGAGGAGGTTGAGTAGGGGGTCGGTCGATTGCTGAGATAAGAAAATGACAAGAGACAATCTCTTTTGAGGTTTCACAAGTGAGACTCGTCACTGGTCAGAGAGCGACCAGCAGCGAGGTAGGCAGTAGAGTAATTAGGTAGGTAGTAGATAATAGGTAGGTAGGTAGGTAGGCAGGTAGGTAGGTAGGTAGGTAGGTAGTGGTGGGTGGGTAGGTAGGTAGCGATCTCGTTCGGTACGTAGCTACCTACCTCTCCAAGGGAGTGAGGTCAGAGTGCTTGGTTCCTCCGTTCTGTTCAACGGCGGTAGTGAACCGCCGTGACCGTCGCACTTGATCTCGCTAGAACGGCAGAGAAGACAGGCCAGGCAGGCCCCGACTTGTCCCCATCGCGTCTCTTTTTTTAGGTACCACGGGTGCCCCTCGTTGGACCCCATTTGCAGCAAACCATCGCCAACCAACCACCCACCCCAATGCACATGTCACTGGTGGTTTGCATCACACAACTCTCTCCTGTCGACTGCAATGCACCTCAAAGGGCGAGGCAAATGGGCCGACTCTCAACCATTGGAACCCAACAGTTACACCGCCCGTTGCGCATAATGGGCTTCCCCCCTGCCTGCTGAGTCTAAATAAGTTAGGTATTAGGTAGCAAGGCAAAGGCAGGTAGGTACCTACGTAGTAGGTAATTACATCCCGAATGGGGATCGACCAGGAAAGATGTGCTGGGACTCTGGGAGTCTTGGACTCTTGGGGGTTGGAAGGGGCGGGGCCAGAATGCTTGAATGCTCTTTGCTTCGCTGTGCCATGCCCATGATGCCATAATGCCATGCTATCCCGGCTTTCCCCTTGAGCCCGCTTTGCTGGCTAAATTGGCTTCAAGTTGCAGGTTGAGCCCGGTCTGGCGCTGGGACTATCGGTCCGTCAATTAACGCGTCCCGTCCTGCCCCCACGCCACACCAGACCACGCATCATTATACGGCGCGTGGCATGTCCTCCCATCCCTTGAACCCTTTTGCAACTCCCACACCCTGCCGAGAAAACTGCTGGTCTCCGTCGGAGTCTCTTCCCCGTCGCATCC
>PJEX01000010.1:122018-167858 GCA_005350895.1 Colletotrichum tanaceti
CCCTTTTTTTTTTTTTTTTTACAATCCACTTCCGTTCCGTTTTGGTGGTTTACTTTTTGATCTTTGGACTGCGCCGAGAACTCCAACCCATTCAGCACTCTGTCGGTCTTCGACGGGCGCAGGGTAGTAGGATTGGAAGAGTCCAGCCGAACGAGGTCCCCCGAAAAAGTCAACACGCGTCCACAGCATACGGCATACATCCAACACAACGCAGATGCTCCGCTGGTGACATCTTCCCTGCAACCTGGCGCCCGCCCTCCGAGGCCCTAGCCGTCTCCCGGCTAATTCCACTTCTTACCATCCTCCTCTTCCGCTGCTGCCGCCACTATGAACGCTGTCGATGCTTCGGATCACTACGAGGTCTCCTCCCACGAGGCTACCCCTTCCCTCCTCTCCATCGTCATCGACACGAACCCGCGTGCCTGGGCCGCCCTGAACGACGTCCTCCCGCTCTCCAAGGCCATCGCCAACGTCCTCGTTTTCGTCAACGCGCACCTTGCCTTCAGCAACGCGAACCAGGTCGCCATCATTGCCTCCCACAGCAACCGCGCCGTATGGCTCTACCCCGCCAAGCCCGAGCCCGCTACGGCCAACGGCGCCGCCACCTCTGAGGACGTCGCCATGACCGGCGTCGACGCCTTCACCCCGACCCCGAACCAGTCCTCTGCCAACAAGTTCCCCCAGTTTGCCCAGATCGAGTCCGCCGTCATATCCTCGATGCGCAAGCTCGTCGACGCCACCACCGAGACCGACCTCGCCTGCACCACAACCCAGCTCTCGGGCGCCCTTACCCTCGCCCTTGCCCACATCAACAAGACCTCTCTCTCCCTGAACGAAACCAACAAGGCTCCTGACGTACCCCGCTCTACCTCCGCCGCCCTGAGCCGTCTCCGCGCCCGCATCTTTATCCTCTCCGTTTCCGACTCGGAGCCCGTCCAGTACATCTCCACCATGAACGCCGTCTTCGCCGCTGCCCACTCCCAGATCCCCATTGATACCCTCGCCCTTTCGGGCGACGCCACCTTCCTCCAGCAGGCGAGCTACATCACCGACGGCACCTTCATGCAGGCCGCCAGCCCCCGCGGCCTCTTGAGCTACCTCATGTTCGCCTACGCCGCCGACGCCGAGGCCCGCTCCTCCCTCATCCCCCCGACCCACCACACCGTTGACTTCCGCGCCGCCTGCTTCTGCCACGGCCGCGTCGTCGACACTGGCTTCGTCTGCAGCATCTGCCTCAGCATCTTCTGCGACGTCCCCGAAGGCTCCGAGTGCCTCACCTGCGGCACCAAGCTCTCTCTCGGCAGCTACGGCGCTAAGCCCGCCGTCGTTCCCCGCCGGAAGAAGAAGAAGAGGAGGACTGTCCTGGCCAACGGCCACATCCGGGAGGAGACGGGCAGCGCTGCGGGCACGCCACGTCCGGGATAATGCGTGCCCTTCTATCACCAAGGAGAAGACACAAGTCACGAGCTGATCCAATTTGCCAGACAACGCCGTTCAGTAGGTGCTGCTGCCATATCGCAGGAGAAAGCATACCACCATGACGATATCGACATATGTCACATCTAGCTGCTCATTACAGCCCGCTTTAACCTATCTTAGGTAGAGGCCTACAGCGCAGATATCATCGAGGTCCAGCTATATAGACGGGGCTGATTCGCCCATGCTCGACTAAGATACCTGCGAAACATTCCAAGCATAGAAGCAGAACCGTACGGATTGCATTCTGGGTTGATTATTTTCATCATGCTCGTCTACGGCTGAGCAAAGGGAGCCAGCCCTCTGGTCGGATCCGGAGACAAGCCTAGCGTTTGGAAAGAGGCGCTACTTCGCCTCGAGTTGGACCACAAAGGTCTGGCGCTCCATTTTAGTCCCAGAGACAGTCCCAAAATAACGGACCTCGAATCGTCCCGGTCACTGCATCTTGAAGCATTCGTGTCTTGTTTCTGCTTATCATGCCTGCGAAGTGACGCTCTAGGTGGAAGATGTATGATGTCTGTGAAAAAGGGGTATCACTACTGGATAACACTATTAGGGACCCTAACCGCAGCCATTGCAGCTTCAGTCTCCGGGGGCCTGCGTCGTGACGCGATTCATCGCGTGTCCACCGCAACATAGCCCATAGTTGCCTACTTGCCACACTTCGTTGTTGGCCGTACCCACGAGTTGCCAATCACGCCAACGCACTTGTGATCATAGTCCTGTGTCGACCCGTATCCTTCGGGCGCCCCGAGTAACTTGAGCAGACTCACCCAAGCGGGACATGACGCATACGGGCTCTCTGTCGGAACCACTCATGGAAGCCAGCGCGAACGAGTCAGTATTGTGGGCGAAATAGAAATAATATCCGGCCCGAGTCTTCTTGACTGTCATCACGCCAATCGCCCCGATCGAGTTGCAATCCCTGACGCCGGGATGGCCCATGAAGTCGTTCGTGATGAAGGATTCCATGATGGCGTCCTCATCCCACTCCTCAATATCTCTGCCGCCCGGTCCTCGGCGGGTATTGCCATAGATCCGTTCAGCACATCGTTGAGATGCCATAGTGGTGGCCATGTGTTCTCCCGTGCCACTGGTGACCGTTGCCACGCTGGTCTTGTCCGGGTCATCCGGGTCGCATGGCACGACAGCTGTGCCAATGCCCACCAGAGCAGCGGGCCCTATGCGCCCCCGATGTTTCATTCCGATGCCGCCGGAAGAAGAGCCCGCCGCGATGTGTCCCCTCTCATCAATCGCTATGGCCCCAACGGTGTCAGTGATGACATCTTCGTGCTCCAGCTCGGTTGCAGAAAACGGTCGCTTAAGTCCGCGAGAACTGCAGCCCTGGAGCTGTGCAATGGTGCTTGCCAACTTGGCTCCGTCTGTCCACGGAGGGGATATTGTGCCATCACGGTTTCCTTCATTTGCCAGCTGACTGGAAGACGCCGCTAGGGGTCCCTTTTCTTGCAGTACGTGAGGTCGAGATCTGTTGGCAGAAGGCGCAGAAGCTCCAACGTGGCCCAAAGGAGAACGTTCGACTGTTTGCCGTGAGGGTGACGCCCGAGAGTGCGATGATCCAAGCGGGGGGCTCCCCTGGTATTGGCTCTGCATTTGTTCGAGTGCCGGAGAACCTCGCAGTGGTGAATCAGGCTGGCCTTCATTCCATGTGCCGCTGAGAATAGCATTGACGTGGTCCCTCTGTTGGCTCTGGTACATTCGGGCGGGTGTTGGTATGGTCTCGTATTGCTGGCAGCTATCAGTCCCTTCTCCAGGTGCTTTGCGAGTTCCAGTCTGCTTCTGCTTCTCTTCTGCCCGTTTGAGATCTTCTTGCCATCGTAGAAACCGGTCACGCGCGTTTTTGGAAATCAGATACTCGTTGGGAACACTTTGCATTCCGTTCTCCGAGGCGAAGCTTTTGGCACCCTCACCAACGAGAATATTTGGCGGGACTCGCCGCAGGGATAGAGGCTGGCTGCTCTTGTCCAAGATTAACTTTGCAAGACAGACCGGGTTCCTGATATCTGATTGTCCTGTTAGTCTTGGCCTTCCACTGCAGTCTCTGCACGTTCACTTACTAGGGACAGCCCCGCAAGCACCACTTCTACCAAGATGGTCGACAATCGTTGCATCGCATTCGACGGTCCCATCCATTGACAGATTGGATCCGTAGCCGGCGTTGGTGATCTCCTTGTCTTCGAGGACGCGTAAAGCAGCTTCGACGGCCTCGGTAGCCGAGGCACCAGACTTGAGAAATTTCATTCCCATGGAGGCAGCACTAACTTGGTCAGCAGAGAACCATCAGACTGAGCAGGGTAAACTGACTCGCTACAAGCCTCAAGGTGAACTCGTTCGTTTTGGTGACTGTGAAAACCGGCACCCGCATGGATGAAGATGGCCCCGATGAACTTGCCCTTGTGCATTCGCTTCAATACGCGGTCGACTGTGCCATTAGCGCCCCCCATTGTCCTTGCATGATTTTGCAAGCTGGGAACATGGATGGTCTCTAAACAAGGCAATGCAGAGCTTGCAACTGCAGAAGCCGGGTCGTGCTGCGCCTCGGCAACCAAGTTTTCCATTCCACGTGTGGTCTAACCAAATGGCGTTTCCACCTCGAAAGAAATTTGTCGGTTGTCTCCTTCGATTGAAGCAGAGGTGTTTGGCCGCTAGGTCTTTAGGAACAACGGGTCTGTGGTGTTTGTGGCTAGTACGGGATGGTCGACATTGGTTGTCGGGTACAATAATGCTGTAGATAGAGACTGTAAGGCTTCCAGGTATAGCCTAATGGCTAAGGATAGTCGGCGGTTTGACAGTAAAGATCTGATCCGGAATAGATAGGGCCGGGTGCCGGACAGACTCTGCAGAATGCAGATTCTGAGTCGAAAGAAGAGAGTCCCTGTGATGGTGATGGCAAGAGACAACCCGAAATAAGAAATGTCAAGACGCGATGACTCTGAGAGGGTTGTCCTAGGACCTTTCGACTACCACCCAAGAAGAGATCGCGACGGAGACAAGACCAGGAGAGGAGGAGGGCAAAGTTAGGATGAGGTAACTTGAGTGGATTCCAGGAAAGAGATTGCAGGCAGCTTGACGTCTGAGGATGCTGCCGGAACGGTGCAAGAAGGCAATTGCCTTCTCTTAATTAGGAAGGAACAGCCAATGTGAGAAGCCGCAGAACCAAGTATGGTTCTTCCTCTTCTACGGCCACTCATTCCATGTCCCAGAAAGCCTCTGGAAACAAGAAGGCGCAAAACAAACGTCTTTCCACAGCAGGACTTGCGACTAAAACGGTTCGGATGAACACAAGGTGACAAGATACCATCCAAACATAGGTTCCCAGGTCAGCGGTTGGCACTCGCAAGGTTGGTGTATCATCGAACTCGATTTGTCTGACTCAAGTACCTGCTCGTCATGAGTCTCTAGTAGCAAGTTTATGGTAAAGAAAGCTATCAAAAAGCTTAGGCCCTGCCTGATATCATGAACGACTTGAGTCTCGAACAAGATGCTGAAAAAACATCAAGGCGTTGATGCAAGATAATTACGTAATGCAAGCAGTGCGCACCGACAGTGTCAGGTCCAATAACACGGCCTTCCCTTCCTGGAGTGGGTGGTGGGGCATGTGGTGGGGCACCGACCTCTCCATGGCTGGAGAATCCACCGTCTCTGATGCACAGCCGCAGGTTGGGAGCTTATATCGGTGACAAGGCACACATTTCCGGCTACCTTACCTGGGACGCACGTCGTAATAAACATCACGACACATCCGATACCTCGACGGCCCATCCCTCCACTCATTGATGCTGCAACTGAGCTAGAGTCTCCCAGAGCGCATCAGAACCAACTTCTACGATGGCGAACCAAACGCCTGCCGTTGTCATGGACAAGTAAGCCGCCAATGTCACCCTGCCCCGCACCCCCCGAGGCAGACGTCAGTGAGACCATCGCCAGCTAACGGGCCATCACCAGCGGCACGGGATTCTCGAAGCTTGGTATGCCAATTGCACACCTCCACCGTCCGTATTCCGAATAACAGCTCTGACTTCCGAACCAGGTTTCGCCGGCAACGACTCCCCGTCCTTCGTGTTCCCGACCGCCATCGCGACGAAAGGTGCTGCCGGAGGCAGTGGAGGAACGGGTTCCGGCCGTCCAGCTGTTGCGAACAAGCCTTCTTTCCTTACGGGCGGCGCAGGCCCCGGCGGCCACCTGAACTCGAAGCGAGGAACCGAGGACTTGGACTTCTTTATTGGCGATGAGGCCATTGCGGCCTCTGGAGGACCCGGTCAGTAGTTTGACGCGAACATCAGGGCACGGATGGCCAATCGCTGACGGATTCCCTAGGCTACGGTCTTCATTATCCCATCCGCCACGGTCAAATAGAGAACTGGGTTAGAGAATATCACGCGCGGGAAGCTTTGCTGGACTCGAGCTAATATCATCCAGGACCACATGGAACGATTCTGGTCCAACTCCATCTTCAAGTACCTCCGCGTCGAGCCCGAAGACCACTTCTTCCTTCTCACAGAACCGGTACGACCCGTAGATCAAGAACTGATGGTCCCGGAGCCCTGAACTGATCTTGTCCTAGCCCCTGAACCCTCCCGAGAACCGCGAGAACACGGCCGAGATCTTCTTCGAGTCATTCAACTGCGCCGGTCTGTACATCGCCGTCCAGGCCGTGCTTGCCCTCGCCGCCTCGTGGACCTCGTCCAAAGTTCACGACCGGTCTCTGACCGGTACGGTCATCGACTCTGGTGACGGTGTTACCCACGTTATCCCTGTCGCCGAGGGCTATGTCATTGGATCCTCCATCAAGTCGATCCCCATCGCCGGCCGCGACCTGACCTACTTCGTGCAGTC
This sequence comes from Colletotrichum tanaceti, assembly GCA_005350895.1. Taxonomy (NCBI): domain Eukaryota; kingdom Fungi; phylum Ascomycota; class Sordariomycetes; order Glomerellales; family Glomerellaceae; genus Colletotrichum; species Colletotrichum tanaceti. The sequence goes on from PJEX01000010.1 coordinate 128,349, forward strand.
CCTGCTGCGCGACAGAGGCGAGCCGGACTCGTCGCTCAAGACGGCCCAGGAGATCAAGGAGCAGCACTGCTACGTGTGTCCCGATATCGTCAAGGAGTTTTCCCGCTACGATCGCGATCCCACCCGCTTCGTCAAGCACCCTGTGCTCCAACCTGGCGGCCGCCAGGTCTCCGTCGATGTCGGATACGAACGCTTCCTCGCTCCCGAGATCTTCTTCAACCCCGAGATTTACAGCTCCGACTTCCTCACTCCTCTTCCCACTGTCGTCGACAACGTCATCCAGTCGTCGCCTATCGACGTGCGTCGCGGTCTCTACAAGAACATTGTCCTCTCTGGCGGCAGCACTCTGTACAAGGATTTTGGCCGTCGTTTGCAGAGAGACATCAAGCAGCTGGTTGACGCGCGCATCCGTGCCAGCGAGGTCCGTAGTGGCGGTGCCAAGTCCGGCGGCTTGGAGGTTCAGGTCATCACGCACAAGAGACAGAGACACGGCCCCTGGTTCGGTGGTAGCTTGTTGGGCCAGACGCCCGAGTTCCGGTCCTATTGCCACACCAAGGCTGAGGTAAGAGCGAACAGTGGTATCACGCACACGACTTTTGCTGACTTATTTGACAGTACGAGGAGTACGGTCCTAGCATTGTTAGACGGTTTGCGCTGCTGGGCGGCCCTGGCGGCTCATAAATCAGGGGGAATTTGTAATCTACAGACCAATGTCGCTCCCCGGAAACCCGCCACCGCCACCATCACATCTACTTATTTACGAGAATTCAAAATCATGACCTTGATCAGTCATGTCTTTTTATGCGTTTGTTATGCCCTTTCTCGACCCCTACCCAGGTTGTCTATGAAATCCCGGTGGTGATGACAGTGCCTGCTGGTCTCATATGACCTGCCTGCTGGTCTCATATGACCCAAAGGCCTGCTCCAGCGACCCTCGTATGTTGCGTCTTGTAGACTTGATGGGGCTTGGTTTGAGTTAGGTATCATGGCTGACTGGGCTGGGAGTAGTGGCCATCAGTTGTTGTGTCTACACCGGCAGATGTACTCTGACACCTGTGTGGTAGATAGGTATGTAGGTCGTCAGCAGCAAATCCCGACATGGTTCTAATCCATATATCCATAGGTGACGGCACCTCTTCCTGACTGTTTCTATAGCTCAGTATCAATGTCGAGCGTCACTAGCGAGCACCAATGTCACAGGCAGGGGGACATGGGGCCATTTCGGAGTTGTTACTGAATACTCATTTCCAATAGAGTATTAAACAGGATAGGTCATATCACACAACGCAAAACTCCCACCGCCCATTCTCCCAGGTAATAATAGGTATCCGTCAAAAGAAACCAATCCGATAAACGACATGAAATCGTCCACTCGTCCGCCGTGAGTCGCAACCAACCGCCACCGCCTTGGACTTTTTGCGAGCTCCGATATACTCACCGGCCTTTTCTTTTTACACGACGCAAAACGCCCCCTCTTTTCGGCCAGGAAGTACGGCTTATTTATTAGTGTCGACGACGTAACGGCCGGCAATCTGACCCTTCTTCATCATGTCAAAGACCTCGTTGAGCTGGCTCAGACCGACTGTCTTGAAGGGGGCGTTGATCAGGCCGCGGCGGAAGAACTCGAGGGCTTCGGCCGTGTCTTTGCGGTTGCCGACGTAGCTGCCCTTGATAGTGATCATTCGAATGACGGTGTCGAAGACGGGGGCGCGCAGGTAGGCGTTGGCGGGCAGGCCGATGCAGACGACGGTGCCGCGGGCGCGGACGTACTGGGTGGCCTGCTGGAAGGGCTTCTCGCTGACGGCGAGGAGGATGACGGCGTGGGGGCCGAGGCCCTCGGGGGTGGCCTTCTTGACATCCTCGACGAGGTCGGTCGAGGTGGTGAAGTCGACGAACTCTGTGGCGCCGAGCTTCTTGCACATCTCGCCCTTTTCAGGGCCGCCGTCGATGGCGACGGTGTGGATTCCCATGGCCTTGGCGTATTGGAGGGCCAGGGAGCCGAGGCCGCCGCCGGCACCGACGATGGCGACCCACTGGCCGGCACGAACTCCGGACTCCTTGAGGCCCTTGTAGACAGTGATGCCGGCGCAGAGGACGGGGGCGACGGCCTCGAGGCTGACGTCCTTGGGAATGCGGGCGACGTGGGCCGCCTTGGCAATGGCGTACTGCTGGAAGCTGCCGTCGACCGTGTAGCCGGACAGGAGGGCGTGGGGGCAGAGGGGCTCGTCGGCGTCTTGGCAGAAGGTGCAGGCAAGGCAAGAGCCGTTCAGCCACTTGACGCCGGCGTAGTCGCCAATCTCGACATCCCTGACAAGCTCGCCACGGGCGACGACAACGCCAGCACCCTCATGGCCGCCAACCAGCGGGAGTTTGGTGGCCAGGGGCCAGTCGCCCATCATGGCGTGCAGGTCGGTATGGCAGACGCCGGAGTACTTGATGTTGATCAGAACCTCATCGGAAGCAGGCTTTTGGACGGGGATCTTCTTGTAGATGGCAGCTAGGAAACATCGCGTCAGATACGGAAGTGCGATTGCTATGTGATAAGGTGTGGCATACGTCCACCAGTCTTCTCAATGACCTGAGCCCACTGCTCGGTTGGGATCTCGGGGGCCGTCATTATGGCTACTGGTATCTGTGGTGTTGGAAGGTCACTGAAAAAGAGATGGGGCTTTCCTGTTGAGAGGTAAGAAGAGGTATTGGTGTAGGTATTCAACGGACGACTGTTGAGATTGGATCGCTTGATCTCATCGGACGAGCATAGAGGGTATGGCGACGTGGGCCTTATATAGAGACGAGAGTAACATCTTGGACGAGCCCATAGAGACAGGATCCAGAAGTATAAGTGAAAGTGCAGGGGTTGGAGAGAGCTCGGCACAGTACAGTGGCGGACGGTTCGTGCCAGGGATTGACGGTCTGGCCGAGCTACTTGGATGCACCCGTCGAGTCAAGTCGAGCATACGAGTAGAAGAGAGAGAGAGAGAGAGAGAGAGAGAGAGAGAGAGAGAGAGAGAGAGAGAGAGAGAAGGTAGGTAGGGTAGGGTGGGCAAGGTAAGGACAGGACGGGGGAAAGGATCAGGTGAGGCATAGTATCAGGACCGACTGTGCATCCACTGGACAAGGCTAAAGCAAAATAACGTATGATGTTGACGACAGGCCAGGAACCACAGTCAACCAACGGAGCTGTTACCCCTCACAGTGGTACACCCCAAAGGCCAAGACCCCGGCCGGGTCAAACGCGAGCCGGGTCACCGTACGTCAATCAACTCTGCGGAAGCGTTGGAGAAGAGGAGTTGCCCGAAGGGTGTACAGGACAGGCCTGGGATTGACTGGATGTTTGGTTGGATGCGCTTCCTGCGCGTCTCAAGTCCTGCACTTGCAGTGAGCCCCAGGTTGGAGGAAGCACAGTATCGCGGTGCTCACTCAAATACCAGGTTAGGGCCAACGTACGACAGCAGAAGAGGATGGCGAGGTGCAAGCGATGTCTATGAGATGCATCTTTAATGCCACCCACCCATCAATGCTGACCCAAAGATACAAGATGGGACAGGGGATTGACGAAGGAAGCCCGAGAAGCTCCACCTGATGAGTCGTACTACATGTCTGTACCATAGAGGAGGGGACAGTTTGTGCGGGCTGAATTAGGAAGAGACTGTCAATACCTTACGGATATCCGTACGGATACCGACTGCGGTCATTGCGTAGGTAGAATTCCATTCATGCCACCGTAGGATGTATGTAGGCAGCGCGCCAGCGGAGACAGCCATTTTGCACGTGGCCGGAGGCGCGCACGTGGAGCGCTCCATTCCCCACCAATTGGCTGGAAACCCGCGGATCTACAGTTTCTAAATGCATATCCGTACTTGTATCGTTATGTTACGTATACTAAATGTGGCAAAACATCATTAGAGAAATCTTATAGAAATTAGAAGAAAAGACTATCTTATGCATCTATATACGTATGAGTTTCCGACATTTCCCCCCGATTTCTTTGATCTTATTCTGGCTGACATTCGCTATGTTTTAGCGATACCAGTTCTTCTCGGGCTTTTCTCTGCTTCTTGACAAGTATTATCGAGTTGTTTTATATCAATAGGCGACGACGACTCAGCCTCGGCCAGCGCCCACCTCCAGGTCTTGGTCAGTCTGTAATGGGCTATGTTCTGCTTAGAATAACCATAGGGCACATCTGCGTCCGGGTTGCCGAAGTTTGTAGCCCATTTCACCAACTCGCTGACATTGTGGAAACCCTTTTCTTCTAGTACTGTTTTTGCATATGAGTTATTCCAAGCAATGGTCATAGTATCGACAATGTTTGTCTTTACGGTGTTTCGACCGTGTGGGACCTGCGAAGACACATCAAGCTCCGCCCTTATCAACCTCTTTGGGATGCCAAGGTTATGATCCAGCTTCCCATATGACATCAACTGATGATACAAGAACCAATCGCTGGATTCATCTCGGAGCTGCAAGATAGTTCTAATAATTGAGTTGCCTAGATCGATGTTCTTCTTTAATGTGGTTGTTGCATGTTGGGAGCGGCCTTCTTGGTTCTTTTCTCGGCGTAGGAGTTGGAACTCTGCTTCCACCCGCTCGAGGTAGTAACTGTATGAGCTTCTATTACGGTCTGCGGCGTCCCAGAGAGAAGGACCTCTAAGCTTCCTATCTGGATTTGGCTTTTCATAGAACCGTTGACTTTCAAGATAAGGGTCGAGATTAACAGCGTGGATTCCTGTGTTAAGTCCAAGATCGAGAAGCGACCCAGCGACCATGTCAATCGTCAGGTTTTTGTCCCCCTTGTACCATGGAGCCCGTAGTGCGGCGTATTTGTATTGGGGTTTAAAAGGTGTACCAGTGGGTGGGGTGTGGATGCGTCTTTGGAATTCACCGAATGTATACTTGTTGTCAATATCGGATCCTCTATTGTTATAGCGAGGCTCAGGCCAAGGCTTCTGATGTTCTTCATCCGGGTAGAAATGCGGAAGCACCACTCTCTGGTACTTGGCACCATAGATTTCACTGTTCCATTACACTATTAGCTGTGTGTACTGTAGGCATCTATAGAATAACTTGAAGCATACCAGAAGGCGTCATATCGAGTCCACAAATAAAGTCGTTCATAAGCATGAGACGCGTCGTTGCCTGAAGAAACTAGCACTAAGAGCTCTGCCACAAGCCATCTTGTGCTTAACCAGACCAGCATACGTAAGAGACTACGCATACTAATTGGGTTTAAGGGGGGGGGGAAGGAATCAACAATTAGAACGAGGAAGATAACGAAAGAAAGACTATCTTCTGCAAGTATATATAGAAGACACTCTCAGGTAAGCCACAAAGTGTTACATTGGACTATCAGTCGGATTGATGGTTTGGATTATGTAGTTTACAAGTGTTCCAATATGGACTTCTTCACCAAGAAAAAAACCTAAAGACTTAGTCAAACTCTATCCTGCATATGCTCGCTCATGGTCCGTAAATGATCAATAAACGATAGTTCAAGCCCAATGTCACCAGCCAAGACCGAATCTGCCAAAACATCTGCCACATTACTGGTACAGGTATAATTACTCCGGACCTGGCCGATTGAAAGGGCATCACGTTGACAGATTGGTAAGGGTAACCGTGAAGGGTCAATTATGCGTATATTGAATGCATTGGCCTTCGTGTGGGTACGCCCCTCCAACACCACTCTGCTTGGCGCCCAATGCTTGGGGACACGAGTGACGTAGTAGAGGTGAGTGGGCAGTGAGCTTCTTCCCCAGCAGCAGCAACAACAACAACACCAGCAGATGTGAGCGTGGGAGAGTGGAGCCACGGGCCTTGTATTCCTGAAACCCCGGCCGGCCTTGTCTGGCCAATGTTGGGCTCGGCCGTCGCCGACGTGTTGGATTGGTTTTGTTGGTTGGCAGCTGCGCCCATCGTCCCATGCCAACTCTGCCTGCGTTTTGTCTATTAGTCCTGACTGGATCGGCGCACCCCATCTGCTGATATGGCAGATAAGATGAGACCGAGAGTAACGGCGAGTATGAGGGCGGGATTGACAGGGAGCCCAGGTTGCGGTATTCGGTATTCAGCTGCCCATGCTACTACAAATCATTATGGTCGGGAGACGTGGCTGGTGAATTGTATATTCTGGTGTCGCCGAAAGAAGCTTTTGCGCTGTAATTAGGGTCGAAGAAGTACCCGGCCAAGCATGAGATTCTGGACTGGAGATGGAAAAGCAGACAGCAGAAACGGTGCCACAAAATGCCTTTTCTCCACCCATGTAATTATCTGATCCTTTCACTACGATGTAGTCGATCCAAGAGATTGCTCTTGATTGAGTGATTTCTGAATGGAAACCACGAGTAAATTGGACCATGCGCTCCAGGCGTTGGTCATCCTCTGTTAGTGGGGATCGGCTACAGCCTGGCAGCCTGCTCACGAGGCATCCGGATGGCCTTACTGAGAGCGAGATAGACGCCACCGCAATTGACACCGAAAACAAGCCACTCCGATATGCACCCGTATCTTAAGGTCAACATTCCACTCCGCCAGCGCCTGTCGTTTTCTACCAGAGAAACAGATCAGCAATCGGTTAGAGAACCCACTGACACAAAACAAGAACTGGGGAATGACAGTACCTCTCTCCGACTTGACCCCAGAGGCAACCGCATGAGCCACGGTCCGAAGTCGCAGGGACGTACGGATACGTGGCTGCGAATAGCTCCACAAACTTCCCCTCCGTTCGCCCAGAGCGGGACTGGCGGATCATGCACCTCGCAGCCCCAGCCCAACATGATGCACCTCATGGTCCATGGAGCACACCAGTGGTGAAAAAAAGGTACCTAGAATGGAAGCCGCAAGCCGAACACTGCGACTACCGGTACGGCTGCCGGGAATCATCCCTCCACATTCTCCCCGTCCCCCGGCACCAATCATTCGTCCTTCATGTGCGCCGTCGGCTGCGTGCAAGTGTCTAATCCCGCCGCCGCATCCGTCCTTTCCACCTCCCCCCGGTAACAAAACACCGCCTCCGCACCTTCGCTCGAACGGAGCTTCATCATTCATGATCCAAGCGCCTGACGCAGACGACCCCCACTGCGTCCGTCATAGGTAGGTAGTCATCCACAAGCCCGGCGCCTACTGGCGGCACCCCGCGATTCTCAAACGCTCCCCCCGGGGGGCCCCCAAGGCTATCTATCATTCCCCGCATTGGAATACTACGTAGTACGTAAGAATACCTAGCCACTTTCTCACGCAAACGGTCGATCCTATCTCGCTTTCTTTGGCGTTGTGGGGAAGCTTCTGCAGCTCGAGGCCGCCCTCGGTCAATACTCTCCGACACTGTGCAACGCATCCTGTTCTGGGATCCCATCGTCTGCTGACGCCCGGGTTCTTCCTGGGCTCCGGTGGTGCGGCTCCTTCATGGACGAGCGGAGGTCTGCCTACTGGCGCTGCCGGCACACTCTTTGTGGTTCGCGCCACTCAGTTATCCGGCTCGGGCAGCCGAACGTCAGCAATGACCCCGGAAGACCGGAAGATTCTTCGACAGACAACACACAGACGAGACGAGCAAGTCTGGCGAGAGAAGGCAATCCAAACCCTCCGGAATGGGCTTAAAATTATGTGGAGAGACTGTGTGCTCGCCTCAGATTCGAACGCTGAAAACCCAAACACCACTTCAAAACGTAGTGGGAGGGCAGCCGGAATGCCGAGCCAGAGAACAGTGCCGCGCGTGCCTCGTCAATAACAATGACACACATCCACAGAGCGACCGGTCGAAGAGGAGTCGAGCAACGCGGAGCGGCCTCGCGTAGGTAGTTAACCCCGCTTGTTCGAGTCGTCCCATCAGCCCATTTCCTATCCTGAGATGTTCAGCTCGCTCTTTCTGGGGTTGATTAAACCCAGTGTAATCCGGAGAAGCGGGGTTGCCCAACCACGCTGCGCCAGTTGGACTCGTCTACCTACCGACGAGCAACAACCATTTTCTCGACGTCATTCATGGCCAACAGAATGCCATAAGTTGCTGCGGGGATGCTAGAACTGTGAATGAGCCTGCGGCATCGTCACAGGCATGTCATCGCCATAAATCCGTCTTTTTGCCAGTTGTACTCAAAAGAAGCCTTGTTCTTGGCCCCTACTGACAAATCAGCTCGTCTCAAACACCCCAGTCGACACCTTGCTTAAAAGACGAACGCTGATGAGACCGACAACTTGGGACTGACGGCCGGTTTCAAAATGGGAAACGAAGTCTTATCCCTCTTCCGAGGGCTGTGGCTGCGCGACATCGTTTCCCTGGTCGTCCGGGCCACCATGTGTAGTAGTAATAACAGTACGGGACATAAGGGCCAGGAATTTGACAAATTCGCCATGACTGACAGGTCAAAAAGGGGCGCTGCAGATTGGGATCTGGTCTTGAAATGGAATAAGCCACGCTGTGACCCGTCCGAGTTTGACGCAACACCCACCGTCTGAGCTGGAATGCGCGTTCTTGCCTCATGATTCTTCATCGGACCGTCGCTGTCGGGAGATAGGTAGTATCGCCGACTGGCTCTGAAAGTTGAACCTGGTCGTGATCTCCCGCCATGTGGAGTCCATCAGGTGAGCCGTGGGAAGGACAGATACCTAGGTACATGGAAAAGAAGCGATTGTTTAGGAATGGATACATGAGTCACGGGTAAGGCGAAATTCACATCCAACAGCTGGAGTCGGATCGATAGCTCAGTGGTAGAGCGAGAGATTGCAGCTTCCGCAGCAACCTATCTCTAGGCCCCGCGTTCGAATCGCGGTCGGTCCTCTCACTTTTGCTTTTTGCCCAACTTGACTTTCCTGAGCACGCTGAGATAGATACTAACTAACTACACTACTACTACTTTACTGCCAGTCAATTGCTTGATATTCTGTCGCCTCCTCTGTGCACAACAAACGACCTCCGTTCAGGCAGATTTGTTTTGCCGGCCCTCAGGATCGGTTGCAAAAAAAGGGGGAACCAGACGTGCCCCGATCAGCGATTCGCCCCCTCGCATCGGAAGCCGTTTAGATGCAATGGAGAGCGTCATGCGGGAGGGAGGCTTGGCGGACTTTCTCCGGCCCCCCGCCCTTCCAGCTCACCTCGGCTCACCCGTTTCTTGCGTCGCAAGTATCGTTTTATCGGAAGGGACGGGCAACTTACTTTGGGCGGCCAGCACTTACTTGGTGGTCTCGTTCTCCCTCCAGACAGCCGCACTTACATGCAGTATCCTTGTGGGTCCGTTTCGAACGCTCGATCGCGATGCAGAGCCAAAGTCAACCGGCTAACAACAGCCTCCACATCTCGGGATGATGGCCACCATGTCCAAACGTAGGCGGCCAGAAGAGGGAGGCATCACCCCAAATGGAAGAGGGTCGGAGCTAGCCGCGGCCTAAGCAGAAGCAACCTTTCTTTACATGTGCTGCTCGGTGATTGATCGAAACAGCTCGCTCAGTTAAGACGATGTTTGCTCCTGCTTCGCTCTCGCCCGCGCCCAGCTTGCGAAGGCAGATACGTCAGCGAGCTGTCAACTGCAACATTCACTCTGCTCTGAGCCCCTTTCGGCTTCCATTTATCCATTTAGCTCCCCCCCCACCCTACCTTCTCGTGTCCTGGAGACACCTGTCATGCTCAAGTATTGTTGTTGTACTTAGTGTAGTTGACAGGGAACTTAACTCAACTTCCACTTCACTTCATCCAAGATGGGTCTTATCGAGAGCCTGACGGCCGTCAGCCCGCTCTACTTTGCGGGCACGTTATTCGGGGCTTTCGTCCTACTTCTGGTCTTCTACAGAGCCAGAGCCGATTACTACATCAGCAGATCGGGCGGCGTGAGAGCGCCAGTCATCGCGTCCAACCCGATATCAGGTAGCTACTATGGACCTACTGACCTCTACGTTAAGAGCCGCAGCTGAATAGAGTGCAAAGCGATCCCGGTGTTCCTCAAGCTCGGCGGCTACCAGCTCAGACACCAACTCCTCGCGGGGTTCAATGCTCTCTTCAACGTTGCCACACCCGAGTGCCCGAACACGGCCGAAATCAGCTTCACAAACAAGGTCCGGTTCCTCATCACCAGGGAGCCGGAGCACATCAAGACGATTCTCACCTCCAAGTTTGCGGACTTTGGAAAGGGCTTCATGTTCCACCAGGTCTGGTCCCCGTTCCTGGGCGACAGCATCTTCACCACCGATGGCAAGACGTGGCAGGACAACCGGAGCCTGATCCGGCCCATGTTCATCAAGGACCGAGTCAGCGACCTCGCCATCTTTGACAAGTGGACCAACATCATGATCGAGAAATTCCCGGCGTCCGGCGTGACATTTGACATCTCGGACCTGTTTTACCGGATGACGCTCGATGTGACGACCGATTTCCTGCTTGGGCACAGTGTCAACAGTCTCGGGAAGTGAGTGGATCGAAATCGTCGATGGCCGGTGGAAAATGATACTGACGTGCGGAACAGCCCGAAGCATCAATTTGCGCATGCCTTCAACGAGGTTCAGAGCTATCAGATGTTCTACACCATCATGGCGTGAGTACCCCAGGACGGCAAGGGGCGCTTTTCTTCAGCTGACACATCGGCAGGCCGTTTGAACCCATTCTGCCCCGCGGCAAGTACAATCGCGGCATCAAGGTGATTGAGGAGTTCATTCACCCCTTCATCCAGGAGGCACTCGCTCTACCGCCCTCGGAGCTCGAGAAACTCTCCAAGTCGGACAAGGACTTCACCTTCCTCCACAACATCGCCCGCTTCACGCGCGACCCGAAGGTGATCCGCGACCAGCTCGTCGCCATCCTCCTTGCCGGGCGCGACACGACGGCGGCGACGCTGTCGTGGACCCTGTACGAGCTGTCGCACTACCCGGCCATCTACGCCAAGCTCCGCGACGAGATCCTGACGACAGTGGGGCCGACGCGGGCGCCGACATACGAGGACCTGAAGAGCATGAAGTACCTGGCCAACTGCCTCCAGGAGACTCTGCGGCTGTACCCGGCGGTGCCGTTCAACGTACGCTCGGCGCTGACGACGACGACGCTGCCTGGGAAGAATGGTGCGCCGGACATCGCCGTGCTCGAGGGCGATTCGGTGGTGTACAGCACGCTCTCAATGCAAAGGCGACGGGACCTGTACCCCGAGGTTTCCGAGACGTTTGCGGACCCGGCTATCTATAGTCCTGAGAGGTGGGAGAACTGGCAGCCGAAGCCGTGGCAGTACGTGCCGTTCAACGGCGGCCCTAGAATCTGCGTCGGGCAGAACTTTGCCAACACGGAAATGGCTTACACGAGTGAGTGAAACACCCTCCCGACCTTCTGTGCCCTCCTTTGGCGGCCAATGCGTCAATAAGTGAGGCATGGCGCAGTTTTTGATCGGTTACTGACATGCGCGCAGTGGTCCGACTCCTGCAAAAATTCGAGAAGCTCGAGTACCGTGGCGACTGGGACGCGCAATTCCTGAAGGCGGAGATCGTCGGCGCGCCAGGATATGGTGTGCCGGTTGCGTTGTTTGAAGCCGTCGACGGAGAGATGGCGTAGAAGCTATTATGAAGGAGGGGGGGCGTTGCTAGAGGGTACGAGCGAATATTGTATTTGTCCACAGAATACCGGGAGAAAGAAAAAAGAGAAAACGGCCACGAGCCGGCGGCTGGCTGCTGGGATACGAAATTTACGAGGGCGGGGTGTTATTTAAAGTTGGGTTGGTACTGTGACGATGATCATCTCGGAGGGTGTAATTACCTTTGTCGATAGTTTGGTCGATTAGCGAGGACTCTCTCTCGGTAGCGTAGGTTCGGGGTCAATGAAACCGGCGTTTTGGTTTTTGTCGTCGATGTGCGTTCTTACAGCTAAGGTGTTACAGCTAAGGTGATGGCGAGAAAGCCGAAAGTTGCTATCGAGGTCGTACTCACCGGAGACATCATCATGGAGCAACACGCGGTACCGGGGTCTCCAGGGGGTGTGATGTCGCATCAACCCGCAAGCCCACGATATCGGCGGTCAAACCGTCGTCGACGTTGACGTCGAAAGCGGTGGCATTCAGGGGGCCCTGGCAACATTTCATTTCACGAGGCACGACCGACTCGTCCTTCCTCCCGGCGGTAGCGGCGCACGGTCGACAAGAACCAACGATACGCTCAGACGGGACTTGGTGGAAAAAACGGTATCCGGAGATATATGTCACGGTTGAATACACGCGAGCGCGTGCGCTGTCAGACGGGTAGATGCCAGGGTCCCTCTCTCCGAAGACGTGTGTTGTGCGTGTGTGTGTAACTGATTTATAGTATGTCGGGGCCTCTTATGGGAGCGTGTGGTTTGATGGCGGATGTTTTGATGTTGTTTCTTTTATCGAACAGGGGTGGCTTCTTGTCACCGTTGATGGCGCCTGGAGGACTTGGGGAAGGAAAGAATGGTGGATCCCTCTGATACTGCATTCGTATGCATCAAGGAAGAAGAGACGCGCTTGATGACGGATGGTCTGGTCTGGGCTGGGGGTTCTTTGACCTTTTGCGGGAGGAAATGATGGTGATGTCCATCTGAGGAAAGTGAGACCATTGTGGAAATTCAGTCCCACAACCACGATGGCGGATGGCAATACTGCAACGCAATGCGGGATGTAGATTCCCCGCCGGGCGTTTGTGAGACATGCCGCCGAAGAATTCCTTTGTTCCCGTCGTTGCATCAACAGCACAGCGCGCCGAGCAACCGAAATGCAGAGAGAGAGAGAGAGCAAAGAACGCATATCACTGCTGGAGAACCTCACCACCATCCCAAGCAAGGCCTTTGGCGTGTGACCAGGACTGTGATTGGGTCTCTCGGGCCAGACCGCCTTCAATAACCCCTCCAGCTGGTGGGCTGGGATGCCCGTTTTGGGAATGGCTGGCAGGGTTCAGCTCAGAAAAGAGCAAACGGGCCCAGTCTTGCCAATTGACCACCCCGCTCGCCGCTGCCTTCTAAGTTCTCTGCGCTCTCCTCCTTCCACCATCATCAATCGTTGCTGCATGAGCTTCCAATGCTTGCCCTCATCCACTCCACTCCCAGCTCCCTCCTGCCGCAACTGCGAGTCCTACGACCAACAGTTTGTTACAGGCTCCAACGGATACACTGTAGCACGCAGCACAGGCATCTGCGCGCCCGCACCTGCACCTGCATCCGCACCGTCTAATACTCGCAAAGCTGCCGCCCCAGACCAGGGCACTTCCCGGCACCTCCTCCTTCGTCCAACCGGCTCCAACCCTGGCCCCATCCAGGACCGGTCGCTGGAAACCCGCCCGTTCACGAACCTCTTCGCCTTTTCGGCACATCGCGTTCTTTCCTCTTCTTCCACGCTCGGATAACTGCCGTCATCTTTTCTTTTCACCTTAATTCTTGCAGGTTCTGGGGAACGACACCCTGCCTAATGTCACTGTACGTTGCCGTCTTTGGTGCACAATTGACAGTTCCGGTCAATTAAGCAAGACATTCTCATACTGACCTTACTCTCCCAGCTTTCCATCCTTTTAGACACAGACCGCCAGCCAGCGACCTCATCCGGTCACACACGCTCTCTCTCTCTCTCTCTTTCTCTACTTTTCTCTTTCCGACCCAAGTCGCTCGGCGCGCCTACGTTAATTCATTCCTGCCTCTTTTTTTCTGTCGACAACGAAGACGACAAACCCCACATACGCTCTTTTCTCTTACATACGCTTCTCCATCGCGTCAGCTACCCACCCGGGTGACCTCTGTTCCGTAATTCTCTTCACCTCATAACCCCACAACTTTGCAACGCTTGCGAGCCAATGGCAATACAATGAACGCGACTCCCACGAATCGGCTCAAACTGACGCCGGGTAATTCCCCTTATCTTCAACGACCAACCTCCCGAACCCCCCTCCGCGGACGCCTCCCCCGTGAGTCCCGCCTCTCTCTCAAGCGGGTGATCGGCACCACCTGTGCCTCGCCCACGGGCTTTGACACCGTAAACTCCTCTTTCGCGTACATCGCCGGCGGTGCCGTCGTAGTTGTCGACGTCGACGGCGAGCACTACGCCCAGCGCTTCTACCGCGCCCGCCCTACCGCCACTCCCGTCTATGGTTCCGCGTCCCTGTCGAATAATTACTCAGCACCATCGACGCCCAAGGCCAACGATAGTAGAAACCGGGTCGCGGCTGGAATCCGCGAGTCGCAGAGCTGGTCCGACTCGCCAAGCTCGACATGGACGAGCCGTGAGCGCATCAAGGCGGCGACATGTCTGGCGCTGAGCCGCGACGGAAGATATCTGGCCGTTGGCGAGACTGGCTACGCTCCGCGCGTGCTCATCTTCAACCTCGAGGACGCATCGTCCGACGTTCCCTTGGTGTCCCTTAGCGAGCACGGTTTCGGCGTGAGGGTGGTGGCTTGGTCGTCTGATACCAGATGGCTTGCTTCTCTGGGCACTTCCAACGACGGCTTCCTTTTCATCTGGAGGATCGACCCTCGTACGGGCGCCGCTAAGCTGTACCAGCAAAATCGATGCACCTCCACTATTAAGGGAATGGTATGGATGGGCAACAGCCTGGTGACGCTCGGTGTGCGACACATCAAGATATGGCGAGTCGAGGAACCCCAGGCGACCTCTCCGTCAAAGTCTAGGTTCAACGAGGCCAATTCCACCCCTCAGCCGCCTCAGAGACTCCTAAACGGGCGCAATGTGCTTCTCGGCTCACTGCTGGAAGCATCCTTCAGTTGCGCGGCTGTGGTCGATGAAACGAACATAATTATCTGCTCCGAGGCCGGCGACGTATGCATGGTGGACGACGATGGTAAACAATCGAGACTCATCAAGTGCCTCAATGTGGACTTCCCTATCACCTCCATCACCATCAGGCATGCTACCGCATACCTATCAGGAAAGGCAGGCCAAGTCGCTACGCTTAACGTGAGAGCGGTACTCGACAGCCTTCCGGATAGCGTGCTTTCCCAAAGCGTGGCGCCGTCTGGGTTGGTGGCCATGGGCTTTCTCACAGAAAACCTCGTCACCATCGATGAGAAGCACACCGTCGATATATGGAGCTCCAGCTACCTGCCAGGGAAGAACGAAAAAGACCCCTCCCATGTTTCCATACCGGGCCACGGAGATCAGATTCTAGGAATTCAGACCTTGGCGAAGCCGAACGACCAAGACGCAGATTTCTTCACCTGGTCCGGCTCTGGCAAGGTCATATTCTGGGACATGAAAGGTAGGATCAAGTGTTCACTCGATGTGTCCATTGAACAGGCCATCCCTGAGAACGAGATGGACCCGGTCAACCAGCTCAACGTGGTCCGAGCCACCAGGGCTGGGAAGATGCTTGTAGCAGCCGACAAGTTTGGAGTCCTTAGAATCATGGATCTATCTACAAAGGAGTGTCTGCTTGAGACGAAGGCGCATTCCTCGGACTGCCAGGATATCACCATCTACGAAGACGACAACAAGTTTCTGCTGGCGACATGTGGCAGGGACCGGACAGTACAGCTGTTCCACCGCTCATCAACCGGAGAGTTTCGGCACTACCAAACGCTCGAGTTCGCCGCCAGAGTCGTACAAACTCTCATTCCGGCAGAGGATAAAATTATGACATGTTCTCTCGACAGGACTTTGCAAGTCTATGACATAGTCTGCAAGGTGGAGGATGTTGACGAGATTGCTGCTCTCCCCTCGCGGACCAACATCCTGAAGGCAGCGCCGACGTCCTTTGCACTGGGTCTGGACGACAGAACCGCATTCGTCTCCATGTTGGACCGCTCGGTCTGCCAATACGATCTTTCCAATGGCAAGCTTCTCAACTGCTTCAAATGTGTTGACGAAGGCGGATATGAAACAGCCATAATGGACTCACTGATCTTCAGTCAGCCTGCTGGCAAAGACTCGGGCGTGCTGCTGGGCGTATCGAACACAGACAAATCCGTGCGTCTCTACGATGCTCACTCTGGCCAGTTCGTGGACAGAGAATGGGGACACACGGAGGCCATAAACGGCGTTACGTTGACTGACGATGATGATGGCTCTCAGAGAGTCATTAGCGTCGGATCGGACGGCACTGTGATGCTCTGGGGTATGGACGGCGAAGACGCAGCGCCGTCCTCGATTAGCAGAGACCCGTCGCCCATGAAAGACGGATCTGCTGCTGCTAGACCACCACTGAGGCGCGTACTCTCAAAAGCTGAACTTGCCGAGTTCCAGCGACCCTCTTCTGCGCAAGGGGGCCGTCGATCGCCTCCTAGGACCATTCGGAGGCGGACGTCGCGATATGGCTTGAGCAACAGCGTCAGCACGCCCAAGACGGCTATGCAAAGCAGCCCGCTCGTCGAGGATACCCCGTCGCGGCGGTCTTCCGGCAGTCAGTCAGGCAGTCCACCGATCAGCCCGAAGTCTAGAGCCCCCAGGCGACCCTCACTTTCGTCCTTGGGCCTGCCGCCGAAAAAGAGTTCGCCGAACCTGCGCGGCTTTGGTAGCCTCAACATGGCCACCGAGCAGACTTGCCGTTCGCTAAGAGCGTACAGAAAAAAGCTTTCATCCACGGACCCTCTCAGCGAAGACGTTATTTTCGAACTCGAACAAGAACTGCGACTGACGGCCGCCGCGCTTGGTGAACGGGCCACGAGGACTAAAGCCATGCACGACACCGCACTTATCAGTGGCCTCCTTGACCAATACGAGGAGCGTCTGGCTTCTATGCTCGACGAGAAGCTGCGAAACACCTTCCAGACGAGGGAAGTCACCACTCCAAGCGAGGAGAGGGAAGATGTCCTCCTCTCCCAGCGACCGGGCACGGCCGGTGGCGAAACAAACTCTACAGTATCATCATCATAACACACTCATTGTATTTTTACACCATTTTCACTTTACTAGACTGTACAACATTTGCTGGGCATAACGGCGTAATCTGGATATGGGTACTCGGCGTTCCGGGGTTGAACCGGCTTCTCATCACCTACAGCACGAAGCCCGGCCGAATTTTTCGACGTATCCGGTCGTGGACTGGACTTCCGGGATAATTCAGGCAGATTGGGGTATCGCAAGAACTCAACTCTTATTTTACTCGCCGCATTCACTATTTGTTTTACTCGGTCCTCGAGACAACAGCAGCGGCAGCAGAGCGGAAGCGAAACTTTTCCTCTTCTTTCAATTACAAGAACACAAATCCCGCTACAGGGAAGGGAAAGCCTGGACGAAGTGGCAGAGGCGAACCGGAGCCCGGAGTTTGTTATTTTTGGTCTGTCCAAGGATACAATGGAGAGCAGACAGCGGAGCGGGGACATAGGAAATTGGGGATGACGGAAGGTTGGGGACGAACTGCCATGGATAGCGCGTGGATTTGGAAAGGGGGGAGGGGAAAAGAGACTGATCCGGACGTTGGAATCACCTTTTCTTCTTCACCCTCGTGTCTTGGATTTTTCAGTAAACATGCTTGTTTGGGGTTACTGCATGTTCCCCCAACGGTTGGCGCTCCTTCTGTTATTTTCATGTTTGTCTTGTTGAAACAACGGGCGCCGGAACTATACTACGTGACGAGGCCTCGCCCGTCTTTGATCACTCCCATCCTCGCCGTCTTGGATGGAGCCGTGAGGCAAATCATGATGTCCGTCTACTCTGTAGAGCCCATTGAGCCGGCCGCGCGTCATGTTCATTCGTGTTGGATTATGTACAGGCCGAAGTAGAAGAATGAATGTGCCTCTCCCCGCCGCACCTTGCCTCCAACTAGACTAGACTACCACCTCCTCTGTTGTTGGGTTTGTTTGACATGTTGCCGTGTTCCAAGAAAAGAAAAAGGAGAAAAGCAAAAAAAGAAACATGGATTTTCTATCCAACGCCGCAGTGAACCTCCTTGTTCTACATGGAATCCACCGAATGCCCGCCGCCGTGGTGAAGAGCATCGCACCTTTTCAGGCGTCGGGGTCGATCAAACCACGAGGCCCTCTTCTAGCGCATCGTCCCTCTCCAGCTTTTCCAGCCCCGTCACCACGGCACCGTATACCCGCAGCGGGACCGCCACCTCGAAGCTCTCACATGCCACGTTCTCGACGGCCACGAGGACCAGGCCTCCCCGCTCGTCCCGCGATATCTCCTCCAGCAGCGGATGCGTGCTGGGTGCCTCGCGCTCGAGCTCCGTCTCCTGGCTCGGCACCACGAACTCGACGCGGATCTTCCACTCGAGCGACACGCCCGTCGTGACGAATTCGGGCGTCGCATTGATGGGAATGGTTGGCGTGAAGACCATCCTTCGAGAGTAGAGGGTCGCCTCCGAAGCGGAAACGTGGACTTTGCGCGTCACGCGGTGGATGGAGGCCTCCGAGCGGATGGCCAAATGGGACTCGACTCGTTCAGCGGACTCCAAGCACGAGTGGACTGCGTAGCAGGGAATCTCGGCGTCGGTGAAGTCGATGGCCATAGTAACGGGTTCACCTAGACGGTACGAGGGGCGCGTGAGCATGACAACGCCGACGCGCTGTCCGTTGCGGGCGATCTCGAAACGGTTGGGGCTTTGTTGGCCCTCAGATGCCATGTTACTGCGCATGATGGCCAGGTTGATGGCCTCTGTGGCGGTCGTGGCTTCTTCAAACATCGATGGCCGTCGAGACCCCGGGTACGCTGTGGGTGAGAGCAGGCCTGTGCTAGAACCTTGACTTGGTCTCGTGAGAAGTTCGTCGACATAGATGAGGAAGTCGTTGATAGTCGTATCCGCTACCGGCGTCTTCAGCTTCTTGATCTCGTTGAGTGTCGACAGCTTGTCGACGGCCTTGATCTTTGCCTGGTCGCGGAGGATAATGTAGGGGTTCATGAGGTCGTGGCCTAAGATCTCTCCGTAGTTGTTCACGCTACCCAGCACCCTGAAGGGTATCTCGACGGAGCGTACCTGCTGCTCTTTGGAGCCGCCTGCTCGTTGCGTGCCAATAACCAAGTTGTAGGAGATTTTCACCGCCTTTCCCTTATGTGTCGGTGGCAGTCCCTTGGGGAGCTGAAATGAGTACTCGAAAGCTTTATGTTCTCCCGGAGCAAGGTTCAGATCCACGAAGAGAATCGACTGAGGAGTCGAGAGCAGCGGGACGGACTTGGAGCTCGCGATGCCACGCATGTCTTTGATGCTGCTGACCTCGCTGGCTCCAAGCAGCTCCCCAATCGAGTTGCTGATGCTCCCCCAGCCGAAATTTCGAAGGAGTCCACTGTCCCGCTTCGAAGATTCCACTCCAATGACACCACCTCCTTGGCCGCCTACGACGGCCTTACGTTTGACTTGCTCAAAGGGGCCCAGGTTGATGAGCGAACCGTCGAGGGTGAATGAGCCCTGGATCTGGGCGTAACCCATCATCAACGACTCTGGTTGCTTTGAATGGTGGGAGGCGAGGTTTGAAGACCGTCGAAAGTGCGGCGGCCGCATCGGACCTCTTGTGGGCTGCATTGGGTACTCGGAAGCCAGTGTCTCTGTCGAGTTGTTGCTCATCGAGTAAAACTCCCCACTGCTACGCGGTGTGCCGCCTCCCATACTTGTCGTTGACAGTATACGCATAGCCGGAGTCGCATGCTCGTTGTGGTTGGCAGGAGTGCCATCTTTGGATCGTATAGCGAGGCTCGGAGGCACTTCGGGGTTTGGGCTCAGCAGCCCGTCGTGATGTTCTGCTATAGGTGTGCTTTGGGTATCTGATACCGGAGACTGGACCACTGGGAACCGAAATTCCGCCAGCGCGTTGTTGGGGGATCTCACGAGGCGTTGTGTGCCTTCCGCGCTAGGGGTATTCGGTGAAGTGGAGGATCGCGAGGTCGCAGAAGGTGTGTCGGACGCGGAAGTCGAATTGAACAAAGGCGAGCTAATGTGCCTTGGTGATGCTAGATTGTGTCAGCAATCAGGGTGAGCGTCACGATAGGGCGCCAAATCACTGACCAGACTGAGGCGCGGTGAGCCCCAGACCCAGAGCAGCTCCGCGAGGGACGATCTGGAGACTGGAAGCTCGCGCGTGGCCGCGAGCAGGCCGATGCGCCTTCACAGAGCTGGCATCGCTCTGGTTGTCGTCGGGTATTGTGCTTGTGGAGCCAGTTGACACAATGGAGACGGACTTCCTGTGACCGTTGCTGCGATTTTCGAGGGCGCTGGGGGGATGTGATGAGGGCCATGGTATCGAGCCTGCGCGGCTACGCGACTGGGCTGCCGGTACGTTGAGAGATAGGGCGGATCGGTGACTGCGGGTTTGAGCAGAGTTCGGCGGGGTTAGGCCGGTGCTGGGCTTGCCTCGCAGCAGCGGCGAGACTTGCCTCGGCCGGTCGGGGGGTGCGAGTCGCTGGGGCTGTCGTGGTTGAGTAGAATCGCGAGCAATGTTCTTGAAGGTGATGGTGCACTTGATCTCCTCGCCGGCAAAGACGGTTTGGTCGTGCCAGCGGATAAAAACTCGAATGTTGCTGGAGGCCTCTGGAGACGGAGGCATGATGGCGCTCCTGGTTCGGGTCGGACAGGAGAGGAGAGGAGCGAAGAGGTGAGGGGAAAGGATTGAATGATGTTGCAAACGAATCAGCTGGGCATCACATGTCTGGCATCAACCATCGTCGCGTCTGTATCCGTGGATTGGTGATGGACAACGAGTCCTGACAGGTGCATTGAACGTCATGGGTTTCCGAGTTGGCGGGAGACGGGAGGTTTGAGCGAGCCGGGCTAGCTCCAGCGTTGACGGGCCCCTTCGGCGCGCGATGCAGGGGTTGAGTCCACATCCCCCGTTTCCTTTCGCAGTTCTAGCGTCCCGGTCACCTCGACACCTTACCTCAGCAGGCTGGCCCAATGTAATTCAACAGGTGCAGCATCAGTCAGGGTACGTACCCCACTCACAACTTCAGCGTTCCACTTACACAGAGACCTCGTCTGATGCTCATTCAGCTTCTAAGGCAGACTATTTGCTTTCAACAGCCCATTTCTACTACCAATACTTTCCTTTAACTTAGTGGCAGAAGAATCACATGCCAAGTGTGTATATACATTATGGGACTGACACTTTGTTCCTTGAACGGCAGGAGGTGCCCTTGCAGCTGTGTCTACCGCAATTTCTCACACCACTCAGCTTGAGATGGAAGGAAGAATGGAAGGCGTACCTGCCTCAAAGACTCAGTTGATTCTGTACTTGCCCAAACTCTTCAATTCTTTCCAGGCCATCTTTTTCTTCTCCCTCCAGCCCTGGCCTTTTTCCTCTTATTTCCACCACCAGGCCTTTTGTCTCTTTTGTTGTCTGTTTATCAAGCGCAGCCTGGCTTTTTCGAATCATCAGCCTATTCCTCCAAGTACCTGTTGGAATCATTTCTCCCAGTAGTACTGTTTTTGTCTTCTTATTTTCAGACCCATCTGAGGTGTGAATACAGGCACGCCAGCTTTGTTCAGTAGCACATCTGTGCCAAGACAGGCTCACCATTCTCTGACAATGGCAATCATTGACACTCTACCGGCTGTCAATGTGTCCGTTCAACTCAACAACTCATTCAGAGATTCTTATGAGTACCCTGATCTGACCCCCTACCCTAGAGAGCGGTACCTTGGAGGGGTTGAGCGTGTTGCTCGAAACTATATCGAGAGTCAAGAGGGTACCGAATTCTGTATCCACGTCAATGTCAACGATGAGCCCTCGATCGACCCTTGGGTTTACAATGAACACGGTCTTCTCTTCTTCCTTTACATTGATGGAATCTTTATGGGTAAGAGATTTTGTCAGAACAAGGACTTCAACCGAGGTGATTGGCATTTTACCTTCTCCTCGAGAAAACACCCCAACGAGGACCGCTCGTCTCTGGTCGAAAGCAGATTCAAGTTCCAGTCAATCGTTACTGGTAAGATAATCCCCTCTTCAGTCCTTGTTTTTTACGGTCTCGAAGCAACACATACTGACATCGCGCATAGTCGACGACGAGCCCACTCACGGCGATTTCCGCCGAGCCCGCGACCTTGGCATCATAGAGGTCAAGGTAAAGCTTGGAAAAGCCTCTGCTATGACCACCTGCAGACGTCGCAGGAACTTCGAGAGAGACTTCCGCGAGCCAGCTGTGGATTCCTTCCTGATTCCGGAAGAGGCGCTCAAAGGTCGCCCGATCTACCACGGAACCTCGTCAGTTGCATTCCATTTCCATACTTCTCTTTTTAACCAAATACACAGTTTCACTGCTCCGGAGATACTTCCTGGAGGCCCACCCCGTTTCAACTCTTTCAAGACAGTCACAGGAGCACTCCTCGCGACGTACACCTTCAAGTACCGATCGAAGGGCAAGTGAACCCCTGGCATCACTTCGGAAAGCAGTGGGCTGACTTGTGTACAGAGGCCTTGAAGATTGAGGAAGTCATTCCTCGCACCCCCAGTCCAGAGCCAATGCCTCAGCGTAGGTCGGTCCGCTTCGACGAACCCTACACCGTTCCGCGTTTCGAGGATCTACATCAGTATGAGATTGAGCGTCTCGCCCGAGAGAGGCTTAGACAGCTGAGAGTAAGAAACAGGCGCCAAAATCTCTGCATTGGCTAACATGTTCTCTAGGATGAGAAGCTCCAGACGCCGAGTTTGAAGAAGCGCACTTACGACGACTACTGCGACCTCACCCAGATTGACGAGCAGCCGGTGCGACCTTACAAAATCATCAAGATGAGGAGCGGCCACGAGGCTATCGATCTCACGGGCGGCTACTAGAGATGTAAGCCGCGAGAGCGTGAGTCAATCGTGAAGGATGAACCGTTGAATGACAACGGGACATTCTGGGTTTCGCTCACCAAGACCAACTGGGACAATCTTGAGGTTCCTGAAGCGGGAGTGGATAGTATGAACAGATTGTGACAGTCAGAACCCCTCGATGGTGGACTAAGTTTGGTTCAAAGAAAATTATGCTGGTTTCCTGAAGGACTTGCCCAATCGGACGGGCGAGAAAAGGATAGGATTTGTGTCACAACGCACAGAAGAGCACCTTTCCATTAGCATAAGTACAGATAGAATACACAGAAAGTCCTTGTACACCTGCCTATCTGTTGATTCTTTTCCCTGGTTCACTTACTTATTTAAAACTAGCTAGGATAAGAGGAGTCGCATCCTCCCTGCCAAAGAATGCATCAGCATGTCATCACCTGCAACTTGCTTGTAAGCAAGCACTCACCTACACTTTGGTCACTACCTACTTACTTAGGTAGGTAGTTCAGGATGCTGACTTCGGTCTGACGAATACTGATTAAGCCGTCAACACGATATGTTGCCAGGAAGACGTCAGAAGACGAAGCAATAACCAAGTCAGACCGCGATTTATGGCTGCCCGTAACGTAGAGTTTCGCCTTAAAACATATGACTATTGTCCAAGCTGAACCCCTTGAGATTCATCGGTACCTGGTAACAAAAAAGGCCCCGGAGGTCGACAACGCGTCGATGAGAACATTACTTGCCGAATTCGTGTCCTTGCTGTAGTTTAAAAGTTTGACCGGACGGGTTATCAATATCGAAAGAACTGAGCATCTCACACAATAGAGTTTTTTTTTATCGTGTAGTCATACACATGAAATGGCACTCGATAAGTTAGTCAAAATATCGTCAAGCCAGAAGATCTCAAATTCCATTAAGTCTTTCCATTTGTGTCCTGTTCTAGGCAAGCTAGGAAAAAGAGCTCAACGACACAGTCCCGTCGCAAGCAAGCCACTAAGGTACCTCCAGCAATCTATGATATCTGAATTGAATGCGGGAGGTAGTCTAAAATAGAAGGCTTAAGAATCGGTAAGATCGATGGTTCCGAATCCGTCAATCTTGTAGACCTTGCATGGGCGAGGATTGTCGTCTTCTTCGGCTTCCCGCTTCACGGTGGCTTCATCCTCCCTCTCGCATTGGGTCTGGGAGAGGTGTCAGCAGCTTTGAAGACGGTCCTACGAGGCGACTTACAAGCTGATCGAGACGCTCTTGGGCGAGTCTCTGAATCTCCGACAGGGGAAGATCGGCAACACTCTGAGGTTGAGGTTCGCGTTTGGGTTCAGGGGAAGGGTCGCGGGAAATGATTCCTTCGGCTTGGAGAGCGGCCCTGGACATGTATCGAAAGATGAATCGGGCAATAGGAACACCAATATACTTGGTTTTAAGACAGCGGGATTTAAGAACTTCTCGACCATCCGAGAAACTAATTGGAAACAGTTAGGGCCTCTCAATAACATAGGTAGAATACACTAAAACTCACCTGGTGCAATGCGTTAGGCTTTTGCCTTTCAAAGCTTTCTCCGCGAACTCGGTCTCTGGATTCGCTTCCAAAGGCCTCCAAGTTGTCTGTCTCAAAAACTTGGACCGGAATATGACAACCTCGATGTTGCCAAGATGTTCCGCGAGGTTCCTGTCCTCGTCGACGTGAGTGTCGCCCTCCTCCACTGTGTTCAAGATCAATTAAGACAAATGGAAGAAGGAAATGACATGTCATAGGCATACCTTTCTTGATAGCCGCGAATTTGAAAAGCTTCAGCGTCGCCATGCCAGACGTGGCCGAGTTGGTCTTGACCCCCTTCACACTTCCTCGTATGGCTTTATCTCGAATTCTTTCCTCCTCGATACATTTACCTGATACCTTTTTGCCGTCAACGTAAGTATTTACCGAAAGACCACTGATGCCGGCGATCCATTTGCGAGCATTCTGGATCTCGAAGTGAACTTCGAACTCTGCATTGTCTTGACTTTCGATGAGTCTGGAGATTGTGTGCGTTGCAAGCCCGGGCCTGACTGACTTTGGAGAAGGTCCATGGTCGTCGTATTCGGTGCAGCCGGCCTCCGAACCATTGATATGAATCGAGATATTGACCTCCGGAAGGCCGTCGATGATCGCCATGGTCGCTAGCTGTGGACGTCCCGCAAGTGTACCGCAAGTGGGTGCGAACTGAACGGGAGGCCGAATGAGAAAGATGATAGATCGAGTCCGAGTATGGAATTGGAGGAAGAACTGACGAACAGAGTATCGAGTGGCGAGTTCGTGAAGAAACGAATAACGACGAGGAGCAGGAAGTCAACTAATAAAACTGGAAAGAGCAGCGGGCACCCGACTTGCCAACCTGCCTAGGAGGAAACCAGCGAACGGACCCCAAAGCGGGAACATTCTACATAGGCTGTAGGAGCCAGAATTAATATTACAAGCTCAGGCTCGTGCGCTAGGCAGAAGCCCTGGAATAGGAGCACGCCAAGAATAGATCAGGTTGCGTTCTCTGGCATAAAAAATACTTATGTGGATTCCTACAATCTGGATAGTTAAGGTTATGTTCACTGATGGTTTCGGGTTCTCGGCACTAATTACTGTTACCTGACGACAAAATACGATGCCACGTAAACCATGGTATTTGCCAGAGGGACACAGTAAGACAGTGTTATTTTCTACATTTGGCTTGAAGACTCTTGAAGTTGTAGATGAGACCTTAGGTAAGCATTCCACATGAGACTCCCTTCAAAGACTGTGGTAGGAAAATACGTCTTCGGTCTTCCATCAAGTCTTATGCTCCCTCAAGGGTTTCAACGGTTACATTGCGCCATGTTGAGATCATAGATTTGCATTTTGGAGGTGTGGGAATTGGGTTGAGATCGATGAGAAAGAGACAGGCTGCCACACTCTTGATGAATCCTGGCGAACAATCCCGCATGGGACATGATGGCCATCATCCAATTCGGCAGTCCCACAGCGGGATGTCTCCACTTTTAGCTGTAAGTCAACCAATTGCACCGCGAGCGCAACCTGGTGCAAGGCGTCCCCAGACCCCAACCAAAGCCCCCGCTACATTTATAGGTAGGTAGGTAGGTACTTACTTCTTCAGTCGCGCTTGCCTCCCTTCTCTTAATCTTCGTGGGTCTCGTTTTTGTTCATCTCAACGGCGACTTCATCCCTCCCGCGTCAACTCAATACCAGACCTGCCTGCACTAACGAGCTTCCTTTTCGCTGCCTAACTCGGCGAGGCACTAAACGTTTCCCGGTCCAAGATGGCCATCATCCATGATCTTCCCGGTGTCAAGATCACCGTCCAAGTCGACGGTCAGGACGCCGTTGAATACGACGACCCGGACGGCCTCGAAAATGACGCCAACCGCAAGAACGCCCGCTGGCGCACCTTTAGTTACGTTGAGTCAAAGGACGACGCTTTCTTTTCCGTTCGCTATCAGATTGACAACAGCCATCGCTGGCAGAGCCCCGTCCACGCATTGTCTCTGACCCTGTACGTCGATGGCAAGCGTATGGACGGTGTCGTGTGTGAGGCTACCCGGTTCCACAACTACGACTCGTTTTTCGTCTGGGACCACAAAGTCGATGGCTCCCGGGAGAGATCTACCGCCTCGGGCTACGAGCGCCTGAACAAGTTTAAGTTCTCCAAGGTCACCACAAGTATGTCGTGAACTCTCAAACTGGTGCCGAGAGCACTCCTGCTAACTCTGTCCCAGCTGATGATGCCGCAAAGGACCGTGTCGAGTCGGACTCTACCAGGGCAAAGTTGCTGGGTACCATTGAGGTGTTCATCTACTCCATGATTATCACCGGGCCTTCGAGGTACATCAGCTCTGGGCACCGCCACGAGACGCAGCGCGATGGATTCAACATTGCGGAGAAGGCGCTGAAAGGCCGCGCTGTCTCTCACGGCACTTCGTGAGTTCCCCGGTTCGCCTTGTCGATAGTGGTTTTATCGTGTCTGCTTACATGATCAAGGTTTGCCGACGGCGGTGTAGTTTCGCAGAGGCCCTCAGTCACTGCGGAGTATCTCAATGATCACCTCCCAATCGCGGCCTTCAACTTCAAGTATCGCTCCCGAGGTATGCGTTAAACATTTCACTGTCATCAAAATCAAACTGCTGACATTCGTGCTCAGACGCACTGCACAAGGAGTTGATCATTCCCAGATCGCCGAGCCCTGAGCCCATCGACGGGCTGTCCGAGGCTGAGATCCGCCGATTGGCCGCTGAGCGCCTCGACGAAATTAATGTCAGTATCGCCCAAACTCTGCCCGCCAATGATAAGAAGAAGGAGAGGAAGGAAGGAAGGACTGACCGATTACAGAACCGCCATCGCTCGGCGACTGTCAAGCGAGAGGGCAGGCGTCCAATCATCAAGCGAAAGTTTGTCGAAATGCTTGACCTTACCGACGAGTCTGTCAAGCGAGAATGGAAAAAGGTCAAGATCGAAGGTAACCGGGTGGCTATTGACCTTACCGAAGACTAGACGGCCTCCTGAATTAACCTCATCATGGGCTCACTGGGAGGACGCCCTCTTTGCTTTCACTGCGGCAGGAGATTGCTAGTTTTCGACCACCTCCACCCTCGGCGTGGCTCTTTTTGCCTTGAACGACTTACGGAGCTTCTTCCTTCCTTCTCTCTTTATTTTTACTTTGGACAGGTCCAAGTAGCATCGAACCCCATCACTTACGACTGAATGCGGAGCATCGCTCGACGCGTGGTCTTGAAAGGTTCGGCTCCGGGACGATTCCAACAACAACAGCGACGACATCTTTTTCCTAGGGTTCATCAGGAGTTAATGGGATAATTGCGGCTATACCCTCTTATTACACCCACCTATGGTGCTTTCTCATCTGCAGCGATACGACGGGTTACGAGTTGTGGGAGTTAGTTAATCAAATTGAAAAAATAAAAAAGTATATTGCTCTTGCTACTGTTCGTTTCCCGCATCTGGCCGCGAGACTCTGGAGAAACTCATCCAAACCATCAAATCGTTAGTTAGTAAGCTGTCTATTGGTCGTTTGTATTCCCCATGCTCAGATCCATGTCCTCGTGACAAACCACCATGCCTTCCGTTTTCGCGGCCATCTTTTCTGCCTTGAGTTTGCTTACCGCCGCCTCCGCGGCCTTGACCTTGACTTCATCCCGGGTGACGCCCCCGTCAACTTCGACGACGCACCGAGTGCCGACCAAAACCTTGCACAGATACTCCTTTTCTTCCCCGTCCGTCTGTCGCACATCCAGAACATACGTCACGCTTTCCTTATCGGCGAGATGGCCCAGCTCCTCCTTGGGATGCAGCGCGTGCACGTTGTCCCGAAGGATGCGGTCCAGGTATCCCAGGATGCCGAAGCGCTCGACGACCCGGGCGCAGACGTCGAGGTCGCCGGAGTCGACGTAAACAGCACCGAGGAGAGACTCGAAGATGTCTGAGTAGAATTTGCGGAGCTGCATGCGCGCGAGGAGCGCCCAGGGGTACGTCTGGCCCCTTTCCATCGAGTCGATGATCTGGTTCCTGAGGCCGGCGTATCGTTTGGACACGTTGACCTCCTCGAGACCGATCGCGGGCGACTGGTGACGCATGAACTTCCATAAGGGTAGGGAGAAGCGGGAGTGCTGCAAGATGGGTTCCTTGCCCGTAGGGTCGCCGGCAATGACAACTTCGTCCTGGCTGACGGACTGCTCGAGGGAAAGGAAGCCGAGAAAGTCGCCGTTTACCATGGCTGTCTTGAGGAGGTGCATGGTTTGGTGCGAGAGCGGAGGCGTGACGGCGAAGAGGCGGCTGACAATGACATAGTCGAGGACCGAGTCCCCGATGAACTCGAGGCGCTCCAAGCATCCAAGGGTGTTACCCAAAGTGAACGAGGCGTGCGTCATGGACTGGACCAGAAGAGCTTTCTTTTTGAACTCGTGACCGACCAGCTGCTCTAGGGGTTCGAGGGTTGACGGAAGCTCTACGTCAGAAGGAGCGGCGTCGTACAAGGTCCGGCGGCAGTCGTCCAGGGTTCTCCACTTGATCTGTTGGAGGAAGATGGACATGCACTTTAACGCCTTCTCCAGGCCGCCGTCGATCATCGAGGCCCCAATAAGTGCCTCGACAATATCAGCGAGGGTCTTCGTCGAGATTCTTCTCGTAGACTTTTCGTCACCGCGGTGGAGAACGTCGTCCACGTAGATTGGGCGCCATTTCTGCCCCGTGAACGGCTTGGTGAGAATGAATCTGTCAAGACCATGCTTGATTGCGGCTTTGCAGAGTGTCGAGTTCGCCACGATGCCGTCCTTCTTGAAAGAGAGAAGTCGTTCTGGCCAGTCTGGGTCTGTGGGGGGAGTTTGTTAGCTTGTGTGTCGTGCTACACGCGCAATGGCGGTTCACTTACTCAGTGCAGCTACGTTGATTGTAGTGGAAAACTTAAGGATTGAATCCCCGAGAAACTCCATTCTTTCATAGTTGGTAGGCTCGGCAGCGCTCCCTGTGCTGATGGCCGTGAGCACGAGTGTTGGGTCCGATATCGCCAGCGGCCGCAAGAATCTCGCAGATAGCTCCCGCGCGACAAGGTGGGTTTCGATGCGATGCAGAATGGATGGGATTAGCACTCCAAACCGAGCATAGTCGGCCGATACAGTGTCTACCTTCGCCCATGGCATCGGGTAGACTCTGTTGTACGGCTTGCTGCTGCTCGAGCTTTGGTCAGGATCGCATTGCGGCCGATGGAGAAAGTCTGACCGGCGAGACCACTTCTTGAGTGCCAGGTATGGCACATCTGCGGGGGCATCCTCGAATCCGTAGAAAACCTTCTGCACAGACTGAGCTGCCGGTTTGCTTGGAATAATGCCCTCGTATGTGAATGGGCAGCCGGTCTGGTCACGTATGAAGCAAGTCAGGTCTTGCGCCGACATCAGCTCTTCAACAAACTGATTGACCCCAATCTGGCTCACGGACAGATTGGCGTTGTCAACTACGCTGAATCTCACAACCTGCTGAGTGTCCGCCGACATCCAGCGGTGGCCGTACGGTAGAGCGAGCAACACAGCTGTGTCATCGTTACCCGCAAGATCATCAACCGGAAGCTGTTCCCCGAACTCGACGGACCAGGAGGTGTTATAGTCCAGATAAATGGGAATCGTCTGCAGCCCTGGGACCCAGACGGGAAGAGTCATCTCGTACTCTCCCTGAAGAGCTCCAGCCGAATCCTTGAGCAGAATGCGGGTCGACCTCCAACTGTGTCCAAGCTTCCACCCTTTGGCGACGTTGATCCAGGCATTAAGCAGACCGTTGACCTGGAGAATGGCAGGTACTTTCTCAACTCCGGCAACGAAATCCTCTGGTCTGAACGGCAACAGGTTATCGTTGACGAGCCCTGCCTTGTAAAGACCAACATAAGCCTGGAACGCAGCGTCTTTGGTGGCATTGCTTTCCGACTTCCACGCCTTTTGGCTTTCGGCCTTGCGGACGTGGGATGGGAGATAGCTGGGCAACGCCACAGTTACCCTCAGATATGGCGCCTCGGACGTGTCTTGCTTGTGGATAATGTAATCGGGTCTCCAGTCGATGAATTCTCCCGGAGAGAGGATCCGGCAGAGGTGGTCGAGATGTTGCTTTGCGTTGTCGAGATCCAAGACTGCCCCAGTCCGGTCAATCACGAACATCATATCCTTCGACTCCTCAGTGTCTTCTATGTCTTGAAGGCGTTCAAGCTCTCGCTCTTGTTCTTCGTAGTGACTCTTCATCTCCGCTTCCATGGCCTCCCATTCCTTCAGGGTGGACTCTGAGCTGTGTAACATCAGGAGCTTGGATTCCTTCATCCGGGCTCGTCCACGGCGTTGGATAAAAGACTTCAGGTTCGGTGGGGTATCGAAGCAGAAAACCAGATTGCAAGCCGGCACATCGATGCCTTCCTCGAGGACGCTAGTGGCGATGAGCAAGTTGGTTTTCCCAGTTCGGAAGTGGTGCAGCGATTGTAAGTCTTCAGCCCGAGAGAGATCCCAGATGTCTCTCTTTCTGGCCTGGTATTGGGAAGTGCCCACCATCGCTCCTATTCGATAGCGCTCTCGGAGCAGCTTGTGCGATGCGAGCAAGTGGCACAACACCGAGACCGTTGCCCTCTCCCTGGCGAAGACAATACCGATGACATCAGTCTTGTCCTGGGAGAGTTGTTCGATAAGAGTGGAGACCTTCTCTGAGAGAGCTTCACGGTTGATGGAATGCTCGGACGGGCGATGGCACTCGACCTGACTGAGTATCGTAGCGAGATACTCTTTCTCCTCTTTCCTCCATGTATCCAACCAGGTGCTTTGTGACTGAAGCGCAGCCGTGAAGCGTGATATGACTACCCAGATGTAGTACTCTGTTGCCCAAAGACCGATGTCGCGGAAGATCAGATTCGCCTGGCGACCAAACGACGTCATTTGGTTTTGGATGTAGGTGTCGTGGCTCTCCAGAACGGCCATCAGCTCCCGTCGACTGCGGTCGGTTCCTTCGGATTGAAGATGCAGAACGTAAGGGTCATCCAAGATGTCGAGATTTTGAATAGCCTTTCTCAGACTCCGCAGGCTAACCGGAAGTTCGGGACATTCCTGAGGTTGGTAGGAGACAAAGGCCAATGTTGGCTTCCTGACACAGGCAAGAAGATCGCTACGGTGCATCGTGGGGCTCTTACAAATAGCATCCAGTGTTGCCTCGAGAGTGACGATGCCCTCGGACTTGGAACCAAATGTCGGACTTGCCGTCAAGCCCAATATGTGGGGGATATGATGACCTCTGCGCTTTTCTTCGTGATAGAAGACTGTCATGATCTTGCTTCCGGGAGACTTGCCGATGCAGTTGTGAGCTATTAGGGATCTGTTAGCTCGTGCAGCGTCGAGAGAGTTCTTGGCGGCATACCTTCGTCGAAAACGACCAGAGACAACCTCTCCATACGCACAAAGGCATGCGACAAGGCATCCAGCAAGATCTGGTATGTCGACACGACTACCCGGACATTATGGAGTACCGCGTCCCACGTTCCCTGGTCGGACCAAGCGTCGACATTGTCCTCGCCACTGAGAAACTTGATCTGAACCTCTGGGATTTGAGACTGGAGCACGGCAAACTGCTGAGCACAGAGTGATACTGTGGGGGCCAGGAACCAGACGATCTACCTTGATGAGCTTGAGTTCTGATAACACGGGGTAAGGTCAGACTGACATGCTTTGACGAGGTTCTCTCTACTTCTGCCCTGATTCGCAAGACAGCACTGTTGAAATTCGCGTAAGCATCGTGCAGCCACCTGCTTCTGAGTAGGTCGACTTACACTTGTGTTTTTCCACTTCCGGTGTCCATCTGCCGAGGATTAGTTGAGCTGCGGTTCGTACACGGCTTATTGCATTGATCATTCGGCTGTCACTTACAGCCACAATGATGTTTTGCCTCATGCTTTCAGCAAACATCTCAGTTTGGTACGCTCTCGAATTCATTATGACGGGCGTGCTTGGAGCGGACTCGTCTGACAGAGATGAAGCCTCATTGCTCAAAAGCACTTCCTCAGCAGCAGCAGAGAAGTCTTCCTGGTTTTGAGGCCAGGGGGCTGGCACATCAGCAGGCATCTCATCTTCTGACGGGACGAAGCCGTCAACCGAGGGTGATTGGGAAAACCCAGTCGCCATTGTCGAAGGGTGCTAGCGTGAACGTAGAGACCCAGTCTGAACGCTCACCACAGTCCGTCCTGGTACGTAAATGACTCTCTGGAAGAGCCAAGCAGAACCAAGCAATTAGGACACTGTTAGAATACCTTGTAGCATAGCAAGGCTACCCCTGGCAGTTAGTGTGGCTGGTATGAGTCAAAGTGACAAAGCCAGGTGTGAGGTTAAATGACGCGGCTCAAAAAGGGAATTTGGCCATTAATCCAGGTGATACAGCGATGCGTTGTGGTCCTGAATAGGGCGCTTGACGCAGTCCCCTAGGTAGGTACTGTTGCAGTGCAGTGCAATGCAGGACACAGGGGGCAACGACTGCCTGACGATGAATGCTGACTTAATCGGTGAAATTGTAGATGATGCCACTAGTCCGATTAACAGCGCTTGCGTATGCAGCAAAGGATGGACAGGAGACAATTATGACCTTTTAAGAGATTTGATTGTGCTGAAGGGTGCCTGGGTGATGATGATGATGATAATGATGATGATAAGGGTGATATGTAGGTTTCTTTGTGTGTGCGCGTGCAGGTTCTTATAAGGAATGTGTTAAGGAAGGAGCGAGTCTTGACTTCTAACACCATGTGCAAGGAACAACAACAGTCAATGTATGAATACTCTAAGATTTTTTTTTAACAGGCTCAATGACTCTGCAGGAAGCCAGCCCACCTCTGATGCGTATGCAACTTTGCAACAGATTACACACATTAAGTAAAAGAGTCACCTTAGCTCTTGAGGCAGGAATTTTTGTAATGTGGCTAGAAGGTGGCAGATAAGGTTTACTAGATGAAGATGATGCTAAACATGCTGACTGCTCTGGACTTGATGACGACGAATGAATAATCAGAGGGATATTTACCCATAAGAGGACAGGATCTGGGGTGTCTACAATCCTCGTCTTGCAAGGGCCCAGATTACGAGGGGGTGGACCTTGCAGCTCGGAGGCAAGAACGATCGAGTCTGACATGAACCCTAGCGAATTGCATCGTGAACCTGTAAAAGTTTTGGGGGAGAGGTGTGGGAGCCCTACCAGGCAACTGCCATTGCCCTTTCAACTTGCTGACGATTCCGAGCGTGCCCACAATCACCTCCACTTGCACCGAGCGGGGGGGGGATACCCCTGATCCAACCAGGGCCGATGCCGACTCCATCGGGAGCCGGAATCCGACACAACTTCGACCACCAGCCCCCTGTCATATCAGGCTCGGCTTCGACTTCACCTATAGACATTCGGTTTCAATCACTTGACCTTATATGTCAGCATATACAGACATGTTTCAGGGCCGATGCAAGCGAGAAGGGAATATTCTGAGGCTTAACTCTCCCACTCCCCTCTTCCGCCATGAAACGAACTATGACGAAGTGCATCGATGATTGTGCCTTGTTGACTTGCTTTCATTGGGGGCCTGCGCCAGGGAAAATTTATCAGGCCCCGCAAACAACAATTAACCTGATATTCAGACCAAGCGCGCTGCGCAGGGAGGACGCCCGGATTGCGTATGAGGAGTAGGTGAAGTGTAGGTTAATAGTGTGGTATGGGTGCTGATGCAATTCGGTCGTCCCTTACACCCACCGAAGGGCGGCTCATTGGGCTCTGGTCGGTCCAGACGCCCGAAGACTTACTGCCGCAAAAGAGCATCATTTGCTGGCCGCTATGCCGCTCGACGACACCATAGATAACCAGTCTCAAGATGCCGGTATGCGGAGTCCGTCATCAGGCGAGCGCCGATCCTGTGTCCTTGCGACACGGGTACCCCGTGGGCGTTTCGGCTATGGGCAACCCGATAAACAGTTGCGGGGAGGCGGCCGGCAGCGCTCAACATGCTGTGAGCGGCTGCGGCCTGCGGCATGCAGCTGTTGCCTGTTACAGTGTCTGGCCATCTCAATTGCCGCAGACACTTCGCTGTCTACCAGGCCAAGGCCTCGACAACCGCCGCAGAAGGGGGTTAATCTCTCTCGGCCCAGAACGTCCTTTTGCCTCGCTGGGGCAGGTAGCCCGATCGTTGCATGCAAAGAGCGCACAGTCGCGTTGTCCAAGCTAATGCGGACCAGGATAGTCACAGGTCAGCATGTTTGGTGAAACTTGTCATTGCAGGTCATCCATTGATTCTAGAGCTTGGAGCTCCTTCGCCCCCATGTCTCTATGCTGTTCTATGATACAAGGTTAGACCGTTCCAGTCGTCGCGGGAATTACAAGTTCGTAAGATAGTCCTCAATTTCCTGGGGACTGAGCTTCCTGAAGCGAGGGCCCGTGGCGCCCTCGACGCCCTCGATACCGAGCAAGTGGTCGGCTGGGGGTCCGACGATACCTACACGTCCATTTAGCCACCTGAATTTTTTCATGTTGGGGGCGTTCGGGTACTTACCAATCTCGATGGTCTCGCCGTTCATCTCTCCCTCGATGGTCTCCTTGAGCGTGAGCAACGCAATGTGCACAGCATCCTCAAGCTCCAAGCCCTCGGTGTATCTCTTCTCCAGGAAAGTCTTGGCCGACGTGGCACTCTTGCCAATGGCCGTCGCCTTCCAGGGAAAGTAGCTTCCGGAGGGGTCGACTTGGTACAGCATCGGTCCACCCTTCAGGGTACCGCCCGTCTTGCCAGTAGGCTTTTTCTCCTCTCCTTCCTTGGTCTCGACCTCGTCCTCGGGCAAGATACCCTCGTCCCAACCGGCGATGAGCAAGCTGACACCGTAGGGTCTGACACCACCAGACTGGGTCGCCTCCTGCATCACACGAGCGACATCCTGCACCAATATCCGCGTGGGCGGGTACTCGTTGTAGATGCGCTTGTAGCCAGTGTGGGACACTTTGCGAGCCTTGTCTACCAATATTCTGTAGTCGGGACCCATGCCTGAGTACACCATTCCGATGTTGGGAGTGACGAGGCTGATCTTGGACAGCGAGCTAGGGTCGGCAAGTGGCGATGATGACTTCTTCTCGGTCGCGAGGACGATGCCGTTGGTGGCTTTCGAGGGGTTAGCATGAGATGGGGCTGCGGAATGAGGGGCAAGCGGGCTCGCCTTTGATGCCGAGGGCGGTGACACCCTGGTTGACGGCGTTCAGAGCATACTCTGCGAAACTGTCAGTTTTTAGGTCGACCCTTCGGCTTCACCGTCGTAGCAAGTCAAAAATGGTGGGGGCCTGGGTGGAAGTATACCGATCTGAACCAGCTTGCCGCTACACCATCCAAGTTAGCACATAAACGTCATACAAACTGGTCCCAGCAACATACCTAGGCGAGAACGTCGTCAGCGAGAAAGAGTAACGGTCGGCCATTGCTTGACTCTTGAATTGTGCGTTTGTCGTTTGGTGTTGGGGATCAAGGTGACGGTGACGGAGAGGATGAAGGGTGGGTTGGCTGCAGTCAAACGAGACGAGGTGTGAGGCTGTCGGAGCTACGAAGCTCTCCCTCCTAGGCAACTCGCGCCGCGTCAAGCTGCCAGCCGTCCAGGCAGTGGGAACCAAGCCGGGGGGAATGTCCCGCACGTGACTTTGTCGGCCGCTCTAATGATCCGGGGATCCCTCGCTTACGTATCCGTACCTAACTCCACAAGATAAGAAGCTATGACCACCCGGCACCAGCTCTGGATAAAGTGGCGCTGGAATATTCTTTCTCGTTTCTTACCAGACGCATGTCCTTCGTCCAAGATCTATCTCATTTGCTTTGCAACCATCTCCAGAAGGACAGAAGGTCGGGTATTCATATCGCCCATACTGATTCTTGCCATGTAGGTGCTGCCGCATCTGGTCAAGCTGGGCCAAGATTTCCCTTCCGAGTCAACCACTTCCAGTCGACTCTCTTCTTTGCTTTCACCACTTAGCAGCCGGTAGGAGAGTACCATCATATAGGCCAACCCACAAAGCTTGATGCTGGCATAGGGCCGCAAACATCACTCCTCCTTCCCACCACACCGTTCTCCCTTTTGCATCATGGAGCACGCGAAACCCCAGTGGAGTTGGTCATCTGACCTCCCCAACGGCTCAGACCACTCCCAAGCCGATACAGCCGATACAGCCGAATCACAACGGTTCAATCAGCATGACACACATAACCAGGACGAGGAGCAGAATCCCCATCAAGAGCAACCACAACCTCAGGCTCCTCCACAGCAAAGATATTACGGCCCGCGCACATGCCGCATCTGCTTCGACGTGGTACATCCCACCTTCGAAGAGCCATCGGCCATCAGCGGGTTTATGAATTCGCGTCAGCGACCCACTTACAAATCCGACGATCCCGAGTCCGGGCGCCTCATCTCGCCGTGCAAGTGCAAGGGGTCGCAACGCTACGTCCACGAGGGCTGTCTGCAAGCCTGGAGATATGCCGATTCGACAGCCACACGGAACTTTTTCGCATGCCCCACGTGCGGTTACCAGTACAAACTTGAGCGGCTGTCGTGGGCGAATCGGCTGCAAGGCACTTTTGCACAAGTCTTACTGACCATACTCATATTCATTGTTTCGGTGTTCATTCTCGGCTTCGTGGCTGACCCGATTATGAACATCTGGGCTGATCCTGTGGGAGCAATTGCCGACATGGCTGCAAATGTGCTCGATGACATCGAAGCTATCCACGAACCTGCACCGGAGATCCTCGAGGAGCCTGCGACATGGCTGGAACATTTCTTCAAAGGATTCTTTTCCCTCGGCCTGCTTGGATTTCTGAAGACCCTTTTGGTCATGTCACCATGGCGGTGGTGGCACCTTAGATCGGGCGGTGTTCTCGGTACGACCGGCCGTCGCGGTGGAACTGGACGCGCGCGTGCTGACGATATGACAATGGCTTTTGTCATGGTGGGTGCAGCGACCTTCATGTGGAGTGTCTGGAAGGGCGTGAGAAAATTCAGTGCCTCTGCGCTGCAACGCGCGAGCGACCGAGTATTTGACGTGGGTGGTGATGGCAATGAAGATGAAGATATCAAGGAAGACTAACGTAGGGCGGGCACTGGAAACAATGCGAACGGCTGTTATCTTTCTTATGGACAGGAACAGACACCGCTTGATGTACAATGCGCCTCATGCTGATGATGCTCATCCCGCACACTCTTAAGTTGCCTCGAAGATTCTCTTCCATATCGTGTCAACTAGTCTGTGTGCGGAGATCAAGTCCCCGCCCTGCCCTTGAACCTCTCCGTTTTGGTCGGGTTCATTCTGGGCAGACGGACGACATCAGGCTGTTTTAATCGGTTGGCATTCTGTCGACTCGACCAAAGCTGACGCCAACTCTCTGTTAACTTTCGAGATGGCAAACGCGCAAACTGATACAAAAATACGAGCGACAGTTGGATGCGACGCTGGGCGCCAAATACAGATCAACAACAAGACATACAGCAGTAAAGAACGCGCCCGATATTATTTAATCCATCGATCATGACGTTTGCCTCATGTGAGCGGGGATGTCTGTCCCGGTCTGCTATCTCCGGACATGTTAAGCATCAACCAGTCACTCGAAATGAAAATGCCCAGCGTCATGACGCGCCCCCCCGCAACTTGATCTCCCCTCGCCGTGGGGCACAATGCAGCCCTGGAGACGAGGGGGTTCAAGGGACCCGGTCTGTGAAGGTGCACCCTCCCTGTCGGACAATAATTTCACCGCCCGGGCCAATGAATGGTGAGTGATGAGCCATGGGTAATGGCACGGTCCAGATCGAGGGTGGACCTCGAATTAAACGAAACCATGCCTTCGAGCTCGTGTTCAAGCAGTCTGTACTCTTGGTCGGCAGCCTTCGCCCTCGCACGACAGCTTTTCTTTTTCAATAACTGTTCTTACGAAGGGTGTCGCCCACGCTTCCCTAATACACAGAGTAATGCGCCTCTTTTGATGATTCTGTGCGAACTCCTTACGAACCTTTTCGATCTTCGATCCTCGAGACTCGCCGAAACTCTCCTCCCTCTTTTTTGTGCCAAGCCTTTTGTCGCAACGGCCACAGTCAGCGTGCCTTCTCGTGTTTGGCAATCAACGAAAATTGTCTCAAACGACGGTGGCCCTTTCGCCTTTCAGGAAACCGAGACGTCGGATTGCAACGCTGGCCCATCCACAACAACTCGATCGATTGCGAATTAACGGGTTCATTTCTTTGAACTACTCCCCTCACTCGATACGATGCACTTCGCCTACCCTCCACGAAAGAGCTCGAATCCGCCTCCCTTCCGAGCGAAGACCTCGAGGATACCAACGTTGCTCCGTCGCAGTAGACTCAAGGCTATCGCGGCGGGCGCTCTTGTATTCTTGGGCTTCCTATACCTCCTCTCAGCAGTCTTCAAGTCACCGAGTGGGCCTCGAGCACCCTTGGGCGAGCCGCCTGTGGTGATAGTGACGGTGTTGGATGAGGAGAACTACAGCGACAATTATCTGGCAAGCATTCGTGCCAACAGAGATCAGTATGCGCAGCTTCACGGTATGTAGAGACTACTTTGGCCCAGCGACGGTATTGCGGAGGATACTGATGATCTATGTCCAGGTTATGAGGTGATGTTTGCGAAAGTAGGCGACTACGATCTTCGCGGCTCTCCGGCGTCATGGAACAAAGTTGTGTCGCTGAGGCACGCAATGACGAAATACCCTGAAGCTGGGTGGTTTTGGTATATTGACCAAGACGCTTACATCATGGACCCGTCAATATCTGTGGACAGCCTGGTGTTGAAGTCGGACAAAATTGACAGTTTGATGATAAGGGACCACCCGGTCGTTCCTCCAGACAGCATCATCAAGACGTTTCCTCATCTGAAGGGCAGAGACATCGATTTTGTTCTTACGCAAGACAGGGAAGGGTTGTCGGCGGGCGTCTTCTTCGTGCGGAATGGCGAATGGGCAAAATTCTTCATTGACACGTGGTTTGATCCGTTGTACCGAACCTACAACTTTCAAAAGGCCGAAGCTCATGCGTTGGTGAGTTGATTTTTTGCGCCTTAAAGTTTTGCCAGCCACTGATCACCCTATCAGGAACATATTGTTCAATGGCACCCGACGATTCTCTCCAAGCTGGCCATCGTGCCGCAGAAAACTTTCAACTCATATAACAGATACGACAAGGGTGAGATGTTCAAGGACGGCGACTTCGTCGTTCGTGCTGCCGGTTGCACAATGACTGGAGAGCGGGCTTGCGAGGAGGAGTTGAGCAGCTACAAAACGACGTGGCAAGCGGCGTTCAAGGCGCAGTAGATCAACGAGAGAGAAAGGGGAGTCGACAAGGGCCCT
>PJEX01000010.1:167958-190241 GCA_005350895.1 Colletotrichum tanaceti
GGGGCGGTTTTGGATCCCTTTGGCTGCACGATCCATGCGTACGGCGCTCAGGTGGGATGTTGTTATTTTTCCTTGACCTCTTTGAGACGACGACGCGCTGATGACGGAATAGTCGAGTCTTGTTGAGTTTTTTGTACCTCAAGCCGATCGCCGTTGGCCATTCTGCCAGGCCGCAGACTCTGATATGGACTATATTCGTAAGTGTGGTTTCCCGTCCCTGAGGAGCGGGAGGTTGATGCTGGGGTATCTGGTGATTGACATGGTCGACCCCGCAACCGTCTGAAGCCATGTGCCCATCAAGACTCTTGATTATCGCGGCGAGACAAGCTTGACCAGGAAGGCCATGGTGCCCACCAAAAGGGAAGAGGCCAAGCAAGAGTTGAAGTCTGTTGGCGATCGGTTTAGACGCAGCTGCAAGGTTGTCATCCGCTACGATCGATGATGGCCCACTAGTCCCGGGCGGCGCCTGGGTCCGCTTGGATCTCTCGGACGTCGATGCGGCCGATGTGACGTGGTCATGGCAAAGCGCAACCAGGTTTTGACTCGGGAACTCGGGACTTGGTCGATGGAAGTTTTTGGAGTTGCCGTTGGCAGCCAGCAGCGAACAGCGTTTGATCGAGCTCGGAATCAAGTTTTGATTTGGAATGTCAGTTGCTCCTGGTCAGTTGCCGCCACAAATCCTGGACGTGCAAAGAATTGATGCTCAATGGTGGTGGGTTCGGGTCCCGGGACCATGTGACCGCGTTTGACGGCAGGCAGTCCGCGGCCCCGGTGCCCCGCCGCTTCGGTGGGGTCAACTCTGCTCCGCGGTCCGCGGACAGACGGGTGGCTCAGCCGACTCCAATCGACAGATAAAAGCGCTGTGTAGGATTCATGTCATGTTGGAGAAATAGTAGGCATTTCGAGTCAAAGATTCAAATTGTACAGCCGTCAAGAGAGAACAAACAGGGTTGCAACCGCGAATGCAAGCGATCCTGACAAGAAGTCATGCGCACATCGGACAGACCATCCAATCGGCCGAGTTCGAGGGCCCTCAGTTCGCGTACCGGAGCGGGGGGGGGAGGTTGTGACGTATTGGCTGTCGCGATAAGACGACAGTTGGGTCGGGCGTGGCGTGAAATGCCCTTCTTGGCGGGAGGAAGTGGTATTCACAATGGACGGTCTGCATCTGGGACACTGTCACCTTCCTGCAATGGCGTTATCCGGTGGTGATGCGACTTTTCTTCGATCAAGCGTCGCCACCCCCCCCTGCGACTGAAGGGTACCTACGAGACTGCCTGCCCTCTTTCGCGTCGTGGCGCATGTGACAGCCCGGATGGCCTCTCCAGACGAGAAGACGCTACAGAAGGTACTCCGCTACCTTGGCTGCAGCGACAGGGGTAAACGGCGCTAAGAAATAATCAAGAAGGCGCCATGCCCCACGATTTTGCGCGTCTGGGATTCCTACCGTTTGGCACTGGTCGCCACAGAACAGCTGGTCTAACTTCTAGCTCGCCTCCAACTGCTTGGGCCCGGGCCGGCGATGCGCTTGCTGGTCGTGTTAACGTCGGAACCTCCACTGAGATACGCCTCGCCTCCCAAGCTATAATCCACGTCCCGGTCTCCAATTCTTTTTTCTTCTTCAACTCCGTGCCCCCCGTTCGCCTCCTTCTCTTCTCCACGTTTCTATATTGAGATTGAATCCACCCCCATCGGCCTTCCCTCCCACTTGACTCTTCTC
Organism: Colletotrichum tanaceti; assembly: GCA_005350895.1. Lineage (NCBI taxonomy): Eukaryota > Fungi > Ascomycota > Sordariomycetes > Glomerellales > Glomerellaceae > Colletotrichum > Colletotrichum tanaceti. The sequence continues at coordinate 169,679 of PJEX01000010.1, forward strand.
CATTGCTGCTGTCGCGAAACGTATCACCCCACCGCTCGCGCCGAGCTTCAGATCACGGCAGACAAGATGCCCGGCAGCTCCCGTATCCCCGCCAGCTTGCGCGAGGGATTGAATCAAGTCAAGCGCAGTCGTCAAGCCACTCCACTTCTGGTTCTGAACCTTGACCTGTAAGCTGCTAACTCCTTCGTCTGCTTCCTCCGCCATGATTCCCGACGTACCTCGGCTTCCCCGGCTAACCACATGGTCTCGTCGTCTCCAGGTTGCGTAACATCATCTTCTTCCTCTTCGTTTGGCGATGGACACGTAAGGCCTTCCTCAAGCTCAAGGGCCGCGGCCTGATCGGCAGCATCGTCGAGCTCTATATCGATATTCGCAGGGTCTTGTACGGCTACTTCCTGCGCGCTCCCGGCGTGCGCGGCCAGGTCCAGAAGCAGATCAACGAGTCCATGACGAAGCTGCAGGCCAAGATGATTCCTGCGAACCTTACCCGATACCTTACACTCCCGAAGGAGGGCATGTCCGAAGACGACGTTCGGAAAGAGCTTGATACCCTGGCGAACATGGACCATACGAGATGGGAGGATGGTTTTGTCTCGGGCGCTGTGTACCATGGAGAAGATGAGCTGATAAAGCTTCAGACGGAGGCTTTCGGCAAGTTCACTGTAGCCAACCCCATCCACCCTGATGTCTTCCCTGGCGTGAGGAAGATGGAGGCCGAGATTGTCTCCATGGTGCTCGCCATTTTCAACGCCCCTCCCGGTGCTGCCGGTGCCACCACCAGTGGTGGTACAGACAGTATCCTGATGGCCTGCCTCGGTGCGCGCCAGAAGGGATACTTCGAGAAGGGTATCACAGAGCCTGAAATGTACGTCTTTTCTCCGATATCGTCACCGTGAGTGACACTCGCACTGACACGCATCAGGATTCTGCCCGAAACCGCCCACACTGCATTCCGCAAGGCCGGTGAATACTTCAAGATCAAAATCCACTACGTCGCGTGCCCTGCACCCAACTACCAGGTTGACGTGCGCGCCGTGTCCCGCCTGATCAACAGCAACACCGTTCTGTTGGTTGGCTCCGCCCCGAATTTCCCCCATGGTATCATCGATGACATTAGCGCGCTGTCCAAGCTGGCCCTCAAGAAGAAGCTGTGCCTCCATGTGGACTGCTGTCTCGGTTCCTTCATGGTTCCTTTCTTGGATAAGGCTGGATTTGAGACGGAATTGTTCGATTTCCGTCTGAAGGGCGTCACGAGCATCAGCTGCGACACCCACAAGTACGGGTTCGCGCCCAAGGGAAACTCCACTGTTTTGTACAGATCCGCGGAACTCCGCAAGTATCAGTACTACGTGTCGCCAGATTGGTCTGGCGGTGTGTACGGTTCGCCCGGCATGGCTGGTTCGCGTCCGGGTGCTCTGATTGCCGGCTGCTGGGCCAGCTTGATGAAGGTTGGTGAGTCGGGCTACATTGACGCTTGCGTCAAGATCGTCGGTACCACGAAAAAGATTGTTGAGAAGATTCGTGAGACACCCGCTCTGGACAACGAATTGGAGATCTTGGGCAAGCCTCTCGTCTCTGTCGTTGCTTTCACGGCCAAGAATCTCAACGTCTACGACATTGCCGACGGCATGTCAGAGAAGGGTTGGCACCTGAACGCTCTTCAAAACCCTCCCGCCATTCACGTCGCTGTCACTCTCCCGATCACCAAGGTTTACGAGAAGCTGTTGGCGGATCTGGAGGCCGTTGTCGAGGCCGAAAAGGAGAAGGAGAGGGTCCGCGTCGTCGAGGGCAAGGGAGCCAAGGGCAAGGCTGTTGGTGACTCAGCTGCCCTGTACGGTGTTGCTGGATCTTTGCCAAACAAAAGTGTTGTTGTCGACTTGGCTAACGGCTTCTTGGATCTGTTGTACAAGGCATAATTAACATGCAAGGGATCTGTTGGGCAATTCGGTAAGTGCATGAGTTGGCGGGCATCTGATCTCGATCCGGGGTAGACAAGGCCTAAAGACCTGACATGAGTGTAACAAATACATGGTTTCAGCGTCTTTTTACCTCACCGATGTCGCTTCCACTCTGCACTGCTGTCCAGAGAAAGCTTACCGAGCCGCTGGGGCCCCGGGTTCGCCGTTGCCTGCTTGTGTCTCCCTAATCGGCCGGGACGGCGTGACGGGGTCCCCCCACTAGTCCAGGACATGCACTCGTTCGAAGACTGACTTCACAGATCCGGTCGTCTCAATCCGTCGGAACGTTCATCATACACGTGGGAGGATTGTCTCAGCGCATGCTACTCCGATCATCGTTTACCGATTTAGGCGCGAATACCGATATAGATATCCATACTACTTAAAGTACCTTAGTGTGGGAGCTTCCGGCCCCGTTTGGCGGCCAGTCCATCGACCAACGCGACCCGCCGCGCCGACCGACATGCGGCCCAGTTTCGGTGGACGCCTTGCCGCGGACAGCTACCGGGACTTCCGGGCGTTACGGCCCAACCCCGGGGGTTCACCCACGACATGATGATACATGTTGTCGCTCTTTATCCTCTCATTTGCATGCAGCATTCCCACTCCCCCATCCACGCCTCCGTACAACAAGGGCTGAGTAGAACCCGACTTTTGCGTCTCCAGTAGAAGCTTACAGGTCGATCGGGACCTCTTTGTGGCACAGCAATGCGCTCCAACAACACGACCACGATGAGGACTGGTTGACAGCTCAGTCCAAGCAAACAAATATCTCACCGCCTGACTTGTGTTGTCTGACGCCGTTTCTCAACTGTCTGCGGCGGCGACACAGGAAACGGCCTATGACTGCAACTTGAGATCGCAGAACAAGAAACGGGCAAAGTTGTTATCCCAGACAAGAAGCTCTCGGCTCCCTGAACGCTTATAGCCCCAGCATTGAGACAATCTCGATGCTTTCGACTCGACGGGTGTGGGCATACATCCTGGACAGGCTTGGCGAGGAACAATCACCAAAGTTCTCCTCTCGTCTTGCTGACCGCAGTGGCGCATCGCAGCGCCGCCAATATGCCGTGTGCCAGGCTCGATGTTATACATCTTACACCATGCGGCCCAATGAGACAGGGATCGGCCTCGTTGGAGACCGGTACACTGCATCAAAAGGCAACTTTGTGTGTCTACACTACACACTACACACTACACCACACCTTTCGCGAGTCCGTTTTGCCCTTGATCATTCTACCTGTAATCGGAATGCCGCAACCTGCTTATCTCCCTAGCATCCTGGAAATGCAGATTCACGCAACACTAACGCCAAGTGTAATGTTGTCTCCGTGTGCTCTCATATATCGTGCACTCCATCGGGCCACCTGACGTGAGGGAGCAAGGCCAACACCTCATTAGGAATACTCATACTGAGGGCCCGACGCCAATCGAGAAAGACAGTGCATATAAATACTGCGCCCTACTCCTGCATTGCCTGCCGGTTATTGGGCTCCCTCGTCATTTCACTCGGGGCATACTGCAGTCCCTCCTGCGCCAACAGCCCAATCGCTGTTATACCCTTCAGTTGTTTGTCTCGCACACCAATCTGGTTTGTCTCTCCAGAGGCTCGCACTGCTCGGCAGACGGCATAGTCCGAGCCAGTCATGGCTGCGTCGCCGGCCAAGAAGGCCGCAGGGCCAAGCTTGAACACCACGGAGTGGATCTTGCCGAGATACACCATGGGCCGCCCGTCCGAATCGGACGAGGAGCTCTCACTGCCGGCTTATGAGCGCGACATTGGGCAGCACAGATGGAAAGATCAAAAGGGAAGCCATGGGGACGGAAGCCCTTCGGATAGGCACCAAGAGCAAAAGCGTCAAGGTTCAGACACTACTCCGGCTATGGACCCGTTCACCTCGAGATCTCGCGACCGTTTTGGCAACCTGCCCTCCAACGTAGTGGAAGAGTTGAAGAAAATGATCAAGGAAGAGGGTCAGTAACCGTTTTGTCATCATGGCTCCTTGGGATACCTATCGACTGATACCCGACATAGTTGCCCAAGCCGCTCAGGCAGCACAACCCAAAAGCCACGAAACCGAGACATCTATCGAAGCTACACGGCTCTCCTCTTTTTCCAGCCAAAACTCTGCCTTCACGCCACCGTATCCCGGCCCGACGCCCTCGGTCATAGAACCTCCGGGTACATCCAAGGTATCCTATCCCAAGGACCGAATTCCGGGAGACGCCACACATGCGAAGACGGCGCCGGCGCCACAATACCAAACCCCGTCCCTAAATACATTGCCGGCCTCTCAGTCCATCTCGTCCATTATCCCTGAACAGAAAGCGGTCCATTTCCGGAGCAGGGTTCCGCCCGTCATTCACTGCCAGCCTCGTGTAGACTCCGAGTCGGAATCCGTCTCGCCTACCAACCCTGTTGCCGCGCCACGGATCGAGTTGAGCAGTGTCGACAAAGCTTGGGGAATGCTGTTTGACTCCGAGGGTTATCCTACGCAACGTCTCAACGCTGTACTCCGAGGCCTGGCGATCTTTATGGTAATTATTGCCTCTTCCTCCCCACGGTGGGCTTTTTAGACGCTGACAGTTGTAAGATTACCGAGTTTGGACCCCCGGAGACCCTCGTCGTCACCCCTGACAAGATGCTTTCTCTGTATTCAAAGTACAGGGTCGAGCCTGAGAAGTTTGAGTATGAAGGTGTGTTTGGTTTCGCACATGACACCATTGCGGTACTGACTTCTTCCATCAGAGATCTTCAAATCACGTTCCGACGATGCGCTGAAGCGGGTCGAGTTCCTGTACCAGGATTTGGACTGCCAGTACCACCTCGTCCAAGCTGCACCCCGTTCCCATCCCAACGTTCCGGGCCTGACCCCCATCGGTTTCGCCAAGTGGATGATCAGCAACATCCTCGCCTACCCTGACCCGGAAGCCAGGCGCCTACACGCCGTCATGTCCGCCCTGCCCGTCAACGCCGACGGACCCCTACTCGACGGCAAGCCCGAGAGGCTACCCAGACAGCTCTCCCGCCACCTCTTTCCAGAGTCCCACGACAGAAAACTCCGCAGGATCCTCGACGAGGCGGTGTGGGACTGTCTCGAGGACATCGCGCCGCCCCTCCCGTCCATTCCGAGAGCCAGGCCCTCCGAGGCGAACACGCACACCCGACGGTCCGGCGGTGCTTCGTGGCGTCCCGTGCCCGTGTCCCACCGCAAGACGTACGACCGCGGAAGCTCCCGCTTCGAGCCGCACTCTGCGAGGCTCCTGCGGACCAACTCGGACGCGGGCGGCTCGCTGCCGAGACACCGCGACCTCCCTCCTCCGCCGATGGGACGGCACTCGGATCCCCCGAGACAACGCAGCCCAGCCCCGTCCAACCGCTACAGCGCTTCGCTACCAACCATCTCGCAGCACCAGCACCACGCCGGGTCTCTGTCTTCGCCGTCGCCGTCGCCGTCGCCGTCGTCGTCGTCGCAGCTCAACCACGCGTACGACATCCGGGGAAGCGAGGCCAACTACGGCGTGTACCCTGGTCGAGACGGCCGCGGCCAGGGTTCGAGGGACGAGTCGCCGCGGTCGCCGGGTCTCGGCAGACGTGGCGGCGCCAGACCGGGGCCCGACCGGGGCCCGACGTGGGAAGACGTGTACAGTCGTAAGGAGTCCTCGTCCGGCGGGCGGGTGTCGTCTACCGGCGCAGCATCGCATCGGTCGTCTCGTTGATGCTTCGCCGGTTTTCTACACAGAATGATAGAGTCATGGGGGCGGGTTATATTGACCAAAACGTGGAGGAGGAGCATGTGGATATGAGACATAAATGACTGCTACGGTTTACGGCTCTTTTTCCTCTCTGCGAGTGGCTTCTCTTGGTTTTCATGTCTGGGTGGCTATACTGCAACAAAAAGTTCAAGTGGATTTAGTGATCATGTTGATCAATGATCCGAGCGGTCACAAATGATGCTACATTTGAAGGGATCAAAGGGGACCACTTGATTATGTCAGTGCTTCTCTTCTGATTTGCTTCAACTACGTACGTTCCGACCCTGTGCTGATAGATGGGACTCGAGACGACTGTGGTATCGTTTTGTCTTCTTTCTCCTTACTCTCCGCATGATCTCGAAATGATCTTAAAATTGTGGGCTCACAACCCCCCGCGCGCATCGTCTTCACACACGGGCAGTAGGATTATGCTCCTTCTCCTGCTCAAACTGCTCCCGATGATACGCAACATCCCCGGCAACTGGCACGGCCGGCGGGGACACGTCCCGGCGGAAGACGTACCTCTTACAGAAAAAGACAAACTGCGCGAGCCCGTACCGCGCGAAACGTCTCAGCGGGACGCTGAAGACGGCGTCCAGCTCCTCGAGCGTCTTCTCCTTGGTCTCGGGCAGGAGAAACAGCACGAGGAAGAAGCCGACAATATTCCAGCCGGCATACCAGCCAAACGCGCCAGTCGGGGTGAAGGCCTCTTGAAGCGAAGGCCAGGTGACGGCGAGGATGAAATTGAAGAACCAGGTCGTGGCAGTGGCGAGGGACATTCCAATGGGGCGGATGTAGAGAGGGTACGCCTCGGCCGAGTATGTGAAGGGCACGGGGCCCTCACCCGGCGAGTAAACCATGCCAAAGAGGTAGATGCCCGTGGCGATGCAGGCGATCTTAGCGGGGTTTGTGGGGATATAGAACGAGAAGCCGGTGAAGAAGAGGCAAACAGCCATCAGCGGGAATGTCGTCAGCAGCAGGTTACGCCGCCCGAAGGTGTCGATCGTGTAGAAGGCCGGAAGCGCGAAAAGCCAGTTGATGACGCCGAACCCGAGGGACGCCGACAAGGCGCTGACTTCTGAGAATTCCGCAGACAGGAAGATCTCGGAGCTATAGTAGGCTTCCTGATATTAGCGGCGTGTCGCAACGGATCTTATGGGATAGAGGTAACATAAGATATGCATCAGCGAGCTATATGTCGATACAGCATGCTCTGATGGGAACGCCATGATGAAATCTAGTATGTGAGCATATGCACACTTACCTATGACATTGACGCCACAAAACTGTTGCATAAACATGACGACTTCGGACGCTATCATGGCGTTTCTATTTCTTCTAACGGCGAAAAACTCTTTTAGGCGATTCTGTTTACCGATGCCTTGGGACTCCTTCTCGGCCTGAAGAAGGGCACTGGCGTAGAAGAGGTCGCGGGCGGCTTGAACCTTTTCGAAGCGCAGTTGGCACATGGCATTGAAGGCATCCGAGTGGCGGTCCTGGGTCAGATACCACCGAGGAGACTCAGGACACATGTAGCAGCATGCGCAGACGAATACCGCCGGTATCATGGCGCTGCCCATCATCAACCTCCAGTTGAGGCCGACGATGCCGGCCCTGTCGGGCACGTAGTAGAACGCTAGGTCAGCGACGTAGCCCATCATGATTCCGAAAGCCGTCCACATCTGCCACTGCATTACGAGGGCTCCGCGTAGGCGTGGCGGCGCGCATTCGGCGGCGAAAATAGGCGTGGTAGCCGACTTGGGGCCGATGCCGAATCCGAGCATGAAGCGGGCAATGAACACTAGAGCCGAGTTCAGTCACTCTGGCTGGGACAGAAGGGAACGATGGCTTGACTTACTGTGCCACCAAGTGTTTGTAAATGCTTGCCAGAAGCAGGCAAGAGCGGAAATGAGGCAGGAAATAAAGACGGTACCGCGGCGACCAAAGGCTTTGTTCATGGGCTCCGTGAGCCAGCAGCCAACGACGGCGCAACAAAGGTAAGGGGCCGAGTTGGTCAGGCCGAGCAGCCAGGTATCTCTCTCCGTCTTGCCTCCGATTCCAAACTGGCTCTTGTAGAACGACTGGGCACCGTTGACAACGGTCTCGTCCATTCCTTGCACGACGGCACAGAACGAACAGACTTGAGTGCATGTCAGTCTCTGTCTGAATCGGGTGTCAAGAGGTGTGTCGAAACTGGACGGATATGGTGCTGTTTGGAAATGGAAGCTACTGGGTATGAACAAAAACGACAAGCAACTGACCTGCAACGACGCCGTAGAGCATCTTTGGGTTCCTCCATTTGTGCGCGGTTTCGCCGTCGAGGGCTGCACGCTCTTGAGCAGTAAGTTCGGTCACGGTGTCATATTTGTTCATGTTCCCGGCAATCATGGCGCCCAGGCGAAAAGCACGAATGTCCTCTTCGCCGTCGATGCCGTGCTCACGGCAGTAGTCTTCTGCTTTTTGGCCCAATTGCTCAGGAGTAAGACCGGCCAGAGGGTTTTCGAGCTTGCGGGAAGCCTCTAAGCGTTTTCGCTCTTGTTCATCGATGGCCGTGGCCTCGGAGAATCGCACAGGATGGTCTATATGAGAAACCTCAGTCGCGGCCCGGTCTGCCGATGACCGGTCGCCGACCTTTTCTAGCTTTGGGTTCGCGACCATCTTGGGACCGGCAGCTGAGTTTCGAGGATGTCGATGTTTGGCAAGAGGGCCGTAGGCTGGTATGAGTGTGGGTTGAAGCCAAATGGGTACCAGGTGCAGTGGACGTGTTGGTCGACACCACCACCATCCAAACTATTGGTAAGATGATGGGAATGATTAAATGGAGGAGGAAAACGGATGAGTTGGTATTCCAAGAGAGCCAAGTACGCCTCCCGGCTTGGGTACGGCTTGGCTCCTTAAGTACCTATTCAGGCACATGGCCAAGAAGTGAATTCCCGAGGGTAACCATGTTGAAGAGCGCAGGCAAGGGTTTCTCCGCCGAAGTCAAGCTCAGACGGCACCAGGAAGCCGGAAAGCCAAAACGGCGGTCCCTGTGGAGAGAATGGAGACCGGGGCAAGCCGGGGGTGGAGTCGAACGCGGGGAGAGAAGAGGCGGGAAATATCGATGGAGACTGGACGACGGCGAAGCCCTGGATGTCAGACGACGTCATGGTGCTGGGGGAGAAGCGTTTGCGCGGGCGTAGAGACAACCAAAGGTCCCTATGCGTAGGGATGTGATCGACGTTAGGCCAGGTGAAGTTGAGAGAGGGCATTGGCATCATTGGGAACTGTGGCCACCCGTTGAGGTGGCACGGGTGGGAAGAAAGGAAGGAAAGATGCTCGAGATGACGTTGAATTTGCATGAGTAAAATGGGTCCATCGCCATGGCTGCCGGCCACAAGAAGGGCGGCTCCCTGTCGCGTGCTGATTTCTAGCGTGGGAAGCTACACTACCTACCTACCTAGGTAGGCAGGTAGGTAAGGTAAGGTGAGGTGAGGTGAGCAGGGCAACCTGGGCAAGAGAAAGGGGAAGCGAACGGAGGGTCTGTGCCTGCCTCGAGAGTCGAAGGCGATCTTCAATCTCGAACTTCTGGGGGGTGGGGGTGGGGGTGGGGTCACGTCGCCGTGTGTTTACGGCGAGGGCCGCCCATCGCCCAGTAAAGTCAAGATTTCTAGTGCCGGGTACGCCTGCAGCGTCCCGGAAAGGGGAGGGGAAGCGTTGGGCGGTCCTGCCATGTACTGTAAGTCTGTAACCGGGTGCGACTTCGACGTGACCTGTTGACATCATCCCTCAGGGCACACCCAGGGGCGATTATGCATCGGTTTGTTGTACGGATGCATTCAGTGTTGTGCTGAGAGCTCAGAAACACGACCTGTCGAAAACCGTTCCTCATGTTTCGTTCGGTTTGTCGTCAAGTAGTGATTGTTTTCTTGTCTTTGCGTCGAATTCAAGGCTACATAAAACTGAACCGGCCCGTAGTGCCCGTTAAAAAAGGTTGCGCGGGACCCATTCAACGGCACCGGTTTTCACCGTCCATCAGGAGCCCACAGATATGATTTTGGTCGTTCGGAATACAAATTCAGATACGACTTTACAAGATACCATTGCATAGGTACATAGACTCTTGTGCCGCATCATCTAGACGAAGCCACCACAAGGGCCGTGCGTCATGTTGCAAGCCTCCGTCGTGTCGTCTAAGTCGCCCATCGCTGTATCAGCAGTGGGGCTCTCGCCCCGGGACCCCCGTCCTGGTATTGGGTCTAGGGAGATCTTTAATAGAGGAGACACTTCGTTTCATAGGTAGCACAATAGATCCTTCTTATCGGCATCCTCCTTGACGTTTTGCCATTCTGGTTCTTATCGTCCAACCAAACTCTGCAGAATCAGATCCTGTGTCACCATCCGGTGTATGCTCACATCATCCCAAGCAGACTTCGAGAAAATCGGCTGCATCCCAAGACAAGCCAGCTTTGCATTAATTAGCCTACGCACACAAAGTCCAAAATGCCTTCATCAATACTCGTACATCCAGACCGCCCACTCTTCACGCACACCATTGCTCCTTGGTGGCCGTCTTCACGCCGAACCGCTGGCCGAGCACCACCCACGACGCCGTGCAGATCAGCTTCCGGAACGCCCTCGGGCTCGCGTCGTCGCCGAACCCCTCCTCGAGCCACCTCTTCGCGCTGTCCCACTCGATGAAGCCCAGACTCTCGATGTTGTCCTTGCTGATCAAGTCCGTCATCATCTTGTGGATCGGCCCCCCGCGCGGCCACTTGAGCGGCGCCGTGTACGGGTGCTTCCTGCGCTCGTAGAGCTCCTGCGTGATGAACGGCTTGCCGGCCTCCTTGAGGATCCACTTCTCGCTGAGTTTCTGCCGCGCCGGGCTCAGGTCCTTCCACCACAGGCTCGCCCCTGTCCCGACCGCGCCCGTCTCCCCGCCGGCGTTTTCCAGGTATGCCACCTTGACACTCGGCGGCAGGTTGTTGACGTACTCGACGAGGTGGTGGTCCAGGAACGGCGGACGCGCCTCGATGCTGTGCGCCATCTCGGTGCGGTCGCCCAGGCACGTCAGAATCATGTTGGCGAGCGTCCCCTTGGTGTACAGGTAGAGACTCGTGTGCAGCGGGTGCCACTTGGTCATCATCTTGCCGAGTACCTCGGGCGCGAACGCCGTCTCGGCAAAGGCAGGCGCTGTGTAAGTCTCGCGCACCCACGGCGAGAACGCGTTCCACTCAGGCTCCAAACGCATCGATGTGTTGGAACCCCCCGAGGCCGACTCATCCTCGAACATTCCGATCCGGTCAAACATCACCTTGAGGTCCTGCGACATCTCCTTGAACATGTCCCCACGGACCTCGTCCGTCATGGTGGACTGGGGCCATGCGGCATCGGGCTCCATCAGGAAGGCTGGCAGCACGAACGGATAGCCAGCGAAGTGCTCGTCGGCGCCCTCGCCCGTGAGCACAACGGGCACGCCGTGCTCCCTCGGCAGCGTGGAAAGGCAGAACTTGCCCACACTGTTCAGATCGAAGTTGTGATGCTCCGTGTGGTAGACTGCATCGGCGAAGTTGTCGGCCAGCGCGGCCTCGTCCATGTCCTTCTTCAGGATTTGCACGCCCAGCCACTCGGCAGAGCGTTCGGCGATATCTACAACAGTAGTCAGTGAGTTCCGCTCTAACAATGTCCTGAGACCGCCCTCGCGTTGGAAATGGTATAGACTCACCAGCTTCGTTGAACCCCGAGGCCTCTGGGAACTGGATGGTGAAGCAGTGAATACGCTTCGTCGCGTCCTGGTTGCCCAGTTTGATCCCTTCTTCGCGTACAAGTTTCGTCACAATGCCTGCGATGACGGACGAGTCGATACCTCCGGACAGGTAAATGCCCACGGGGACATCGGCGCGAAGCCTAAGCTTTACTGCTTCTATCAGGCGCTGCCTCACTTCCTGGATCATGTCATCCACACTCCGGGTCTCCTCTTGTCGCTGGTACGTGTCAGCATCAGACAGCCAGACCGAGAACGTCATACAAGAATTGCTTACTTTATCATTAAAGTCGGGGTCCCAGTACTGGTGGTGCTGAACCTCGCCGTCTGGGGAAACTTCCATCCAAGTGCCGGGGTTCAGCTTCCAGACGTCCTTGAAGACGGTGTTGTGCGCCTGCATCGAGGATCCGCTCAGCAGACCATGGACGTTCCACTGAGGCTCCCAGCCCAAGGCCAGAAATCCCTTCATCTCCGAGGTGAGAAGCATCCGCTTGCTGGCGCCCTCGCCCTGGAGTGTTCCGAACATGGGCTTGATGCCGAACCGGTCCCTCGCAACAATGACCCGGCCGTCGTTCTCGTCGTACACGACAAAGGAGAATTCTCCGCGCAGGTGTTCGAAAAAGCCTGGGGCACCATAGACCTTGTACAGAGCGACTAAGACCTCGCTGTCGCAGTGGCCCTTGAACTTGTACCCGTGCTCCTGGATCAACCGTTCTCTGATGGCGTCGTGGTCGTAGATCTCGCCATTCACCACGGCGTGGATTCTGCCATCGTCACTGTGTATGGGCTGCACTCCGTCTGGGGACAAGTCGTTGATGGCCAGTCTAGCGTGGCCCAGACCTACACCATGATGTTAGTCGACAGTCACAACCCCATCTCGGTCATTGGCGGCTCGTACCGATGGTTCCATCGTCACTAACCCAGACACCAGAGGCGTCCGGGCCGCGATGGGCAATGGACTCGAGACTCTTCTGGAGCTGCTGACGAAGATCGGCATGTTCTTCATTCGATTCGGCGCCGTCATTGCTTCCATTGGAGGAGCCGCTCCGCTGGAGCGTAATAGCTGCTGTGATACCGCACATGATGCCTCCAGGCTACGAGCTAGTGGGAGAATCGATAGGAGATGGGGGCAGGAGATACAGATGAGAGCGCAGAACCCTTGTCCCTCTTCTGGACTAGATGCCATGTCTGAACTATATAAGATGGCAGACAGAAAAGGACTTGCAGCCGCTTCATTTAGATGATCCCGACTCAAACCCGAGAGTCGTAGCGTAGACGCCATGATAAGCTTCCTCCAGCCTCGATAGCCAAGGTCGGGCCGAAGCTTGCAGCTTGTATTCGCGCCTGTGAGGAAGACACAAAAGATACTTTGCAACATTTACCATGAGCAGCGGTTCAACCCTGAAGCAGATGAGCCACGCAATGGACGTCAAAGGGGGAATCAGGAGTGGACGGTCATAGTCCTCATAGAACGGGTCTTGGCCCGGTCGCAAGGACCCAAGCCCCAGACATGCTATGATCTGGTCTTGGGGCTGCAAGTCAAGACTGATGGTGAGACAAGATGAAGATGCTTGGTTGAACGGGCGATGTATGTAGGGACTTGTGGTTGACGTTGGGGTGATTGTTAGACGTCTGCACGGACAAGACAAAAAGGGTTTCGGACATGGCCGTCATTACAGCGCAGCTACTAACCAGCTGGCGTCAGCTGCCACCGCGAGTGGACGGACAGTCACCGCCCCTCTCTCTCTTCCAGTAGGTACCTACCTACCTAGGTAAGGTAGGTATGCATGAGCTACGTATCTTCCATCTTCCACATATTAACAACAACCGCCTCTCTCACATTCATAACCTCAAGCCTCCACGGACTCGATGCGGGACCTTCAGTGCGACATGCATGTACGCTCCTGATGATGGTACTCTGTCAAACAAACGGGTCAATACTCGAAACACCAAAACACAATCCGCCTCACGGAGATCCCCTACATTAAAACAGCCAAACCCCAGGACTTCGCAACAGCGCGAGTCCAAACGTCCTGCAGGACGCAAAACCAAGCGAGACTAGCAAAATGACATATGCACAGGCTTTCTTGTGCGGTTAGGCTTGCTCACCTCTCAGATTAAACACAGTCATGTACGTTCTGATTAAAAGACGGCCGCATCTACCCTTTAGCTAACAGTGGATGCGGAAGACAGGTGCCGCAAAACGCTGTCCATGGCGGATGTGGCGGTCTTGACGACGGTCTCCTTGGTCGTCGCCCCAATATGTGGAGTACTGACCACGCGCCCGGTTTCCCACAATGCCTGGTGCTTCTGCAGCGTCGGCGGCTCCTCCTCATGACAATCAAGCCCTGCTTCGAAGAAGTGGCATTCGTTGAGCAACCGGATCAAGGCCGGCTCGTCAAACATACCGCCTCGTGCGACATTGACGAGGATTTAACCTGCCTTCTTTGCGGTCAATTATTTCGCGCCGATGAGACCCTGAGTTGCGAATTGAAGGGACGTCAGCACATCCACTTGCGGAAGCATCTCCTCAAAGTTCTGCACCCGTCTACGCTCGTTATCGCTCCAGGCTTTGGCCGGGGCAAAGGGGTTGTAGGCCCACACCCGGGCTCCGAAAGCGCCTCGAAGCATCGTAGCGACGGCGGTGCCGATAGCGCCCATTCCCAGTATCCCGATAGATTTGCCGGTGAGCATCATGCCCATGCAGTGCTCTTTCCTGACCTCGTTTCCAGCCGCTTGCTTGACTGAGATGGTTCTCACTAAGTTGCCGCGCGACGGCCATGGTGAGGTCAATAACCAGCTCAGCGCCCGAATACGCGTTCACTCTCGGCGTGTTGCAGATGGCGATGCCCCTCGCGTCGGCGGCACCCTTGTTGATGATATTGATGCCTGTGCCCTGCTTGCCGATGGCGCGGAGCCGGCGCGCCGATGAGATGTCTTGGGCGGTGATGATCTTTTCGCATACGAGGATCGCGTCGGCATTCGCGGAGGATCGTGTGGAAGTGGGCTTGGCATTACTTGACGGCCTCTTTGGTGAAATTTTAATGGAGCCATTCTGGTATATGGCCAAGAAGCACAGATGAGGTGGGAACGACATGTAAGTGCCGAGGATTCGAAATGACTAACGAGACCGATATACGACTTTGCAAGAAGACGTAAACATATTGGGTCTTTCGAAGTGTAAATGCCCGCCCTAGCCCGTCGAGCACAATCTTAATATACCTCACGCGACGCGTACTCAGAGTACAAATTACACTTTGGCCTCCAATTCCGGTCTCGGCCAGATTATTCCTACAAGTTCCTCTACAAGCTCGGCAATGCCAGCTCAAGAAGCACTATAATCAACGGACAATGGCTGGTTCGGCTCACTAATACGAGGACGGAAAAGGCTGCCGACTGTCGCCTCCGGAGCCAGCCTTCAAGACGGGGGTAAACCGAAGTTTCCAAACTTCCTGGGCCATATTGCCACTTTGCGAGTGCAGCCCCCTCCCCCTCTTTTGGTTCATGTTTTCCCATGCCTGTCTGACAAGTGAACTGTTGGCCTATAAGTAGCACCTGGGTTTCCATATTTGGCGTATCCCGTGCCGAGTTTGCCAGGCAGCAAAACGAGTTTAGGGGGTGAATAGGGACGCACAAGAGGTTGATCCACGGCGGTGGCGGTGAAGACGATGCCGAGGAGAGATTGCAGCGTTGCCATCGCGTGAGATGCGATCAGATGCTGTGAGGGTTTCCGGCAAAGACACGACGATAAGCTAGAACCAGCGTCGTCGTGACACCGTGTCGCTCTTGCGTACGTCTGGGACTCTCATGTAAGGCAGTGAGAGAGTCAACTGCTCTTCGCGACAAGGGGCCCAGGAAACATGGTTCCCACGGGCCTGTACACCGGCGAAACCATGCGGTCAGCGCGCCAAAGTCACGATCATGGTTTTTTTGTCAAACTTTCTAATTGATTGTGCTGCTGTTATTCGAGCCGTCAACTTTATGGTGTAAATCGACAAGGATGTTCACCAACAAGCGCTGCACAGTGGTGGTCGCCTCTTCTTTCTCCCAAATGTGCGATACGGCTTGGATCGTGTTCATCATCTGTTGTACTGAGAGCCATTCACAACTCCACATAACTCACCTCTCACTCGCTGTCGTTTGAGACGGTGTCTTCATGCTCAAGAGGCAAAACAAGAGACTGTATTCAAGACTCCGGTGGTATCCGCTATGCTGTACTAAAGGGGACCTAAGACGAGGAAATGCGATGCTTTTTGTGGACTGGATATCCTGCTGTTTTTCCCAAACACCATTTGCTATGCTTCAGCCGTAACCGCAAGGTACTCGATAACTTTTGAGGCTTCATCACTCGTTCATATCTCTTGGGTCATCACGCATTAAAGAAGAGGTATAAAAACAAGGCCCGGACAGTGTCACCGCCGCAGCGGCGTGCCTACGGGGGTGCTATAAGCGGAGCGGTCGAAGCTCTTGTGCTTGGAGCGTTTTCGTTTTAGGTCGGACCAGTCGGTCTTCCAGTTGTTGATGCTTTGGGCGAGGTCGGGGTCCATTTCGGTTGGGCATTGCACCTCTATGGCCTTGAGGCCGAGGCGGAGGTAGGTGAGTTCGGAGTCGTTTTCTTGTAGTTCCTCCTCCCTGCGACGAGTCAGTATGAAAGGGGGTAGAGCTGCCTTGTCAGTAAGTTTGAGAAACGTACAAGTCTCGTACTCGTCCTTGGAGAAAAATGATTCTTTGTGCCGCGCGTTCTGCGCGAGTCACAAGAAGTTGGTGTATGTGCTGCAGCCACACAATCAGTCCATACACTCAGTGCAAATGAGCTGTTCTCATGCCTCACCTCTGATTCCTCCTGGCGGGCCTTGAGATTCGTGACAAGGGTTTCCAATTCTGAGTTGAGCTTTGCTGCTTCGGAAGCGATGCGGAAAGTATCGACGGCGGGTTTCTTCTCGACAGTTGGCTCAGGCGAGGGTGTGTCCCGTCTGAACGAGCTCCGGAACGATGGTGATATCTCCGACAGGCCGGATCGGAACCACGAGTGAGAGGGTGAGGTCCACAAGGACTCGTGCTCGACACTCTGAGCGTCCATGGGCGGCCAAGGTTTTGGTTTACCTTGAGGTGTTGCTTGAGGCGGCTCTCCCGCCAAAACCGACTCTAGCTCATCGAGCTTTCCGTGCAGGGCGCTAACACTGGTGTCGGGGACATCCTCACCCGCAAGCAGCTTGTGGGTCAGGTCATTGAGTCGCTGAATGAGACCGAGAGTGTCTCGGGTGTTCTCATTGGTGTTGTCGTTGGAATGAGCTGATTCAGTAAGGTCGTCCTCGGTCCACGAACGCGCCAGAGGGCTCTTAGCCGCGGGGGTCGAGAACTGTTGACCAGGTGCTGAAAAGTGTTGGCGGGGAGGCGGTGACAGAGGTGAGAAGCCAACCCGGGAGCTTATGGGCGAAGGGAGAGAGGGCGTTGATGTTTGGGGTGACGAGGCGAGCGGCGTCACAGAAGTTGGTTTGCTGGGATGACTCCTCATGCGACGCAGGCCTTTGCATGGGCTGTTGTCGTCTTCATTGTCGTTCAAATCGAGGAAACGTAGGCCCAGCCCCGAATCCGATCTGACGTCCGACATTGCTGTTCATTGAAGAGGTATGTAGGCAGTAATGGGGGCGGCGGTCGGCCAACCAACAACCGAAGAAAAAAAAACCGGGTCTTGAACCTGTCGAGTCTCCCGTACTTTTTTTTTTCCTCTTTTCTTTCCCAAGCACCTCTCAAAGGGATGGGATGATAGTAAGGGCGGCGCGACGCAAAGGCGAGCGAGAGCTGCCGGTTCAGAGTCGGTCGAGGGAATGCGACGAGCCGGCTCTGCATGCACGGGACGGACGAAAGCGTACGGTAAAGCACACGGCACGCAGGAAGCTAGCGGGAGGTAGTATTTCCGAAGACGATCCGGCACAGCGAGGTTCTGTACGGATACAAAATGGATGGGAATTTCGTGATTCGTGGGCGCCAGCTGCAGGAAGACAGAGCTAACCAATTGGCGATGATGCGTCAAGTCTTGTCTCTGGCGCGTTCTCGACGCGGTGAGGACGGTTTAGGAAGAAGAGGAGGCTGGTGAAGTGGGGCTCTGAGAAGGGGTGGGTGTGTCTGGGTGGCTTGAAGAATTGTGGCGCCTCACATGTGACCACAGGGGTCAAGCTGGAACTGGCGAGCTGGGCACGCGGATAAATGGGTTAATGGTCGTGCACGGGTTGTGCAGTGTGGGGGAACGCCGACAGCAGGCTCGCTTGCGACCAAAGAAATGATAGTGAGTGAGGTACCCCGCTGAAAGTCAGTCCCGTTCCCCTCCGCCGTCCGTCACACCGTCACATGCTGGAACTCTGTACTCCTCCGTATCTGTACAGAGGTACACTATTTGTACTTTCCACTGCGTCTGCCGTGGCTTGACCCAGAGGCTTGTGTTCTCTTATCCCGTCACAAGCAAATAGAAGAAATATTGAGGAAAGCATCTTTTTCTCAACTCCGCAGCCGACATGTATCCATCTCTGCCAGCCAATCCAGTTGAATCATCAGTGGCAACCAAGCATCTCACTGAACGTTTTACCCGTTGATCCTTGCGCGTGAAACCTCAAGAGCCTCGTCTGCTGAGTACCTCAGAAACCCGATCATCAGGTAAATAAAATCCCACATCACTGCCTAGGACGCTGTGACATTATTGATGGTCGGCATTCCACCTCGGGATAAACAATTGCGAGCCGCAGTTCAACCACGGCCGCTGCCGACGGGAACCTCTGCACCGCACTCGGCTATGTGAGCCCCCTCAAGGGTACCTGTTGTGCTATCATTGAACGATGTGGGCCTATGACGCCGGGTCGGGCAACGTACCAGCGTACCATTGCCGGGCAGGAACTCTCCCCCCCACTGAGGAGCCTGGCCCGGCCTTGTTCCTGTCGTCCCCGGCAAACCCAAGCAGCTCTTGAGACCACAGCACTTCCATCTCCATTATCTCCATTGCCAGAAATAAACCTACACGAAACACCTCTCTCCGCCCCAAAGACCGCGCGCGACCTCTGTCCTGCCTCCTATTGACAATGCAGCACTAGACCTGGCTCTTGATCTTGATCCTCCTCTCGCAATCCCACCACTTCGCCTCTCCCTACGCTGTTCCGCCCGCTTGTGTCCTGTCTCATGTTGCGTCATACAGCCTCGGTAAAGGCCGTCCCCAACTCGGTCACGCGGGGTTGATTCCATTTCGATTCGCATCCCTCACCAGCAGTAGAACTTTGCTTCCCAGTCGCCCGGCATGTCGTGGAGGAAGACGGACAGATTGATGGACACCATCAGGCATTACGCCAGTTTCCCGGCAACTGGCGTGAGCTTGAGGCAAATGGTACAGTTTGGAGAGAGGCCTTCCGTCGGTTCGTCCACCCTCACCCTCCCCTGTTTTCCCTCTCCCAACCAGCGCACCCTGCCTCAACAGCCCTCTTGCTCTCCCGCTCGCCTCTCTCTGCTGAACTTTGTGAGGCGCCAATTGACACCGGTTCATCTTTCGACCTTTCAGGTTCTGGGCGCTGACTCTTTCATGTCTTTGTTACAGGAACCCTCTTCCGTGCCTCACAATTCCTCGCCGAGGAGCTGCCAATTCGCCTGGCCCACCGTGTACAAGAACTCGACGAGCTTCCCGACGGCCTGAACGACATGCCCTCCGTGAAGCGTGTACAAGATTGGTACGCACAGTCGTTCGAGGTACGTTGAGCCGTTGCTGTCGCATTGCATAATGCATGATGGACATGACTCACTGACATTTTGCCCGTTCGTGCAGGAACTCACACAACTCCCGCGACCTGATCTGGACAGAGCCACCAAGGAAAGGCTGATGAAGCCGACCAAGTCATACGGCAAAGGCTCTATGCTCTCCGAGGCGACGCGGAACCCAAGTATCGAAGAAGGCCAATATGCTTCCCTCCCCCAGTCCAACGGAAATGGCTGGAGTAAACAGAAGAACATTGCCGCGCGGAGATACTTCGCCATGGTCGACGACACAGGTGATTGGCCGGCCGAGCTCCGACTCTACAACGAACGCTTCGCAAAGGCCCTGCACGGCATCAAAAGGCGCCACGACGGTGTCGTCACCACCATGGCGCAGGGTATCTTGGAGTACAAGCGCAAGAGGCAGCGTATGCAGATCGACAACAACATCCAGTCGTTCCTTGATCGTTTTTATATGTCGCGCATAGGAATCCGCATGCTCATTGGTCAGCACATCGCCCTGACCGACCAAAGCCACCATCGGGACCCGTCCTATGTCGGTATCATCTGCACTAAGACCAATGTCCAGGACCTCGCCCAGGAAGCCATCGAGAACGCTCGCTTCGTCTGCGAGGATCACTATGGGCTTTTCGAGGCACCAAAGATCCAGCTCGTCTGCAATCCCAACATCAACTTCATGTATGTTCCCGGACATCTGTCGCATATGCTGTTCGAGACCCTCAAGAACTCCCTCCGCGCCGTTGTCGAAACACACGGCCAAGACAAGCAGGAATTCCCTGTGACCAAGGTCATTGTCGCCGAAGGCAAGGAGGACATTACCATCAAAATCACGGACGAGGGTGGCGGCATTCCTAGAAGCTCCATCCCTCTTGTCTGGACTTACATGTACACCACCGTGGACCGGACACCAAACCTGGACCCGGACTTCGATAAGAGCGATTTCAAAGCCCCAATGGCCGGTTTCGGATACGGCCTGCCTATCTCGCGGCTGTATGCGCGATACTTTGGCGGCGACTTGAAGCTAATCAGCATGGAAGGGTGAGTTCCGCGCGCCGCCCCGGGACCAGTCCGGTCGATTCACAGACGGAGACGCTGACTTTGAATTGTAGATATGGAACGGATGTGTACCTGCATCTCAACCGTCTGTCCAGCTCATCGGAACCTCTGCAATAGGGACCAGCAGTCATGAGGGATAGGGACGCTCGAGGATTGACGCTAGGATTAAGGTATACGCTGCACAAGAGGCTTAAGGATCGCGAGATCACGGAGCGTCGGCAGGTGGGAGACGCCCAGGAGATGATGAACAGGGGCAACGACCCCAACCCAGGATATTACAAGCGCGACAGCGACCTGTAGA
>PJEX01000010.1:190341-214417 GCA_005350895.1 Colletotrichum tanaceti
GGGTTCGAGGTCGATCACGATGACGCCGATCTTTTTTATTTCTTTTTTTTTAAGTTTTATAAGGAGCACCTGAGAGGCAGTTGCTACTCGAAAAGCACACGTGCGCACAAGCTGTTTCAGGTATGGTTTGGAGGGCATTTTGAAACCAGAATCGCTCCGGTCGGGTGGTTGGGGATATTGGGACTACATATTAGTCAAGCCGCATCAACATCGAAACTGGATAGCGGAGGCGTCTTTTGGTTGTTGTTTATGCCGCATGTTTCTCTCGTTAACTTGTCGAATATATCACTGCATATGAACTTGGCACTTGTCGCTTTCGTGATCTGATTCTTTCCGTCTCTGCATGCAATAGATGACTTGTAGAGCAAAGCTGATTCCATCCTACTTCAATCCCCCATCAACGCCAAATCGAGAGACCCTTCTATGTTCATTCGAGAGAGTATCAGGCATTTATCACCCCTACTACACATCATCTGACGTTTGGTCAGGGCTCACACTAGACGTGGGCAATTCGATGAGAGAGCGGGCAAAAGTGATGAAGGTAACAAAGCGAAGAACTCCTGCACGGGCTTCGTGAATTTCCGTTGGTGGCAGATGTATCCTCAGCGTGAGACACCAGCGACTCTACCAAGACCTTCAAACGGCCTCATCGATGTGGTTGAAGTTCTACTCGTCGTCGTCGCTGTCGTCGCTGTAGTCGCCGTAAGGAACAATGACCTGTCTCTGCGGCATGTTGCGCTGCAGCTCGCGATGCTCCTTTTCGGAAAGTTGCTTTCTGTCGGCATGTCGATTCTGGACTCAGGTCAGCAATCTGTGTTTGCTCAGAGGTCTGATATCCTGCCAACTCACTCCGGCCCAAGTTCCGCCGCCAGTGATAGAATTTTTGGCAATGGAGGTCTTCTGGGAACGAATGTCTTTGGCATTTTTGGACCAATTGTTTGAAGCCTCGGATATGCTGTTCATCATTGACGACTGTTCTGACTGAAGAGTGGGAGTCTTGCACAGCTCATGCTTTTGGCCAGTGGAATCCCATGCATTGAAGTTTATTCGGCCACCTATTTGGCCACGAGCAAGGCCACTTTGGGAGAACCACCACTCGGTGGCTGCCATGCTCTCGGTCATTGCTTGGCTCGAGACGGACTCCGTCGTTTGCGGAGTAGAAATGCTTTCCGTGTCGAGACGTGGGGCGAAGAGGCCCCTGCTGGCATGATCGATTTGAAGACCAGCCATTCCGAGAGAAGCGAGACCCATTTCGTCGTTGTCTAATGTGGTGAGTCCATCGGTTCCTGTGATGGGGGCGAGAGGCTGTTGGGATATCAGCAGGTTAGTCTTCAGTTAACGGTTTGTGTTCCTTACTCGGTTATCATGAAAGCCAACAATGTCAGAGGGCTCCGCAGGCATGCGAGCCTCGAAATCACCCATCTGCTCGATGGGGTCCAGGTCGGTATGCGGCCCGGCCCAGGGGGCGTAGCCAGGCTCCTGAGTGTTGATCCAATGCTGGCACGCCTTGCAGATCTAGTCCCGAAATATATGAGAAACGATCGATCCCGCGCGGAGTCAGGCTGTATACTTACATTCACACCGTTGACCCTGTTGTTCTTGGAGAACTGGTCAAGAACTAAGATCTGGCTGCAAGGGCCCTCGCATTGTAACTCTTTGACAGGCTCTCCCGAGTGAAACCGGCAATTCATGCCCGTATTCGCGGCGTCAATACGGACACGGCGGTCCAGCTTGTCCAGGACGAGCTTCTGCTGCTTGTTGGAAAAGCTCGACAAGGGCTTCCACTCGCCGCCAGTCTTGCAGCGGAATCTGATTTGTCAGTACGGGCGTGCCGTCTTTCTTATTTCGGCGCTTTTGGACTTACTTCTCTGGCAGCTTCTGGTTAAGATTTTGAGGACTGCTGACGTTGGTCAGCAATTGTACACGGGACGGGAGGGTAGTATATCGAGAATTACCCGTTCGGTCGATCAGTGATAGCCGACATGCTTATGACTTGCGTGGATGACGTGGGTCGCTGTGGTTTCTATAGTCGCCAGGTATTCAGTCGTTCCAGGAGTCCTCCCAGTATCTGGTAGAACCGGAGTAGCCGTGGAGGTAGTATGAGAGAACTATGGGAGAAATGGAGAGATAACGACAGAAAATGTTCGTGGGAAGAGAGGGAAGAGAAAACCAGCCCTGGTGTGAGGCGAAAGTGCGAGGTAGCTGCTGCGAGCATGAAAATAAGGAAGGAACGCTGGAGAAGAAGATAGCTCGGAGGGAAATAGACGGTCGAAAAGACGAAGAGAAATGTCAGATCGTAGTTTGAAGGCTCATAAACCTAAATGCAGGGACAAGGTGCCTTTTCTGTGAAGCGGAAAGAGCTTGCTCGGCGTGCGAGAAGTACGTACAACTGTCAATGGTTGGCTATGTTTGGTGGCGTAAGATTCGTCGACGTCTGACTATAACCCAAAGCTGTTGATGGAGGAGTGACCTTGGTCAAATGGGTTGCTTGCGAAGGGAGAAAAGAAAAAGAGTTCGGCTGAGAATTTGTTTAGGTAGTTAGAAGTACGCGGCGAGAGGGACAAACCAGTGCCCTCACGTGTTCTTATATTCTATTCTGTTGCTCTTGCGTCAAAACAGAACGAGCCACCTTCTTGCTGGTGGGTTGGCTCCTGCCTCGAGAAGACAACAAAATGGAAGGAGTGCCTGAGGATCTCATCATTCCCATTACTCTTCCTGGCAACGTTGCTTTATGTAGCCTCTCTATCATCTCTGTCGGTGCCGGTTCTTGTGGTCCATTTACGTGCCTGTGTATTACTCTGAATATCGGCCTACCGAAAGAAAGAAGTAGATATGTGGGATGCAGTAAAGTATCGCACTGAAATAATAATGGTTACATTTGTCGACCAAAGCCAGAGTCGCGATGCCTTTACAGGGTCGACAAGAAACCACTTTGGTTGATACCTGCCCTCTTCCGTAGACGGCTATAACCCTGCTTATACAAGACCAACGGTTTAAAGATATGAGAGACCGGCGTCGGCTAGATACCTTTGGCCGGGCCACTGTGCCCGGCCGCCCGGAGAGATGTAGTCGACTGCCGTCCGGAGTCAACTCCACCACACGTGGCGTGCCGACGTTGCGAAGCAACAGTGCACATCCGCATCCATAAGAGCTTGCATACACCAGCTCAAGCACGACAGATTGCGTATGCGCACGCCGGGATGGCTCTGGCGAAACACCAAGTTGTCCAGTCGACGCTCAGTGGATGCTATCCTCTGCTTCTGGAGGGAGTGTCCAACGCGCCATCGGCGTCTTGTCCAGCATGGGTTTCGTCGCCGGTGCCCCAAAGTAATCCCACAGCTTCCAGAAGCGTAATCGAATCCCCACGACCAGCAGGGGCGTTAGGTTTCGCAGGGCAACGGGGAGGGCAGCTGCAGCTTAAAGCTCGTGTCCTCAACATTAAGGCGAGCCGAGGCGAGATTCTTCGTGAGAACTCAATCTCCTGCGCTTAGCCAATGAGGCTACCGAAACAGCAGCGAGAGAGATCGCCCGAACCACTGGGTGGGTACCTTTGTGTTGATGTCGTTGCCACGGCGTTCACGTCGCCGCTTCTGCTCGACCTCATGTCACGGTCTTCCGGACTAGGAAAGCAACCACCAGGCCGGCCACGCGCGGCGGCTCCGGATCGACGGTGCCAGTTTCGTGGGACAAGATGAACCGTAAGACCAAGCGAGCGGCCGGGCTCCCCCCTCCCCCTCCCCCATGTCGCACCAGCATCCCTCAATGTCTGGTGGGCTAGGGGTGTTCCAGAGCCCATCAGCAGTATCCGTACGCGTAAGAGAGAGTAAATTTTCCGCTGCCTGGGGGCTCGCAAAGAGAAAGAGGGGGTCTCTGGCAGTATCGCAGCATGCAGAAACGGGATGCAGTCAGCAGAAAGCGTGTCAGAACTCTAGCCCACATATGTGCATCGGCAGCACGACATCGTGATCTCCGCCCCCCGAGTCAAGCCAAGGATTCATAGCGGCGTGGGCTCGCCGTTGGGAGATGTCGATATCCACCGCTCACGAGATCACATTCTGATCAGTCACACTCCCCAAAGCCCCTCCGAGATTACATGATGGTTTGTTTGTTTTTTCTCGTGTTGAAGCGAGAGGCCGACGAGACGGAGGTTGCCGTATTCCAAAAGAAAGATCAACGTGCTCGCCTCTTCGTATCATTGAGCCTCAGTCTCACTGGTGCCACTTCAATATTAATATCGTACATTGTGGGGTATAGCGTCCGGAAGAATCGTCCAACCGTGAGAAAGAGACTTGTTGAGACGACATGGGCTCTCTCACTTGTCATCCTGAACTACACCGGCTCTCGAGGCAGCCAAGAGCTTCTGGAAAACCGTCTGCTGCGGGCCAGAAAATGCAAGTTCCAAGCTTATGCCGCTCTGCGAGACAACCCGCACGTCCCCCGTAATAGGGGGTGGAATCTGGAAACACGGCGGCATCGAAAGCCAGGACAGCAGTTATCCACGACCACGAGGGGGCCCCTGACGGATCCGTGTTCGAAAACCCCCTGCAATGGCGATATTCGAGATTAACAGCCCCCAAATGATGAGAGTGGGAAACACACCTAGCCTCATCTTGCATCACGGCGGAGTAAAGCCCCGAGCGGTCCAAAGGGGAAGGGGAAACCACAGTGAAGTGCATCATATCTGGCTCCATGCTCAATGTTCGCCATGACATTACCGCCACGCACTGTAGTTCGGGTAGTCTGCCAATTCAGCCAGCTGGACATGGACATCGGTCCTCTTGGCAATACAACTCCTAAACGAATCGTACCCTGGATCCAAGATTAAGGGAACCGGAAACCCGGCCAAACCTTAGCAGATTCATGCCGGTCAGCAAGAAGCTGCCTCGATTGTGGCTGCGGCTTTGCATGGATAATTCGCCAGCATGGTCATTGCCCATTTCGCGGGGCTTAGTGAAAAGCCACAAGCCTGTCTGTAAAACAACAGGGAAGAAAACAAGGGACCGGCGGACGGCGCGGCTTTTCGCCTGGTCTATGCCTCCAAGGGTCCGACCCTGAGAAGGGGCACAACTGTGTGCAGACAAGACCCCTATCAAGTTTTCCAGCCATGATTCCCAGCGCTGTGGCACGAGAAAACTTGCCCGTATCAGAGTTAGGTAGGTACAGTGCCACAGTACCTTACCTAGGTAGGTAGGCATAGCAGTGTTGCGTAGGTATCTGTACTGTACTGTGCTGCACTGTATCCGTACTGTAGCGAACGAATATGCATCGTCAACAACACCCTAGGTATCTGTAGTGCAGAAAATATCAGGAAACCCCCCCATCGAGCGAAAGCGACGACCCGCAGTAGCCCTTCCACCTAACGGTTTATTGGACTTGGCTTGGGTGCATCTAGCGCAGGGAAAGGGGATCGCCCGTCCGCCCGTCCGTCGTGAAGAACGCCGTGGAGAATGCGACGGGGGCGCCATGGTGGAGTGAGGAGGAGAGAGAGATGTTGCGGCGGCGGCGCCAATAGGGCAACTGTCCGGACGCTCATCAATCGTTCCTTGCACTTGCCACGAGACGTGGTCCCCCTCCTGACTCTCGGTGCTCTCTTCTCTCATCTCATAAAAGAAGTCCAGTGACAGCACTCCGTAGGGGGGTGGTGAGAGGAGATTTGACTCCTTTGGTCCTCCAAAACGGATCCTGGCCTGGCTGGCACGGGCTCTCTCTCTTTCTCACAGAAACCTCGAGACTCCACTCGCTGTCATTCCAAATGGACGCCACGTCGAACCGCGGATATGGGACCATGGTGTTCAGCCAGACCAGACCGGGCCCCCGGTCCTCTCTTTGAGCGTCTGTGTAAAAAGTACCCTCTCGCGGGTGACGGAGCGGGGTTTTATTCCCTCTCTCTCTCTCTTTGCACCAAGGGCCCCTGGCTTGAATTGATGGATATGGTTGGGATATGAGTCGCGGCGGGCTGGCGGGAGAGAGCCGTGCGAGGGCTTGACCGGCTTGTAACCTAACCACTTGTGGGAACTCGAGGGGGGAAAACGCTCCGATCTCTCTTGATACATTCGTTAGTTCTCCAAGACGGTGGATCGTTTCACGGACATGACCACCGTCTGGCGCTTTTCTGTGGACGGAAACGGTGGATGCCGCCTTGGGAGGCCTGGGTCTCAAACTTTCAGAAGCACAGCATGAGCCTTGGGATGAGTTGGAGTCGGCGGGGAATGAATGCATCGTTCGCCGACGACATGATGGCATATGGAATTAAACAGGATCTCTGCAATTATGCAGACCCCGTTTCACATACCCTTTGCCCATCAATGGCGTTATCGGGAGCATTTCAACGGCCACCAGCGGATACAACGACTACCTAAATTGAGGACGTCTCTACGCCTGTCACCATCTCCCAAGCGAAAATCGTAGAAATGTGAGCCTACATAGGTTTGTTAGAAACTGAACGCAGGTGCGATGTGTTTACTGAGCTTGTTCAACGTCCGTGTCGCTTCCTGGGGAAAATATAGCTCGGTTCGCGTTTGAATACAAAACTGCTCGTAGGCGCGAGTGACCGAAACGGCGGGCTGTGTTGGTGAAGGCAGTCCTTTTAGCAACAGACTCTCGTGTCATGTTGTCCTGATTCGTCGGATCCTGTTTGGATGTCGACTTCAATGCCTTTGAAGGTAGAATGATCTGAACAGAGAGACAGAATGGCCGGGTGACAAAGTAGCTCTGACAAGACCATGTAGCACAACCTCCTAAGCCGCTCAGCGAGGGCCGCGGCAACCATCAGGGAATCTCGAGGATAGAAATTCTGCCTGGGAAGAGCGATACAAGGGGCTCCCCATGTTCAACTTGAAGACCGAGTCTACAAATTAGAATAAAGATTCAATCACCTGGCAACCGCTGCATAAGTTGTGGTTGTTGGCGTCAGCTAACCTTCACATAGCATCGGATGTGTTGGGGGTTTTCCTTCCGGCAAGACGTACAAGAGACACGCCTGACACGCAAAAGATGTTTCGGGGGATACGGGCGGCTGCCGGCGCGCTCCGTAGAGTGCGATAGGTGTAGCACGGATGAGGCATCGTAGCAACCTTCCGGCGCTCCGGTCATCTTTGTTACTTACGGGCGCCGTTTTGGCCGATGTATGCCGGAAAGCCGGGCAGCGGAGCGATTGGCAGAGAAGGGCACGTCCAATGACGACAGACACGTGGTGTAAGCGTACTAGGCCGGAAGTGACAAAGCAGAGAGCCAACCTCGAATGGGGTTTGGGTTCCAGCCCGTCTGGCTGCGTACCGATGTGAGTTGGAGATGCTAGGCCACGCGGTCGAATCACAGTAGTGTAAGTGGCCGAAAGAGCATATGAAGACTACCTAGATGGAGGGGGGTGCTGTCAACTCCGCGTGACATGTGTTTCCCACCCGCAGATAGTAGTAGCCTGCAGGATCTGAGTATCCGTATATCCTCTCGTCATAGCACACCACTTCAAGGAGCAAAACAAGATGATGTCTCCCATGTACATGCGGGCAAGTGATTTTGAGAGGGGGTCATGGAGGTGTGACATGTGCATGCAACACTCACATCTGTCTCAATCCAGCAATGCATCTAGGCGGTTTACAGCTATAAGAGTACGGCGCCTAGAGGAAATACATAGCTGTGCATTCATAATTATGCGCATAGTGGGTCCTGGCCCCGACCTAAGGTCTGTCTACCTGTCGAATGCTCGCAAATTGCCCCGGCGGCGTG
Organism: Colletotrichum tanaceti; assembly: GCA_005350895.1. NCBI lineage: Eukaryota > Fungi > Ascomycota > Sordariomycetes > Glomerellales > Glomerellaceae > Colletotrichum > Colletotrichum tanaceti. The sequence goes on from PJEX01000010.1 coordinate 198,067, forward strand.
GTGCCCAACGACCCTTATGGCTTGTCGATCACCGACTCTCCTCATCAAAGTCCCCTCCCAAGGATGACGGACCCTCCTTGGTTGCTAATCAGAGGGAAGGCCCGTGGATGGAAGAGGGAGGGGCAGGGGAACGGTGACGAGAAAGGATACTCGGTGGCGGGGGTTTGACAAACATCATTTCCTATACTAGGCATGGAAGCCAAAGTCGTCCGCTCCGAGCTCCGAGCCTGCTGCTTTGGTCGTATATTGTGTGACACGGTGGCAATCGTATGGCAGACGTAAAGACGCAGCAGGATACGGTCTGATAGTTTGTTAGTCCCCTAGACAACGGCGGAGGGGAAGAAGAGAGACGCGGGTGGAGGCTGATTGGAGGATCGTCGACATGTGTGATGTTCCAGACGTCTTCCATACGATGGGCCCAGGCGAAATATCGATCATTCCTTCGGCAAGTTGCGGCGGATTGGTGTATCATTCAGCTTGGTGCGCTCCACCGATTGTCTCATTGCGACGAGCTGGTTTGGAACGGCCGGGAGGATGACCCTTTTTCGTCCCATGAGCTCCGTTCGTTGGCGTGGTCACCGGTAAGCCTTCCCAAAAGATTAGCCACCCCCTCGGGAGCCGAGAACCCGGCACGCACTCGCAGGCGAGCCTGAGAGAGGAGAGGGGTTGTCGCCGGGTGAGAGAGGAGTTCCGGCTCCCAGTGTTCGGGATGACCTTGATTCGAGGACTTCAAGCCACACTGTTCACATCACCACTGGGTGAGCAGGGCCACCTCGGTTCGACAACCCCTTGTTGCTTCGGGCCAGTCGAGTTGCGCATTTGGCCCGCGTCAGGTGAATATTGTTTCGGCTCAGATCCCTAGTATTAGGAGAGAGAGAAAAAAAGGCAAAAGCAAAGGCAAAAGCAAAAGCGAGTCGTCCAAAGTTGACGGTCCTTGCGTCCCGGTAGCTCCATTTAGGGATCAACAGCTGAACCGAGAGCTCGCAGAAGGGGTAACGTCGACATCGCCGGAGTGGCGTTAGTAGCGGCGGCGGCTGCCCAAATGTCGTATCGTGGAAGAGTACCCGTACGTGTACCTTATTTCTTTGCCATGCTGCCACGAACAACGGAATTGGAAGTATTCGCACTGCGTCACTGGCTTCCTACCTAGGTAGGTAGAAAGCGACGGAGCAAGCTCCTGAGGTCTCCTCCAGCAGGTACGACTACCTACATCACTGATGTAGCTCCCTGCCGTTCCTGGGCTAGAGCGGGCAGAAGCGCGCCCTTGCATGCTCCCCCTTTTGTGCCTGGCCAATCCCACCATGTCATCATCCATCCAGTCTGTGTATCCTTTGCCCTCTCGAACCGATTTTCCCGCAAGCTTCCCGTGGTGTTTCATCATCTCTCCTGGGTCACCAAAGATCAACACCAGGCTGCTGGGAACGATGATGGGCTCGCCCGTCCGCTTCGGTGCTCATCGGTTAGCAAGTGCCAGGTGGGCTGCCTCCACGTTTTGCCCTCCCCTGCGCCGCCCCTGTTCCTGTTTTTCCTTCTTCTTGTTCTTGTTCCTGACTTGTGCTCGCGACCCACACTGACGCGCTTCTTTGGCCACACAATCATGTCCGCACCGATAATCCCAACCTCCCTGCCGCGGCTTAGAGAAAAGGAAGATCAATGACTTCAGTTTCGGCTGATGTCACCGCGTCTCCAGACATCGGCTGATCGGATATCGACAGCTCGCTTACAAATTGCTGGTATTCACAGGATGACACATTACCTGGCGGATTCACGCTCACGCGAGATACAGACCCAGATTTGCACGCTGGTCCCTAGGACGGCGTCACTCGTACAGATACCCCATCCCCAACCTCACCTTGGACGAATCAAGACGAATAATGTTAAGGCAGGAAAGGTTGCCCCTCGAGTCCTCACTCACTGGTGGCAGGCAACGCGAGCCGACGACTTGCAATTCGCAAGTGGGCACACGGCAGCGGGCGGATACCAATAAAGTATGTACTCCGCATTGGGGGGGTTTCGTTGAGGCTTAAGCCTTGAGGATGTTTGATTTTGATTTTTCTTCTCGTTGTGAACTAAAAAGAGTGTGGGCAAGTTAAATGAGTACACTACAATACGCCGGCCAATGCTAAGGTTGGATCCGGCATCTAGGGCTCGATGGCGGGACATGAAACGACGAGAAACGCCTGCACAATCAGCAGTCTGCAGGGAGCTGGTTGTTGCGTTACCCTCTTTCCACAGGACGACATTTGCGGATGCCATGAGACGTACCCATGCCTTCATCTACGTTCGATCCATCACCACTACCGCGGTAGCTGTCACACTCACATCCCCCTCTCCCCACCATTCGGGTGCTTCCTCTCGCCTTTGGTGCCCCTGGCACTTGGCACCCAATCATACCGACGGCGATGATGCAGCAACTTCAACAGGGTGTCCCGCCAATGCACGGCGGGCCAGGTACCGGATACCTCCTTCAGGGCGACAGAAGGCGAGATGTGTTCCGGTACCTGAAAGTCGCGGCGAGAAGGCCTAACACTCGGGCCCGGTATAAACGGCCCTAGTGGGCGTTTGCTCTTGATACTGCAGCGGTACTTGGGGGCTTGTGCGAGCAATCCAGTGCACCAGTACGATCCATCGGTCGCGCTATGTATGCACAACGGCAGTCAGGAAGAGTCAAGATAGGCAAAGACGAGGTGGTACACCGTACCAGTGAAGCCCAACGCTGCTAGTCAGTTAATCTCGGGCAGCCTTAACCTTTGGGGAGCGGGCCCTAAAGTGGCGCTTCCCGGCCCCCCGGCCGATCTACTGGCTGGCGTGGGTGTGTAAGTACTCGTCCTTCCAGCCAGTGCCGCTTGTCGACGCTATTTGGGATGCTGGCAGTCTGGATGGCAAGAAGCTCTTGATCGCCAACCTGAAGAGGAACGGTGACTCTTCGTGTTAGGGGGTGGCAGTGGCACAGCTTGTTTGGCTGGAGTTGGGAGCTTGCATCAGGAGCTCTCTACCGAATTTCCCAGGCAAAGAGGCGGCACCATAGAGGCGGCACCATGGTTCGATCGCATTGCCAAAAACCCCGAGCAGTACGTACTGGCAGAGAGAGTGACAGTAGGTAGGTATTCAAACGACGACGACACGAGCAGGTACGTATCCAGAGTATACGTAGTAGGCATGTGGAAAGGCAGGTTCCTCGTGAGATCCTCAGTTTAGATACGTACCGTTCATTGCCTGGTCCAAATGAACACACACGAAGCCGCATCCACTTTCCACCTTCCCCGAAGCTTCACAGCCCTCTTTTTTAATCTTTCTCAGATTCTCGTGATCTATGGTAAACCTTCGGTTGATCAATCACTAGAAACGCCATCTTGTGTTCGGTTTCAAGGCTCGAAATGACAGTTACCTCTATGGATACGCTGGAGGACATACACGGGCATGATGCATCCGATAATTCCCTTGCTCCGAGATGGATGGCACCACCTTCAACCACTGGAACGAAACCTGGGCCCTTGCTGACTACGACACGCTTCCCCCATCGCCGACCCTCTCCTCCCCCCAGCCTACTACATTACATACCGCCGGACACTAGCAGTGGTGGACGGTGGTGAGCAGCAAGTCCGCGGCACCTGGCCAGGCGTGCCAGGTTCCCCTTTTCTCCTGCTTGTGCGAAGAGTGGAAACGCGCCTTCATGCGCCTGAACGGCCGAACAGCGGCCAACCTATCTCTGCCGAATGCTGATTGCCTCATCCCTACCTACCGACGTCGACCGCCCGCAGGAACTTGGCTAGGTATTCCCTTCCTCCTCCCTCCCTTTCTTGCCTCCCCATCCCCAGTTTATCCTCTCCAGATTCGGCCCTCGGTGCCTGGAGAGGAGCGGCTGCGAGCCACTCCAAGTCTAAGATTTTTTTTTTTGATGATTTAGCGCGTTTATGCCGGGCTGGGCAGGGCTTCCAGTGAGTGTCTCCCGTCACCGTTGTGCTGTCCGCATTGTTACCCTCCTGGCGCTCCTACTACGAGCGTCGTTGACTGCCTAGGGTCTCCCTCTCATACCCGTCAATCAGACAGTATGCCGGCCGACGCACCAGCATTCGGCACCGGCAACAGTACGTGTGGTGACAAGACAAGATAGAGACAGACACCCGACAAACTGAAAAGAAAAAAAAGAGAGAAAAAAGGGCACCTTGTATCCGTACACGAGTGCTGGATACGTTTTGCCATCTTTTGCCAGCAGATTGATTTCTGGAGCGTGTCATCCACCAGACGACGAACAGCCCTGGACCCCCGTTAGCCCCTCCCTTAGCACACATCCTCGAATAAGGCTGCAGGATTTCCAGGGCGGAACTCCATATCTGGGCCTGGTTCCCCGTCATGCCCTGCCGGGCGGCGTGGCATTTGTGCATGTGCACACCGTCAGGAACGGTACGCGCGCTTCGCGGCGTTCTTGCTGTACGGTGTACTTTTCGGCCTAAGGTGTTATTGCTCTGGTATGGTCTGTACCTCTGCCGACAGCGAGTACTCCGTACATCATCCCAGCGTGTTATTGTTTGCCTGTTCGGTTATTGTGCTGGCATATCAAAACACCAATACGCAACACACAACATGTGCATTGCTTGCTGCGCCGAGCGCCGAGGTTCTCCAACCTCCAAACTTCTGTGCTGGTCCCAGTCGAACCGGCGGGCGTTTTGTCCAACGGCGCCGACAGCTTATCCCCCCCCCTGTTTGTATCATGCCTCAGGACGTGCCATTCCTGGCGGCATCGCTGAAAGTATCTACGATGTACGGGCTGATTCTGATGATACCGACGGTATTGGTGTTGTTGCTGCCACCGGCTTATGTGCAGAAGTCGCTTCGCGCCACACAGAGTTATTCTAAAGTTTTCGCTACGGATGGTTGTGTCGGTGTCGCTGCCTCGGGTCGTAGCAATCTGCAGCATGTCCCATGTCCAGAGCTACCTCGTCGTCATGTATCCCGTGGGCAACTGACTTGAAGCGGATCGTACCATGCTCTATTGGGCAACGAGCTCTTGCGTTTCTGGGCCATCACTGCCGACCGCCCCAGCGAGAGGTGCTCAGTTGGGTCATGCCAGTTCACCAAGCATCGCCGCTGCCCCATCAACTCGTGCCCCGTCCGTCTGGATTGGATTGGATTTGGGGGGTTCTGGAGGAGACCTGCGCGGTGTGCATGCGCGACCCCTCGTCTTCCCGTCCAACCGGTCAACGTCGCCTGTCAGTCAAGTCAGCACAGGCAGGGAGAAAGCAAAAACATCGAGATGGAAAAACAATAGACGGGGGTGTGAGCCAGCGGGCGGGAGTTGATAGGAGGGAACAGACATATTAGACAGGTCGTGGCCCGTGAGGGAGGTCGAGCCATCGACACACTCGCAACGGACACAATTGTCATTCGAATGAAGCAATCTTTCACAGGGATCCGAGCGACGCCTGAGCCAACCGACACACCACCGAACCACCACCGCGAACCAGATCAGACACGACGCACACATTTCACACCAGATACCAGACATCTGGGCTGGAAGGAACGGAAAAGAAGAAAGTCTACGAGAAACCCTTGCCGCGCACTTGCACCAACGTCCGAACATATCTCATCAAACCAAACCCGACCCTGCAGCCCACCACAGTCATCCTTCTTTCCCCCCTTCGGTCTCTTCCTCATCGGCTCGTCCTGCATCCTCTACCAAGGCGGGTAGGTACTCCCTCACTTCCTTACAGTCTGTCTCTGTTCTTTCCCAAAAAGCACCTGGTACGACTTCCCCGGTACAAGGGCACGCGCACGCTTTTTCTTCGTCTTCGTCCTCTTCCTCTACCTACCTACCTACCTAGGTAGCCTAATCCTCCCCGGGGCAAGACAAGGCACTCACTCTGTCCCACCCTCACACTCACAGCCTGGCCCTGGTCTTCTCCCCCTACAGTACCTAGGTAAGGTACCTTACCTGCTTGTTTGGCTCAGGTCCCAGACGTCTCCTCCCAAGAGCACCTGCACCCCCCCTTCTTCCTTTCCGCACCCCTCTGGCGCAAATTGGACAGCCAGAGCAAAAGGAGCAAGAGGGCAAGGGGGAATTGAGAGAGAGAGAGAGAGAGAAGGGGGGGAAAAAAGGCACGACCCCCGGAGTCCTTAGCGAAATTGGGCCCCTATCACTGTGCTTTTCCTCTCTCACACCCCCATATTCATTCATTCATGCTAAGAACGGCCCCCCGGCCACCTTGAACTTGACGGCATAGTGGCCGGCTCATCGCTCCAATTTTCCATCTCCTCCTGGTTACTTCAATCAAATTCACTCTGCACTGCTTTTTGCACTGCCTTTTTTTTTTTTTTTGGCCCTGGCTCGGGTTACGCAGCACTGTACCCGCGGGAGTACCTCTTCCTCTCTCTCTCCCCGACGCGCGGGTCCACGGTGAATCACTCTGCTGGATCGTGTGGGTTTCTTCCCTCCATCCTCTCACCTTCACAGTTCAGTCTCTCGCGCCCACCCGCCTGCACCTCTCCGTCCCTCGACCCTCGTCACCCCGTTCATTCCTGCTCTCCCTTTCCCTCGCCTCGCCTGCTCATCCCCTCCCCCCTCCTTCCCAGATTCCCTGACCCCTTCCGCTCTCATCCGTTTCTACGTCCCTCGTTTTTTTTAACACTCATGTGCGTCGCAGTCGCAGTTCTTCCGCTCAGCAGCAAATTAGCTCTTCGTCAAGTAAAGCATCGATCAACTGCCGCCGGGCCCGCGATTGCATTGCAGTTCAATGCAAATATCTTGACTACGCACCCGAGCACACGCATCGCAGACGGAGACGGACGCACATTTCCAACTCAGATATATCGCCTCGTGCCTTGATGCTCACACAACTCTCGCCCCCTCGTCTCCGCCGCCGACCTTGACACGCACAATTCGACGCGCTTCCCAAAGAGACCAAACCAACAAAACTTGGTCTGCCGTCGCCCAACCCCCCGTCCACTTCCCAGGGTCGCTTCCTCATCATCGCAATCTCGACCCACGCACCCGAGAATATCGTGTACCCTCTGGATATCCACGTCTGAGGATCCATCCCCGATCGACTGGTTCTAGCTCCATTCCCACCCCCTGGACCCTTACCTGGCCCTTTTAATAATATCGACCACCTCCTGGCCTTCGCCTGTTCCCCTCGCCGTCTCCTCTTCTTCAACTGGTTTCGCTCTCTTGGTCCATCCCAGCACACTCCTTCAAGTCTTGTTCCTATTTACAACATCAACTGTTCCGACCCATTACAAGCGACAACACACGCATCCCAATTTCCTTGCTTCAACTTTCAACAACTCTTTACACCACCACCACCATTGGTACCACAATTGCGGGCACGACACGGATAACTCTCCATCCACCATCGGTCTGAATGCCACAGATTTCGCAAGCGGCTCTTGCAAAGAGCTCCTCCTAGTTCGGCACAGCATTGGTACGGTCCAGGCTCACACGCCTGAAAAGCGGCCTTGACCAGCTGACCCGCTCCAGAAATACCGTCATCACGAGGATCTTGACTGGAATCAAAGATCACCTCACCCCCCAAAACCACACAAAAATGACGGTAGCACACGATTTGACCCATAGAGGGGCAACATCCCACCCTGCCAGCAACATGGCTCTCGAAGACAGGTTCGAGGTGCTCAAGGAGATCGGAGATGGTAGCTTCGGCAGCGTTGTTCTTGCCCGAGTCCGTAGTGCAGGTGCTAGCGTGGCTCGCCGCGGCACTGTGGTAAGTTCCTGCAGGTCGTTCCCGCCCCGTGACACCAGCTCATAACGTGCGTTCTCCCAGGTCGCCATCAAAACCATGAAGAAGACGTTCGAGTCCTTCACCCCGTGTTTGGAACTTCGCGAGGTCGTCTTCCTGAAGACCCTTCCCAACCATGTCCATCTCGTCCCCGCCCTCGATATTTTCCTTGACCCTTACAGCAAGAAGCTTCATATCGCAATGGAATACATGGAGGGTAACCTGTACCAATTGATGAAGGCCCGGGACCACAAGTGTCTGGATAACGCCAGCGTCAAGAGTATTCTTTTCCAGATCATGCAGGGTCTCGAGCACATCCACGCCCATCACTTTTTCCATCGCGACATTAAGCCCGAGAATATCCTCGTTTCTACCTCTGCCCACCAGGACGCCGTCACGTCGTTCCGCAGGTACTCGGCTCTCGTCACCCCTCCCTCCACGCCCCCGAGCTACACCGTCAAGATTGCCGACTTTGGCCTCGCTCGCGAAACACACTCCAAGCTGCCCTACACAACATACGTCTCGACGAGATGGTACCGTGCACCCGAGGTGCTTCTCCGTGCCGGCGAATACTCGGCCCCAGTCGATATCTGGGCGGTTGGTGCCATGGCGGTCGAGATTGCCACCCTTAAGCCGCTCTTCCCCGGCGGAAACGAGGTCGACCAAGTTTGGAGAGTGTGCGAGATTATGGGAAGCCCCGGAAACTGGTACAACAAGTCGGGTGCCCGCGTGGGCGGCGGCGAATGGAAGGACGGCACCAGGCTGGCCGGCAAGCTCGGGTTCTCGTTCCCCAAGATGGCGCCCCATGCAATGGATACGATTTTGCAACAGCCACAGTGGCCCGCTGCGTTGAGCCACTTCGTTACGTGGTGCCTTATGTGGGACCCCAAGACTCGCCCAACCTCGACACAAGCAATTGCCCACGAGTACTTCGCCGACGCTGTTGATCCCCTGAGGCCCAAGTCTTCGGCTTCGAGAATTTTGGGTCGCAAGCAGTCCGATCTTGGCCGCGGCAGCAATTCCAACTCTTCTACCCCCACGTCTTCCAAGCCGTCTTGGTTCAGAAAATCTCTTATCGGTCGCTCGGAAAGCGCCGAGATTGCCATTCCCCAATCGATCTCCAAGGAATCGACCCCGAGACCATCCCCCGTTCCCTCGCAGACGACAAATGAGGTCCCCGTCGCCAAGACCCGTCCTGCGCAGTCGAAACGCACGACCTGGACGAACGGCCCGTCAAACGTCGCCCCCATGCCGATACTCCCCACAATCCGTCCCATCTCCCCGCTATCCGATGCTGTTACCGCAGAGGCAAGGAACGGCGTCACCTACAATGATTCGTACGCTAACGGTCGGCACCGTACTGTTCAGATTGACGAGAAGAAGAAGATTGGGAGGCAACTGTCGGTTGCCTCGAGCACGAACAATTACGCCGAGATTCACCGCCAGCAGGCCGAGAGGGCACTCAACGGCAATGGCGGCCTTGCATCGCCGCCCAACGGTCACAAGGAAAGCTTCTTTTCACACCTTCGCAAACGCGCCCGTCGCTTTTCGGGCAGGCACCAGGCCCCTATGTCGCCCAACTCGGATGACGTTGAGGCTCAGGCAGGCTGTGGCCCTTGGAGCAGCAACAGATCCTCCATGGTGATTGAGAACGCGCCTACACCCCCGCCGAAGCCTACTGAGATTTACGAACCCCTTGATAAGGCCTTGAGAGACGTACAGCAGACCCAAGACCATGCGCCTGTACCTCCTGCGCACCTCATCAACCCCAGCAGCGCCCTAAAGAGGCACCACTCCCTGCCACAACACCAGCCGCGATCGGTCGACAACCTAATGGTGGCTGCAAGAGGCACCGGGCCGGTTTCGGGCCGAACCCGCCGTCAGGGTGTCCAGCACTACGACGCCCCGGACGAAGAGGACGAACTGCTCGACGAGGCTCTCAACTCGACTCATCACGCCATGAACCGTATGGAGAAGGACGGGAAGCCCGGCTTGCGTCAATCTGCCAGCAACATTGCCATGGCGAACCCGTATCCGACCCCGTCTCCCTCCGCCAACGGTAACTCGGTACTTTTCGGTGACAACCACGAAGCGGTCACGCCCAAGCCTTTGAACCTTCAGAAGTCTCACGGCACTGAGAACCAGTACAAGTGGCCCACGCCTCCGTACGAAGAGAGCGAATGGGCTGCTTCGGCCTCTGCCAGCATCTGGGCGGCCAGCAATCGGTTTTGAGGCGGCGCCCTAGAGGCTGTGCAGATTTCACCGCAGAAGTTTCTTGTGTATTCACATGCATGGACCTGGTGTTTTTGGCGTTTACAGGTGTCCGACGTCACCGAGCAGATGGAGGCGATTTTTAATCCGGATCTCGGTTTTCTTTTTTGCCCATGTCCTTGGGGAAACAGGATGGCATTTCGATTATTCCACGATATCTTCGATACCACAGGGCGGTACGCTTTTCCGTCGTTGCGCATATATTTATCTACTTTTTTTTTATCGACTCATCTGTTTCGAAATACCCGACATTATAGACTGGAAGGGATGCTCAAGGTGTCCTCTACCAAAGCCAACATTTCTTTTGTTTCCTGGGGCTCACGCGGGCAAGGAGTGGTGGTCTCCCAATCTGGAAGAAGAAGAACACGGTTCACACGGGATTGGGGGGGGTACGATGAGGTGTCAAACATGTTCACACAATTCTGTACAAGGAAGGACGAGGGCACAATATTTTCTAGATTCTCTGCGGGCTGGACACGTAAGACGACTCAGGGAAAGCCATGTTGTGGCCGACAGATGCCCAAATGGATAGTTTGTCATATATGGACCGCGGAAATCACAAATGGCATACATATGGGCGACCCTATCAAAGCTAGTCGGCAAGGGCTGAGAGTCCCGCGCCTGCATATGCGCAGTTGCGTGGAACCATCTTTTCCACTATTCCGTTTCGACAAATGAGGTGGGATAAAAGCAAATAAGTCAGGATGGGGGGGGATTGGAGGAACTGTACGTAGGCGGACGAATTTTGGAGTCCTGCTATTACCACCATACTACATACATAATAATAGGTATGCATCCCAGAGATGCGCACCGTTTACGAACCATCTGCTTCTGCTTCTTTGATGGAAACGTCGCATCTGGTAGCGAAGGTGAGAAGGAAAAATGACTACTTGGAATTGACTCTCGACTCAAATCGACACTTGGGACGGTTTAGACACGCGAGCGGGCGCGGGTGTGGCTTGAGCGCCTCTCCCACGGCCCTGGTGGTCCGTTTCCGGTAACGCGGCGGTGAATGGTGGGTGTATGGTGAGTGGTGAATGTGTACCTTGCAGCGCCAGAGAGGCGGAGTTGGGATGAGTGAGTGGGTGGATGGGTGGGCCGGCAAGCGGTTGGCTACGGCGAGATGACCAGGGGGGAAAGTTCGGACGAAACGATATGCTCACAAAATACGGGCAACGACAGGCGTTTGGAAATGGGGCGGGATAGGTACGTATGCGGCGGGGAGGTTGCTTCTGCAGTGCAAGTTGGGTACCTAGGCATATAATTAGGGATAGCTAGCTGCCTAGTGACAGGCGCAGGCGCAGGTGAGGCGAGCGGAGGGGAGGAGGCGGGATCTGGGCTGCTTTTGCTGCGGCCGGGCTTGGGGGCCGGAGGACGGGGCTCGGAAGGGGGGGTGGAGCAGTTTGTGGCGGGAGATGCTTGTGTTGATTGGGAGGCTGTGTGGTGTTGCTTGATAAGGGGGGGCTTGTACCGCTGAAGGGCGTGTCGTGTGCTTGCCATTGCTTTGATGATGGCGAGTGAGTCTACAGCCAGCTACGAGTTTTGTCTTTCTGGGAAGGCGTCTATCCGGCGGGCTCCCGGGGTATGTTGGATAAATGACACTCACGAAGTTGATCGACTCAAGAGCTCTATTACCGGTTGTGGAGCAGGTACATGGTTGCATGAGCGTTCATGGGATTGGTTTGGTTGCATATTGGCATATCCTCGGTCGAAAACTAAGGACGCGGCGTGTCGTTCGTACTACGGCGAGAAATTTCCTTTCGCCCCAACGAATAACCAAAAGATCCAGACTCGTTTCGAGTTGCTCGAATTTCGAGTCTCTCCTGGTTCATCCAACGTTCCGACGGGAAGGAAGCGCTCATGCCGTCGGCGACTAGAGCTGTTTCAAGGTGTCTTGGGGACCCCGGAGTTAAAGACATCACGAAGACAAAACGATCATCATCTATCCGTACCCGAGAACCATTGCTTCCTTCTTCTGGTCCTCCCGGTCCTATCCGTCTTTTCGCTGTGCCTAGCGGGCAGAGCCGCGGTCTCGGCATCTCGGCGAGATTCGTCTTGACTCTCGACGGGGTGGATAACGAAGCAATTGTCTTGGATGTCTCGGATCGAGGGCAACAATAGAAAGAAAGAAAGGAAAGAGGGCCACGAAGACCGGGGCGGACGGCCGTCTGTCTGTCCAACATCGGAGTGTCCTCCGGCCGATCTTGCCCTGCCGGATACGTACGTGTCAGAGAACCTATAGATAACCCAGAGAAAAGGCCACTGAGCGTCATCAACGTCTGTTGACCCAAACTGTCCATTCGCGCAACCGGTCAACGTCAACTCCTTTGAGTCGTCCCCGGAACAAAGAGCACCGGCACAGGGATATTCCACGGCTGCGTTGGCAACTCAACGAACCCCGGAAGATCACGCACAAGCCGCTTCGAGGCTGAAATGATACTGTGGACGGGGAGAGGCGCCGGGTAGCACAGCGCATTTGTCCACTCCAGCAATGGCCCGAAGGTTACAACAGTTCTCGGGTCGCAATTTTAAGCGTTCGGGTGCTTGCAGGCGGGGACAGACACGGGATGGAGACTTTGGGGATAGATGTGTGTTTCTCACCCCGTCCAAATCTATCCGCCTTGCTCACCGACTTTGGAGACACAAGATTGTATGTCCGAGGATTGCCGTTCGTGCAGCTTCCTCGGGGCTCCCTCGCTCGCTCAGATTTTTAAAACATTCAGGTTTCTTCGGACTTGACCAAACCATTGCGTGACGAAAGAGTTGTTGAATGGATGTCTCCACCACTTGGGCGCCATCCGGACTCTTCTTCACCTACCAGCGCCCGACCTGACCTTTGCTGAATCGTCGGCGGATTGAGTGTCAGATATCACGTTCTCTAAAGGCCCCATGTGAACCACACCGTCGTGGACTGCACATTCCGGGCCCTCAGCCAGCCAGTCACGCCCGCGGGTTCATGTTCCACCATGCGCCGGCGGCACTCTCATCGACGAGCGGTTATAGTTTAGTCAACGATTAGAATACCTCGTTGTGGCCTCTCGACCCGCTCCGAGGAGACGGAAGTTCGATTCCTTCTAATCGCAATACCTTTTTGACATTTCAGCGGTATACGACGCCCGAAGAAGTGATGATTGGGGGGCGGCTGGTGCTGCTGCTCTCGCTTGGAGGTGGGGTGGTGCTACCCAAAGTCGAGACACGGAAAAGGCCATTGCACAGACTCCTATGAGATCGATCGTTGTTGCAGAGCCGTTGCCGCAGTCGGGGGGGCCTCTGCCGCGTCGGCCAGTTGCGTCAGAGGGAAGGGGCTCAGAGGTTGTTGTTGCCCAGTTGTGCCTTGATCTCAACGGTGTGCTCCACAAATAACGTTTACTCGATACAACCGCTCAATGGAGCGCAAAATCGACCGTTGGATTTCTTAAGCGGGGAGGGGGGGGGTTATTTGTTGCTGCGGTTTTCGGTCCGGCGTTCCTGGCCGAGGCTCGATGGGCGCGGGCTCCACTGTATAACCTCTCTTTATGCATTTGACGGAAGACAGCACAGGCGCTGAGTGAGTTTGTAGGCCATCACAACGAGTCCATTCTTTAAAATACAACGTGCAGCAGACGTTCGTCATCGCCTACGTCGTCCCCGAGAGTAGAGAAGTAAAATGATGGAACTAGTCGATTCTTTTTGGGGTGACTGACGAGGCGTGGTACGTCGGCCTTGTTGAAGCGAGACGCGCCAAGAACGTAAACTCGGGAGATTCTCCGGCCCTTGGACGAGGTGCCAATCCGGGTCACATGACATGAGGTTATCTGGGCCACTTCCGAGTTTTGACAGCTTATGTCAGCCTTCCGAAGCACGGTACTTTTGTCGACCACTGGCGCAGCGCCAGTAACAAATGAGGAAGCATGCACTACCAGCTGGCAGCTCTGAAGCAGCTTAAGGACGCGCTTTCAGCCCTTTTGACGGTGCAAATAGGCTAGGCACATTGGTGGGGCGGTGCTCACCTAGTGCTGGTGCTTGACTACAGGTACAGAGTAGGGTAGGTAGGTATCCGTACCTCGACTTTACTCGGGCCAGCGCTGTCTCTCCCATCCTCATTCCTCCATCGATACGACCAAGAAACTCGATTAGGCAGCAGGAATACTCAAAGGACAGCAGACGTCTGTCTGCTTCTGCAAAAGGGCCTCCCGGGTCATCAGACGTGGCTCAAACGCACGTCGTATCCATCAAATCCAAACTTCTGTCGCTTTTTTGTCGTCATTGCTAGGGGTCCCTCTTCTCTGCTCCTTGGGAGCTACCGCTCGCTACCTGACAAGACTCGTCCAGTCACTTTCCCTCCTTTCCCCCCCCTTCCCCCCCTAAGCGCGCCCGCCCACCTCAGAACCGAACCCCTCCTCTACCGTTTCCATCCCCCCCCCCCACGATCATGGTCTCGTAGCCTTGCTGTCCTGAAGAGACGATCAACATCCCGAATCTTCTTTTTTAGCGCACAACTCCCGACGACGTCTAACCGCATTCTTTCGTAATCGGTTCTTCTTATTCGGATCCACACCCATAAGCCGCCAGCGAGGGCTTGTCCCGTTCGCTTTGTCTCTTGCCTTCAGACCGCTCCCGCAGATTATGGGTTTGAGCGCGTATACCGGATATTGCCATCATGAGCTTCAACCTCCCGCTTCGACCGAGCTCCAGCAGTACACGGAACCAGGCCAGCCGGAGTAGCTACTTCACCAACTACACGCCGAATTCCTCCACTGAGGCCATCAACGGTCCTCCCCTCCGGGAACCTGCTCGTGAACTGTTCGGCACCACCGATCGTCTGATTGTCGGCGTAGATTTCGGAACCACGTTCTCAGGGTGAGTCGCAACTCCTCCGTCACCTCACTGAAACATGAGCATCTTCATGAAGAAGCGCTGCTCGATTATGCGTCGACTGTAAACTCAATGCCGCCCCTCATTTCCCGATGCGTCTTGAGCACCTGTCAAAGCACGGACGGCTTCGCTACGGCCGTCGTCACTTGGGATGGCATACTGACAGTCACGTCAGCGTCGCCGCCGTGTACACCTCGACGCCAGACGATGTCGAGATTATCAAGACATGGCCCGGTGGCAATGGCATCACCTCCGACAAGGTGCCCACCGAGATCAGTTATGATTTCCCTGCAAACGCCGCCGCCGGCGCCGAGCCCACGGTAAAATGGGGCTTCCAGTTCAAGCCCGAAGAGTCGCGCCTTCGTTGCATCAAACTGTTTTTGGACCGCTCACAGAAGCTGCCTTTCTACGTTAGCCCGCTAGAAACAGCGGCTCAGCTAAAACGTTACAACAAGAATGTCCTGGACGCCGTGAGCGACTACCTCACCCAGGTCTACAAGCACACCATGGATACCCTGACCCGAAGATACGGCGAGTCTTTCATGCAGTCCACCAAGGTCGACTTTGTCTTGACCTGTCCGGCCGTGTGGTCCGACGCGGCAAAAAACACAACGCTCCAAGCGGCCGAACGAGCGGGGATGGGGTCCAAGTCGGAAATCCAGATGATCAGCGAGCCCGAAGCTGCGGCCGTGTACACGTTAAAGGCAATCCAGCCGAACCACCTCAATGCCGGGGATAACTTTATTGTGTGCGATGCCGGTGGTGGAACTGTCGAGTAAGTTCGAAGCGGTCCTGCAGTCGAGCCCGTGAAGACCGCTAACTGTGACTACAGTCTGATTGCATACAAGATCATATCATTAAAGCCGTTGAAGGTAGAAGAGTCCGCCGTCGGAACCGGTGGTCTCTGCGGCAGTGCATTCCTTAACTACAGATTCGAGGAACATGTCAGGAACAAGTTGGGCCACAGCCGTTTCGACGAGATGAAGGTCAAGAAAAACAAGACGTGGCAGATGGGCCTGCGATACTTTGAAGAGTTTGTGAAACGCAATTTCAACGAGGACGAGCACCAGGAAGTCAACGTGCCGTAAGTCTTTCCCCTCAAGAACTTCGGAAAACGAAACTCTCTAAATGGGCGTAGGTTTCCGGGTCTTCCCGACGACGAGGAGGCCGGTCTGGACTGCGGCTTCATGGTCATGTCGGCTGCCGAGATCAAGGAGATATTCCAACCCGTCGTCAAGGAAGTATGCGACCTTGTTCAGGGCCAGGTCACAGGCATCCGGTCCAAGGGCGGTGTCGTCTCGGGCATCGTCCTGGTGGGAGGATTCGGGCAGAGCGACTACCTCTACCGGAAACTCAAGGCCCACTTCACCAGTGCGGCACCGCCACCGTACACCGAACGGCCGACCCACGGCAGCGTGACGGCACTGCAGGACACGAGTTCGATCGAGGTTATGCAGCCGGTGTACGCCTGGACGGCCGTTGTCCGAGGAGCAGTC
>PJEX01000010.1:222008-243565 GCA_005350895.1 Colletotrichum tanaceti
GGGGGGGGGGGGGGGGGGGGGGGGGCTGTGTGGTGGGTTTATCGGGTTGCTGCGGACATCCAGGGAGCCCTGTAAGTGGTGCGCGTTCTAGCATACCTGTATGTAGTAGCCTTGCCGCTAGAGACTGGTAGAGCTAGTATCTGCTTGGCTGGATGTTTCATGTCTTCCTTCCCCTATTATCTGTACTGAATTTGACAGAGTCTTTCGATCGGTCCTTCAATATCTTTCCGGCATCATGTCTGGTTGGCTTGGTGTTGCGGTCGCTTTCTAGCCAGCATTTAATGGAGATTTCCGAGACAGATTCTTGAGTCTTCCAAGAGATGTTCTTGAAACCTTCCTTGATACGACATCGACTGTTACGGCACGAGCTGCTTTACGTTGCCAAAAACTGCAATGCAAAAGATCCGCTTCCTACAAGCCAGGTGCGTGCGTCTCTGCCCCTAGGTGCCAGGCAAAGTCGGAACCCATATGAGAAGCCACAGGAACCAAGGCCTACTACCGTTGAACTCAGAAGTCAATCTCAGCCTCAACTTCGTATTCTTGATCATCTGCACCCTCAATCTTTTTGGCCCCCATGCGACAAATGGCGATCTTCTCCACGGGCACGTCTTCCATCCAAATGTAGTCTTCGTATCTGTCGAGGATGTCCGTCGCATCGATAGTCAGCTTTGGGCCCTTCTTGCCACGGGCGCCCTTGACGTAGATGGTGTTGATAACCGTGGCGTGCAGCAGCAGTCCACGGTCGTCCTTGCCCATGACCTCGGCCTCCTCGAAGACGGTCCTAATCTTTTCGCAGAACATCTGAAAAATGCCCTCGGAGTACGTCGGTGGAGCGTAAAGAACCGATGCCTTGCTGGGGTCGGCCTTGGTGCCGGACTTCATGCAGTGTAGGCCGCGGAGTGTAATGTTCAGCGAGGAGAGCGGCGGGGCGTTGGCATTTGATGCTTGAGCCGGGGCTGCCAACCGAGCGACGGAGGAAAAAGGCTTGATGCTAGCAAGGATATCTCGGGGTTCCAGGCCCTTGAGGACCTCGATGGCCTTACCGACGCCTTCGTTGTTGGGGAAGCTCATGACTCCTAGGGTCAGATGCAAAGTGCCGAGGGGGCGCACCGCATCCACGGGGATGGCGAAGCTGTCCTGGCTGGTAACGTCCGTCTTGAAAGCGGCCAAGCTCCTGGAAAGCTGAGGCCTTGAGGCTGGAGTGACCAGGGGTATGCACAAGAAGTGCGTTGGCGATGGCCTGGCATGTGGTCGGGGAGGCATGTTGGTTTCTTTAGGGAGAGGCGTAGCTGGTAGAGACTTGTTGATCCGGGATAGGTCGTAGCCGATCGGTTAGATCTATTTGGGCCCCAAAACTCGTTCAAGTCAAGTTACGCTGGATGATGAAAAGGGTATCGATATCTGACACCGGCTTTGCGATGAACAAGGGTATCTATCAACACGTTAGAGTTCGTGTTCGTTCGGGGTCCCGCCAACGGAGACAATGGATAATCAAGCAACGCGCTCCTCGCGGGTCGGCCCGAGGACTGGTGTCGTGAATAGGTCCGGCGATGGGCCCATGTCTCCGTTTGTAGACCAAAGCTGCAGAGCAATGTGCGATCCATCGCAGGTGATGCAATGTCCTTTGCGAAGTGGCTGCCTGGCGAGAAACGCGGGCGCTGGGCGTGAAATCTCTATCCACCGTGTACCCTCACAGCGACAGGGCCTGCGGGCACATTTACACCCAACATCGTAGGGAAATGTTCAGACGTACTAGGTTTGGACTATGGCGTCAATTTGTCGATCTTTGGCCTCGGCTTCGTCACACCTTGCGATGATGTCAGTCGGTCAAGGCGGAAAGAAGGCCCCTCGGGTAGAATTTTGACGCGTTCCCCGCTGCCCACACTGGGACATTGGACGTAGTCTGTCAGCTTGTCTGCCACCTTGCCCCTGGAGCATCAAGCCTTCCTCTAAGAGGGAGTAGGGGGGGAAAGATAAAACGTTTCAAAATCCCAAAATAATACTTATGACGACGAGCACGACCAGTTACCGCTGTTCTTCTTGTTCGTAAAACAAGAAACCATTTTCCTTCGAGAATTGTGTACAATATTCACGAGGGAAAGTTGGTCGAAATTGCTCTAATAGGTATACCATAAAACGGCTTCTTAATAGCAGGTGGGCAAATCTCGGCGTCCCGTCTTTGCAAACCGCAGGTAGTCTGCTATTCCGTCTATCCATCAAAAAAAAACCACCAAAAAACCAACACAAATGGTAAAGACCGTATGAGCATACTGTTGATTTAGGACTATGGCAGGCGTAGATGAGGATGCCCACGACGCAAGCACTTGGAACCTTTCTGTGGTCCCAGCCGGCTGCCCTCGGCCGTCCATCCCGTCCATCTGTTCGTTCGGTTGGCTTTACAACAAACAATGAGGATCTTCCATGCATAGCCAAACCAGGTCACCATGCCGAAATGCCAGTTTTCTTCGTAATTCAAATTCGTAAGCGTAGGGAAGGGGGGTATGAGGCGAAGTAGGTTCGTAAGCAAAAGTGTCCCAAGGTCCAAGGTGATCGTAGAGCTGCGTGGCCCTCTCGAGAGCCGGGCTCTCCGTGATGTTCCATGTCATCGAAGTCGTCACAGCCATCGTTTCTAATGCTAGGCGACGGTGAATTGACGTTGGGACACGGAGCGGCGGCGGCGGTGGCGGGATGATTCCGTGCGGGTTTAGTCTTCATCTTCATCTTCATCTTCTTCTTCCGTGCCAAAGAACTTCTTCAGGAGCTTTTCGGCGTCTGCATACTCAGTCTTGAGGGCCTTGAGCGTCTCGGTGATGCGTTTAAGACACAGTTCCTCGTCTGTCTCCGGAGACCCATCCTCGTTCTCCTTTTTGCCGTAACGTTGGATTTTTTCGCAGCTGTCTCTAACCTTGACGAGTCCAAGCGTGGCCGAGGACCCCTTCAGAAAGTGGCCCAACTGCGACAACTTTTCGAGGTCCTTTTCCTCTCTATAGCAATAAGAAATGAGAGTCAGCCTCGTCCCGATTTACACCAGCCATGCTAGCATCTCGCGAGACCTTTTCCTTCATACGGTGCCGAGGGCAAGGTCAGGGAAGAAGGGGGGAGTGGGGGTGATGATGCGACTCACAAGGCCGAGTCCATCGACTCGAAAGTCTCCTCTGCTTGCTCGAAAAAGCCAAAGACGATTGACTGGCTGAAGTCGCGATCATTCTCGTCCTCATCCATCTCCAGGATCTGACCGAAGGTGACTGAGTCAATCGCGTCGCCAAAGTCGGGGGTGCTGAGGGGACCGTCATCGCTCTGCGCCAACACACCGCGTCAGCCCAGAACAGCCCTCGTGGCTCCAGAAACACCATCACACAAACATAGCACTGCGAAGGGTTTGGTCACATACCTTGTCCTCGGAGGCAGGCATTTTTGGCGGGTTGAGTTGTTAAGCTTGTGAGGCTTGCTGGGCGGTAGGCGTGAAAGCAGGGCGAATAAATGCTTGGTTGGAGTGGTTGTGGTCAAGGGCGACCGAGATGACAGCACCGAGTGTGATTGGTGACAACAGGGAGACACGCGCGGGGGGAGGGAGAGGAAAGGAGGGAGAGGAGAGGCTAACTAGGCGAAGAGTTTGGTTAGAGAATATAAGCCAACAGCAAATCGGCGAGTGTTCAGTCGGGCGGCGGTGGATCCCACGATGCGTGCGTAGGTATGTGTGGGTGGGTGGGTAGATTGAAGGAAAGGCTTCGGTCTCTTTGCGCCCGGTTCTTGGGGATAGGCTGGAAGAGATATGGAGATAGGTATGGTGAGGTAAGGATGAGGAGTAGTAAAGGTGCTGGCGCTGTTGTTGTTGCTGCTGCTGCCGCAGGTGGTGATGGACGAGATATACCGCGGCCGCAGGCCGTGTGCAGCTGGATGTGGATATTCGGAGCGAATGGGGTCAAGGTCATAGGCAAGATCGCGCGCACACAACACAAATTACTTACCAAGACGAGTAGGACTGGGGGTGCAATAAAGGGTTTCTCGGACTGCCTAGAGGGAGAAAGGGTAAGCAAGCTATCGGGTCCGATTATGGTCGGGCGCGCATATAAGACGACGGGAGGGGAAGAGAGAGCTACTTGCTTCGTGGTGTCAAAGAGTAGGCAATGAAGCAGGTAGGGCTTCCGAGGTGTCTAATAATTTTTCGGCGGGGGATGCAGTGAGTGATGTGGGCAGGTGGACTCTTTTGGAGGGGAAGGCTGCGCGTGGTGGGGTTACGCAGCTGTGCTGGTGGCTGCGAAGTACCTGGCTTCAAGTACCTCCTGGGATTCCTGTACGGATGCTCTAGGCTTGTTGGGGCGGGATAAAGTACCTACTGCTCTCAAAGGCGTGCAAGGTGGGAGTTGGGATGCGGCGCGGCGTGGTGTTTTGACAGGTACCAAGAAATTGGAGGAATGAACTACGGGGTCAAAGACCTGACGAAATGAAAACCTAGTCGCATGTGCTTTGGATGCGACGAATTTCTAGATGAGCCCGAGAGGGCAGCAATAGGATATCGTGTGAGAGGTGCGAGTCGAGGTGGTGAAGGAGATGGATGATTCGGTCCAGCCTTGGCCAAAGGTGGACGAGAAGGAACGAAGTTTTCAGCGAATCGCGTAACAAGATGAAGGGAAGAAAGCAGGGGATCACGAGAAAAATTGTGAGCAGCTCGACGAAATGAACCTATGCCCGGAGTGAGTCCCGTCGAAGTGCTTGGAGGGAGGTGGCCAAAGAAGTGAAGTAGTAGATCGAATGCCCGGTACCTAGGTAGGTACGGTAGGTAGGTGGGTAGGCAAGGTGGTGGGTACAGCAGAGCAGGTACCTGAGTGAGCCCAAGGCAGGACAGAGCAGGGGGGATGGAACGGCCTAAGGGTGCTGCTGATTAGAAGCGGAAGGCGTGACGGGCAGTCGAGGGTAGCGGATGGACCAGGAGGAAGGAGGGCGGAAGGGAGAGGGGAGGAGAGGTAATCTTTCGGAAAGGGAAAAGACGAATCTGGAACCGATCTGGAGTCCGACTTTTGACTAGCAATTCGGGGCCTTGGGGCCCTTGTTGCTAACTCTTCCAGTGTCGCGATGCGCGTGGAACAACCCAGAGCAAGGGAAAGGCAGGGCGTACCCCGAAACCTACTTTGGTGATAGGTCCCTTGACGGGAGAGATCGAGACGCGAGAGGAGTGAGATGCGCGTAGCTAATAACGCATGCCCTCCAACGATTGCGAAAGCCTTGCGGGTATCCGTACTGCGTGATGATACACGACGCTGCGAGCGGTTGTTGTCCGTTGGGGTCTGTAATGGGCGGGAGGGGTTCAATGGAGGGGTGACGATGGGAGGAGGGGACTAAGAGACAAGACTGGGGGTTTAAAAAGCAGGGTCAGGCGAGCACACGGCGTGATTGGGCGGGCTGCTCGTTTTCTTTCATCTGCAGGGCCCTCGTCCCGGGAATCCCACCGTGTTGTGTAGGTAGGTTTGGCCCGAGGCGTAGACCTGGAGTTCGGGATCACGGTGACGGTTCAGGCCATTGGCGAAGGAGCAAAAACCAAAACCAGCCGAGAAGGAAGCGGAGGGAATATACTGCCTACCGGTCCCATAACAGCAACGACGACTCGATGCACCGGGATAGAGGATGTCAAACAAGACTTGCGAATTGCAGCTGAGGTTTTGGCGGAGTTGGAGAAATGAAACCATAACCCGGAGGTTCGGGCAGTGACAACTGGGAGAAGTGCTGCTAGAATACCCACTAAACGAGGTCTAGGCGTGTCTACCTGACCTCATACAGGATAAACTACCTTAGGTAGGTAGGAGATAACTCGTCGAGGCGTCGCCGAAGTTGCATCATATCATCAGCCCTCGCCGGTTCAGGGTCCGTCCAGGTGATTGCATCGGTCATAAACAACAATCGTGTGTTGACATTAACCCATCCTTAAGCTTCTCTCTTCAGTGTACCTGCCTTGGGCCAACCAAGTGCTTCGTCAGTCAGGCTGACTGGCTTGCTTGCTTGCTTGCTTCACTTTTGGTTTTCGCCCTGGGCCCCCTCCGAATAATAGTAGCTAATACATGGTGGATGGTAGGGGTAGCGCAGCAACGCACCTGGGAAGCAACAAGAACCGAGCAGGGCATCATCTCCTTACGTAGAGGGCGCACGGTCGGTCGACGGTATCCACCGCATTGCTGATTCATTCTGCTCTTTTCTTTGTGCTACCTACCCTATACATATGACTCAAGCTCACACACACTAAGTAGGAATGTCGCTGATTGCCCGTTGTAAGTTCGCTGACCTTGAGATGAGTTTGGAGTCGACGAGGTTTCTCATTCTAACACAACGCATCTAGAAAACAAGAAACCTTAGCTGGGCAAACTTGTCCGTATTCACCTGCGCGTCCATGTCCAACGACGTTGCAACCGCCGTTCATTAGATCCCGCCACATCTTTTCTTCTCTCGGCTGCGGCACCTTTGCCCACGACAACAAGCCGCCCAGGTCAAGCTCCCCTCTGTACGGAGGTATCTAGCCCGCCATTGCCGATAGTTTCCTTTTCCTCCTCCTTGTCGAGTACATCGTATGTATGCCTACGCCTATCGGTTACACCAGATCAGTTGCGACGATCTTTTGTCCCTCCTCCGCCCATCCTCCGTCCATAATCCCCGTCTGCCATCATCATTGTCTTCCCTTGGACGGTCTAGACCTCCAGACTGTTTCCACATTGACCAACTTACTCAGGGAAGATCGCCCGCATTCGCGTCATGAAAATGCGCTGCTCGACCCAACTCTTACTGTCTGACTGCGCCCAGTTCCGGTGCGTTGAGCATCCTATGCTACTAGCTCGCACTCATTCCTCTTCTCGGAAGCCTTCCAGACCGAGCAGACCGGTCATGGGGTTGTGGATCTACACCACCTACCTACTCTGTACTCTGTACCACTTTGCTTTCCGCGCTGGCAGGCATGGCTTACCCCTCTACTACCTACTGTACCTGGCCCCTCCTGGCACGTCCTTCGCTGGCGGCCTGGATGCCTCGACGATGTCGGTGTAGCGCCCTGAATCGCAAGCTTAACGTTGTCGCAGCTCGCCGACCTTTCAATCGGAGAGGTAGCGATCGTCACATTCCTCTATCTTCCTCCGACTCATTCTCATCCATCGTGGCTCGGTTTGGCCTTCATCCTACCGAATGTTGACTCGCTGTCATTCAAAGTATTCCTAAAAAGCATATTTGCCTGGTCTAATGAAGGACGGTGGACCCAGAGATGGTTTATCTTCCAGTCTATTCCGCAGGGAAATGCATCCACAACATTCCCCCCTCCCCCATCCGGAAGACGACGATCCATGGGCAACCCCTCGATCATGTGAGCTCGCCCTCAAAGGTCCCATGCCAGAGTTTGGTGGTGTAGTAGATCTACGGGAATCATTATAGACCAGTGCTGTCGTCCCTTCAAGACACAGGTACGGATATTCACCACTCTATAATGATGGAATGCCTAAATAGGGCAGGAGGAGCCCGGCGCACAATCGGCGGCCACGTCCCGGCAGGACTGAGAGAGGTGCGAGAGGTAGGTGGAGAAAGTCAGAATGCAGGGTCCATACCCGTTGAACGACTTTGACGATCTGTTCCTGATTCAAGCCGCTTGGTTTTGCTAAGAAACACACAAGCCATCCGATGCTACTCGTGCGGCGTGCCGGCCAGATGACAGGGATTCACACGGTGAAAATTCGTCTCACACCGCTGCAGAATGATCTCAGCAGCAGCAGCAGCAGCAGCCTGGCGACAGAGGCTAGACTCTCTCGGCCGACTACTTATACCCCACTCCTGAATCCATTTCAGCGAAAGTAGGAAATTTTTCAGACCTGTTTGGCTAACATGGACATGTTCTGTAGCCTGCCTACCACCCTCTCTACTGAGTTCCATCGAAGTGGTTAAATGGCGATGTGGAGCACTGCACACTTGTATGCACTGGGTCTTGGGGGCTGGGGGGGGGAAGGCTTCTCACACGTCATACTGCGCTCGGACGTCATCGCTGGCTTGGACTGCAGGGACCAGGGTACCTAGGGTGCTTGCTGTGGGACCTATTTATGTACGTTTTGGTTTGTGACCGTCTGGTGGGGTCCTTGCCGACTACACACACACTCTCTTGGTTCGGACTCCGATTTGGCGGCACACCCTGGCCGTCGATTTGATCGCACTGCAGTGACCAGACAGCCGGCGGCTGCAATGAAGGCTGAAGACAATGACATCTTCCCAGAGTCGAGCAGGCTCTGCATCCTTCTGAGCCGATGCGACCTTGAGGCTAGGTATGCCAGCAGCAGCCCCAAGAATTGCGGCTATTACTATACGTAGGTAGTAGAACGCATGCAAGGGACCGTAACGCCGGGGGAACATACCGTGTTTTACGGAGGCCCCGCTCTTCGACGGTCGGCTGCCATTGTCCGGAAATCGGCATGTCGCCGCTGCCTGGAGGGCGGACTACAACTCCATTCGTTTACGTAGGTAGTAAACCATGGCTCCAGGGTCGCATTTTTGGCCCTTAATCGCGACAGCTCGCTCTTTGGCCCAGAATTCTAGACCCTTTCGACCCTCGGCGAGAGA
The DNA here is from genome assembly GCA_005350895.1 of Colletotrichum tanaceti. NCBI lineage: Eukaryota > Fungi > Ascomycota > Sordariomycetes > Glomerellales > Glomerellaceae > Colletotrichum > Colletotrichum tanaceti. Next base: position 230,583 of record PJEX01000010.1, read on the forward strand.
AAGAGATCGTCGCCCAATGATTGGGCCGGGTGGACTTTGATGTCACGCATGCAACAATCCATGCAAAACCGACCAGTCTCCGGGCGGGGGCTAACTGACAGAACCTCTTGACGACTTCCCTCCAGACTTCGATCGTCGCATGAGTGGAGGGAAGCCGGATATCGTACGACCAATAGCTAAAATACGGTGACATTTTTACTCCAATTCACTCGATATTCCAGGGTAGCGCGGGATGGTGTGTACTGCTTTCTTTCAGCCTCTTGGTCCACGCAATAGGGCTGGCGATCAACGGCGCTCACACTTGCTCAAAGCACATATAGAGAGTGTTCACGTTACAGGAGAATACACTGTAGGTAGCCACAGCGGCTATTAGTGTACATTCGTATTCTTAGCTCCTGGGGCCCAAGCTTCGGTCCAATGACCTCACCTCTCCGTTGCGCGGTCGGAGCCCAGCCCCATAATTCCCGATGGCACTCGCCCCACTGACATGGAATTGACACTCCTGACACGAGAACGCCGCTCGTCCGTCTGCGGGGGGACTGCGAGCCACGGCAAGAGACGTGGTGGGCGTGCTGATCTTTGGGTGAGGTGAGGTCTGGCTGACGAGACGTCGCACCGCTTCTCGTTCGCTCACCGTCTCGTGCTTTAGAGCGAATCTGCGAGAGACAGCACGAGATTCCCGCCAGCAGCTGCATGCAAGTGCGAGGTGATGCTTGCAAAACCTGTTTTTGGGGGGCCCTACGAGCTAGGTACCATGCGGCCAGTAGTCTCCCCACGCCGGCTTGGCCGGCCACCATCACCCTTTTTTTTGGGGGGGGGGGGCTGGCAAGCTTCGAGACGACGGTTCAGATGAAATCGGCACATTTTCGTTGGTCAACCGGATGGGGTGCCGATTTTGTTGGTTTAGGCTTTTTTTCGCTCTTTCATTCTAGACGGCGGGCCCTCGACCAAAAAGAAGGCAAGAAGTCAATATTCTTTCTGGTCGGCTCCGGCTGTACCCTGTATGCGAGATTATCCCCGCGGTGAGCTGAATGGAGTTGGAGTTCCTACGTCCCGTACGATCTGGCCGGAACCGGGATGGAGACCCGTTCCCGCGTTCTCGCTCGGTGTAAGAGATCACGTGATTCTTTCCATTCGAGCATACAGGTAGAGCCGTAAGGTGGCCACCGACAAGCGCTGTTTTGGCATAAAACTGGAGTTGAAACTGTCTGTGGAGAGTAGGCTACTGGTATCCGTACATAACATTGAACTCCGCCGATTGAAGAGCACCCCGTTGGTGTCGTCACACTAAGCGAGGCTTCATCTACCTTGCAGGCTCGGTCTTGTGACATAAGAGATGCGCGTATTTCGAGATACACGCCCAACCACAAGGGTGGGCAGCAGGAGTGTGAGAGGTTGGGCCCCGACTTGGACTCCGACATGCGGACGAGAGCTGCTCCTCGCGGCACGTCTACCGTAGCCGTCCCAAAGACCCTACAGAAAAACGCGAACGTGGGGCCATTGAGCAAACAGACATACCCTGCAGATTTTCGGCTGCCGGGGGGGGGCTCTCAATTAGCCTAATGTTGAAGCTTCAGTCCTACTAGGGCTGCGACGATACCCACATCACCGTTCTCGAGGGGCCCGGCGGCCGATTTCCCCTTGTCGAGGGTTCATGGTACGATCCGTCTTTTCATGGACAAAAAATTCTCGTCACACTTATGCCCCTTACGGATACTCCCTCCCAACCAGTCCTTTTCACAACAGAACTTTGGTGGCCACGCTGAGCAGCCATGCCGCATCCTGCCAGCCACCCTCGTTGACCTTTGGGGGCGGGATCCGTTCTCCCGGGGTGTCGATAACACCCTCAAAATGGCGGGCTGACCACGACCAGTGGAGCTCCTGCGACCCCTCTTCGTCCCCTTCAACATCAAAGTCGCCTTCGACATCTTCGTCGTCCGACTCTTCCTCGTTCTCGTCAACGGCGAACAACGGCCATCCCAGGATGTTGCCAACCCATGAAGCGCCCCCAGCTCTTTCGCCCTTGACGAGCCTTCTGACGGCAGCCTCGTCGTCCTGGGTCGTATCGAACTCAAAGGACTCGAACTGCTCGTCGAGGTTGACAAAGTCGGGGCCGGCGACGTAGTCGTCGCCTTCGTGGCGAGGGAAGTATCCCTCGTCCAGCGAGTGGCGCTCCATGGGCGTCAATATCTGACTTCTGGTGCCGACTCTGCTAGCTGACCGGCTCCCAGGACGACTAGGCCTGGCGGAATGGGTGTACGACCCCTCCAGGTCGGCGAGACTGCCGCGCCGGCTGCTCCGGCGGCTGGCGAGCTCCCGCTCCCGGGCCAGTTCCCTCTCGAACGCCTCCTCATCCGCGTCTCGCATGCCTGTCAAGCTCGTGGAGCTCTGCATCGACACTAGCCAGGCCTGGCCCTTGAACTCGCGGTTCTCGTTGCTGATGAGGGCACCGGTCCTCAAAAGCCAATCGCTGTCGTTTCGATCACCGACCGAGAAGTCATCCTTGTCCTTGCGACGACGTACGTTCGGCGAGGTGGTGCCGGAGACGGCCTTGCGGCTGTGAGATTTTCGGTCGCTGACGGTGGGCGTCAGGTGGGTGGCCGACTTGCTCTTGGGGAGGTCGGCGTGCGGCACGGAGGAGCGGCGGGCGTGGGAGTTGGATTGGGCGGGCGAGCGGGACAGCAGACCCGGCGTTGTGGGGGCGGACTTGCCCTGCAGGTAGGACGTACTGTGGTGCGGTGAGGCTAGGTAGTCGGGGAGGGCATCGTCGTCCCGCAGGGGCAGCCTCGAGGTGAAGGGGGCGAGGGAGAGGTGGTTGAGGTTCGCGCTGGAGCGGTTCTTCCGGCGCGCTTGGTTCGCATACTGCTTGTAAGCCTCTTCCATGGTTGTTGCTGATTCGGCTTCTTGTCGAGCTGGTCGTCTGGTTGGCCTAAGAAGACTGGGGGAAGTAGCAAACTGATAAGCGACGACAGAATGAACAAGGGTTAGGTAATACTGTGTAGTGAGTTTGGTCCGACAGGAGTAGTTGGGAGGCGGACAAGGATGCAATTGGGGGAGGAGAGGAGGGGAATGATCAGGAGTTCGGGTGGTTTCGCAACAGTCCTTTAAAAAGGGTTGGGAAGCTTGTTGAGGGAAAGGCGGGCAAGGACGGACGGACATTGACGGGCAGCGACAGAAGCAGCAGCAGCAGCAACAGTACCGGTAACAACAGCAGATGCAAGGAGGAATGCAAAAAAAGGCATATGCGCTAATGGCAGAATCTGGGGCACAGCAGACTTTTGGCTACCGAGGGATCGGCTTGCCTGTGATTTGCTAGCCGGGTTCGGGTTCTCTCACTGTGGGGAGTGGGCGGAAGATGGAAAGGGGGATTGTGCGGTGATTGGGACCGGGGAGAGGATGGAATGCGTGATTAGGTACTCTGTACGTAGGTACCCCGGTACATGGGTGCGCTCGGGTAATCCTGTGCATCGGGAAGTACCCGTACCCGTACAGTGCTCCCCCGTACCCGAACCCATCATGCAAACCACTGGCATTCAGAGGCTGAAGCGCCGGGAGCCGGAGCCGCTTCTACACGTGTAGGCCCCTTTTTGCCCCTCGTGCGAAAATTCTGACGAGGTGAGCTGACTCTGGTACGATAAGACTTGCAAAGAGACGTCTGTCTATCTTGTTTCTTATGCGTAGGAGAGTCCGGCTGCGCGTCGGGTCAGGCGCGAGGTTTGGGCATTGTACGATCAATGAAATCCCTCTCCCTCTCTTTCTGGATATGCGTCGCATCGAGGGGGGTGTTGTGAGAGGCTCATGCTTGCTACACGTTGTAGACATCGGAAATGGCCGTCACGAGAAGCTCCGTTCCGGCAAAGGCGGGCTAGATAATTTAATTAGCTGGCTAGGGAAGCTCAAGCGCAATCCTTGAATATTTTAATCGCTTAGTTGGATGTTAGCACCGAGAGAATCATGGGAGAGGCGAGCCTGACAGACCTTGGGTGACTCAAGTGGGAAAGTGCGGGCTGTTTGCTGTTCCCCTGAATTTCACTCCTAGAAGGCCTTCTTCCTCTAGGTAGGTGGTCTACGGATACGGGTACGCAGTGCGGGAACGACCAGAGGGGCAGCTTGGACCCCGCCAAGGTGCCCCGTACCAATTACCTACTACCTACCCAGGTAGGTACCTAGGTACCGCGGGCACTGGTGGAGGGCGCCTTGTTTGGACAAGGCGGCTGGCAGCTGGCGGCGGGCACTGCAACGAGCGCATTGATGTTTTTTATATTCAGCGAAGGAAGAGGGGCAAAAGTGAAATAAAATAAAAATACAGTACCGGAGAAGATGAAAAAGTCACAGTGACGGATAGCGCAAATGCGATCGACAAACGACGACGACGCCTGCCTCGCACAGCAAACCTCGCGACCGAAGCTGCCCGTGAGCTCCCGAAGCATAACACCGACTTGACTGACTACCCCTTTCGCCCCCTCTTTCTTCTTTATGCTCTAGAGCGGCATTGCGCTCTAAGCAGAGGCCACACAATATGCGGAACTTGCGCAACATCCGGTTCAGCGCCTGGGAGCAGCAACAGGACGTCACAGTCACGGCGTGCTGCTGGGACCCCGCCAAAGACGAGCTTCTCTGCACGACTGGGCCGACAGAGGCAAAAGCCACCATTGAGCTGGTGAGGTTGTCGGACCACCACCAACAGCAGCAAATGTGTGGCGCCATTTCTTTTAATCTTGACGTGTTTCTATCTTTTGCCATCCCCCTGTTTCACTATCCTGCCTCTGATCCGTGGTTTGGTTTTTTTCCCCCTCCATCTACACGTGCTTTCTCCATCCTTGGCCCCCTTTGCTTAATCTACCTGGACTAGACCGAGTCTTGTCCCGGTTTTGGAGGGTATCTTGACCATGGGGCTGAGTGCGTGGCTTGGTCGATGAAGGCGTGTGAGAGACTCGGACCCGGACGGCTCACTAATACGGCCTCGTAGTAAATCACACACCGTCACGAGCTGGGATGCGCCGAGCCCGAGCCCGGACCTGCCCGCGGACAAGGTAGTCGGCCTGCACCACTTCGCCGACACCCTCACCACCTGCGTCATCCTTGAGGGCGGCGACATCATCACCGTGCAAGAGGACGATGCCGGCCGCGATGGTGACGTCCAGATCGAGATCGTCGGCTCCATTGACGCTGGCATCTCCGCTGCCCGCTGGTCCCCGGACGAGGAGCTGCTCGTCGTCGTCACCAATGAGGGCAACGCCGTCTTCATGGGCCGCACCTTTGACCCCATCGCCGACGTTGCCATGACGCCCGACGACCTGAGGCTGTCGAAGCACGTCTCCGTCGGCTGGGGCAAGAAGGAGACTCAGTTCCAGGGCAAGGGCGCCAAGGCCCTGCGCGACCCGACGATTCCTGAAAAGGTGGACGAGGGCCTGCCAAGCGTCAACGAAGACGGCGCCGCGACCGTTAGCTGGAGGGGGGACGGCGCATACGTTGCCATCAACTCTGTCGCTGGTGGCGCAAGGAGGGTTGTGAGGGTATACTCGCGCGAGGGCGTTCTCGACAGCGTCAGCGAGCCCGTGGATCATCTTGAGGCGAGTCTGAGCTGGAGGCCCTCCGGAAACCTCATTGCGGGCATCCAGCGACTCGAGGACCGGACGGATGTCGTCTTCTTTGAGAGGAACGGTTTGAGGCATGGGCAGTTTACGCTGCGCAGCGCCAATGGGCCCTTGAGTGTCCACAAGAAGATTGGTTTGGAGTGGAACTCCGACTCGGCCGTTCTGGCCGTGGTTCTGAGTGACAGGATACAGTTATGGGCGACGGGCAATTATCACTGGTATCTGAAGCAGGAGGTGCAGCTGACATCTGCGTTTGCTGGGTTGGCGTGGCACCCCGAGAAGCCGCTGCGTTTCGTCGCCGCTACGTCGTGTTGGTTCGCCCCTTTTTCCATGGCTAGAGATGTGGTATACTAACGAAGTGTGCAGCTGTCGTCAACGTCGTCGAGTACATCTTCGCCGTGTCCCGTGGCTCCCTGAGCCCACCCAATGACTACGGAGCCGTCGCGGTCGTCGACGGCCAGACCGTCAAGTTGACCCCCCTAAGGACCGCCAATGTTCCGCCACCCATGGCCCTATTTGAGCTCGACTTTGAGGGCAGCATTGTCGACGTCGCATTTGACCCCAGCAACTCGCTCATGGCGGTCCTGCATCGAAAGGGTCTGGATGTGTACGAGTGGCAGGCCAAGGGCGATCGGTCAACGAAACCGAAGGCGTTGGCCCGAATCGCGTTCGATCCAGATGCCAAGGCCCGGGTTCCCCTGCAGGCTGCATTCTCTGGCCCGGCCGAGTGCCAGGTCCTTGTCTCTGAGGAGGGACTGAAGCTCGAGACTTACACCGTAGAGGCTTTCTCGCTCATCGCGTCAGGAGTCACTCAGCTCAAGCCCACAGAGACGTTCTCGTCAATTTTCAGTCACGAGGACGACTCAGGGTTTGAGGCCTGCGCACAAGACCGCTCGGGGAAGCTTTACAGGCTGGCTGGCAAGCAAACCCCTGAGCTTTTTGGAACGCAGCTGTCGACCCAGCTCCCGTGGTGTGAGGTGCGGAGCATCAACGGGCGGAGCGTCGGCATTGGCATGACCAGAAATGGTCACCTCTATGCCAACTCGAGGCAGTTGGCGAAGAACTGCACGTCGTTTGTTGTTACCCCCGCGCACATTATCTTTACGACCAACAACCATTTCCTCAAGTTTGTGCACCTGGTGGACCCCGAGGGTGAGTCGACTTGTATCTTTGCAGCCACAGCCAAAGAGATGTTGACCTGTTCTCAGATATGGAGGTCCCCGGAGACGACCCGGAGATCGACGAGAGATGCCGCAGCATCGAACGTGGCGCACGTCTCATTACCGCCATGCCGACCAACATGAACCTTGTCCTTCAGATGCCGAGAGGCAATCTCGAAACCATCTTTCCCCGAGCCATGGTTGTTGCGGGTATCAGACAGCTTGTGGATGAGAAGAACTATGGCAGGGCGTTTGCCTTCTGCCGCACGCAGAGGGTTGACATGAATATTCTTTACGATCATCACCCGAGCCAGTTCCTGTCCAATGTTGGTCTCTTCCTCGAGCAACTTAAGGACATTTCGTACATTGACCTGTTTTTGTCATCTCTTCGGTAAGTGCTCATATGCCCAGTCTGGTCCCTCAAAGGACGTGGAACTGACTTGCAACAGAGATGAGGATGTCACTCAGACCATGTACAGGGACACAAAACGCACAACTAGATCTCTCGAGACATCGGCAGAAGCCCCAGCTGTAGCACCTGCAGACCTCTTCGCCAAGTCCAAGGTCAACAAGATCTGTGACGCCATCCTCAAGAGCCTGCAAAGCAAGAAGAGCACGAACCTGCAGAATATTATCACAGCGCACGTCTGCAAGGTCCCGCCAGCCCTCGACGACGGCCTGACTCTCGTCGCAGAGCTGATGCAGGAAGACGATAACGTGGCAGAGAAGGCCGTCGAGCACATCTGCTTCCTCGTCGACGTCAACCGCCTCTACGACAACGCCCTCGGCCTGTACAACCTCGACCTTGCTTTGCTCGTCGCCCAGCAATCGCAGCGCGATCCAAGGGAGTACCTCCCCTTCATCCAGGATCTCCATAACCTCCCCGACCTGCGCCGTAAGTTCGAGATCGACAACCACCTCGACCGCCGAGCCAAGGCTCTCTCGCACCTAAAGGCCCTCGACGCCTTTGAGGAACTTTCGACGTACACCGCCAAGCATGCGCTGTATCAGGAAGCCCTCGCCCTTTACCGCTACGACCAGGCGCGTCACCAGGCCCTGACCGGTCTGTACGCGGCTTACCTCGAGTCCAAGTCGAAGTACCGCGACGCCGGTCTCGCCTACGAGACCCTACAGAACTTCAACAAGGCCACTAGCTGCTACCGCCAGGCCGGCGTGACGTGCTGGCGCGAGTGTCTCTTCGCCGCACAGCAGCAAACGCCCCCGCCCTCGGAGGAGACCATTGCGGAGCTGGCCTCTTCCCTCGCGGACGCCCTCTGGGAGGGCAAGGAATACGCCGCCGCAGCCACGATCCACGTCGACTACCTCGCCTCCCTCGAGACCGCCGTCAAGTGCCTATGCAAAGGCTACCACTTCGCCGAGGCTCTCCGCCTCATCGCCCGCGAGCGCCGGGCAGACCTCCTTCCGACAACCTTCGACGGTGGTATCGTTGAGGCGCTGAGCAGCAGCACCGAGTTTCTTGCCGACTGCAAGTCCCAGCTCCTAGCCCAGGTGCCGCGTGTCGCAGAGCTCCGCAGGAAGGCCGCCGAGGATCCGCTCGCCTTCTACGAGGGCGAGCGCCCCGGCGGCGGCGCGGGCGGCGATATCCCCGACGACGTCTCGGTAGCGGCGTCGTCACGCATCAGCACCAGCGCCAGTTTGTTCACGCGGTACACCGGCAAAGACGGCAGCGTCGGGAGCGTGGGCACGGGCGTGTCGCGCGCGACCTCCAAGAACCGCAAGCGCGAGGAGAAGAAGCGCGCTCGCGGCCGCAAGGGCACCGTCTACGAGGAGGAGTATCTCGTCAACAGCATCCGCAGGCTCGTTGAGCGCGTCGAGAGCGGCGCCAAGGACGAGGTCGGACGCCTCGTCTTCGCGCTCGTGAGGCGCGGCATGACGGAGCGTGCGCGTGCCGTAGAGGCGCTCATGGCCGAGGTTGTCGAGGGGTGCAGGGCGGCGGTGCGCGAGGTGTTCGCCGGCGGCAAGGAGGAACACGAGGGTGAGGCCATGGTCGGGCCCGACGGCGAGATATACATGGCTTCCGGTGGCGACGCCGTCTTCCAGGAGCACCTGGAGGCTAGGGCCAAGAAGCTGGAGCCACCTGCGCTGAGCGCTTTCCAGAAGCTGACGTTGCTGGGCTCATAGACGTTGAGTGGACGCGAGTGTGCCCCACGGCCACATACCTTAGGTATATTGGAAGAAGGACATAAGGGTAAAAAAATAAAAATAAACATAGACCGGCCTCTTAAACCATTCTCTGTGGTGTGTTCTACTAAAAGTACAATATTGCACATTGGAGATTCTACTACGGCTGTTCATACATGCTACATCTCGGCCTCGCCCAACCCTTTCTTTCTTAGGTACCTAGGTATGTTTTGGGATCTTTTACAACTTTCAACCGACACCCGCGCCCGCGACAAACGCCCCCCTTATCGAGGCGGGGGGTGGCTCTCCGTGCTCGCTTCCGCCGCCGCGGCAGAAACGTCTGGGATATCGGGTGTCGGCGCGGGAGCATACTCGGCCTCGGCCTTGTTCCGCGCGATGATCTCGCCGATGCGCTCGAGCATGTGCCTCGTCAGCTCGGGCTTGCCGCGGGCGCGACGGGCCTCGCGCTGCTGGCGGTTGAACTCCTGGATTGGGGTACGCATGGAGGCGAGGGCGTCGGCCGACGCCTTCTTGAGGGCCTTCTTCTCGGCCTCTTCGGCCTCCTTGCGGAGGATGTAGTCGTCCTCGTGGCGGGTACGGAAGCGCGAGTACTTGTTGCGCAGCTCGTCAATGACGGATTCGGGCATGGGTGGGGATAGGAGCGTCGGCACAAAAGTGACCTGCTCGACATCGATCCGCGTCGTATCGCCGGGCTGGTCCTCGCGGATGGGGGTTTCGCGCTCTGGCCAAGGAATGGCAATGTTGGCGCCGGGGACGTAACGCGTCCAGGAGCGCCAGCCGGTGTGGCGGGACCACTTGACAGGACCGCGGGCGAGCTGGCGGACCACGACGTCGCGGGCGACGCCGGTCTCGGGGTCGACGATGGGGTGGACGAGACGGATCGCCGAGATGGGGATGTTCATGGATGTGTTTTGCGTTGTGGGGGCGTCGAGGACTTCTTGAAAGGTTTCGGGGACAGCGACGGTGGCCTAGAGGAGGGCAATTGGTCAGCTACAAGCTCGGGTCATACGCTGCCTTCCTACGAGGTGGAGAAGAGAGGAGTTCTTATCGGTCTACCTTTGCGATCGTCTGCAGCGCTACGGTGCCGTACTCGAGGTTGATGCTGGCAATGCGGTCGATCTTGCCCTTGTCGGGGCCTTCGAGAAGCACCACGCGGTCATTGACAGCAATGTTCAGGTACTGGCAACCACCGGCCCAGGCGCAGCGCGCCTCAATCTCCTCGGGCTTGAGGGCCGTCGAGCGTCCCTGTCTGCTGGTTTGGAAGGCCCCATAGCTGTCGAAGAAGTCGCGGCGCGGGGCCATGGGGCCGAGGGCCCATTTCTCGTTGCGGGCGAGACGGGCGTTCTTGACGTCCTGGTTGAGCTCCGTGAGCTGGTTCCGCTCGTCCCTGAAGCGCTGTGCCTTCTGAGAGCCGATCTCGCTGCGGGAGCGCTTCTTCATACGGCGGGCGACCTGCTTCTCGGCCTGGGCCGTGCGCTTGATGAGTTTCTGCATCGTCGAAGGGGAGCGGACTGGCTTCGCCGCCAACTAGGGGTCAATTCGGGCCTCGTTCGAATCGTTTGGCCGACTTTCGGGGATCTTCGACGTTCGTGGAGTTCGGCAGCGAGTTTCGGGGCGGAGTGCTTCGGCGAATCTGGATCCGCGGTGGTCTGTCGTCGACATCCTTGAATTGGCGATTTGGAAATTTCAGACGGAGTCGGGAGCTCCCACGACCCCTGCAGCCACAGCGGAGCCGAGGGGGGGACCTGCTGTTTCTCGGAAAATCAGAGATGCCGACCCTCCGAGGCCGTCCAACGCCCCATTCTCCCGGCGTGCCAAGGAAGAGATTGACGGATAATGGATGGATGCGTAGCCCCCACATGCCCCGGTCCCAGGGGGAAGATGTCGGTAAGTATCCGCCGGGACACCTGGCTGGGGGGCATTCACAGTCCCAATGCGCATGATCGTGCCGGCGCTTGCCTCGATAACGAACTTTAACCAGACGCCTTCTTGAACGCGGGCAAAAGAGAAAACGACCGAATATCGCGGTGGCGGCGACATTGGGAAGCAAGATCCTGATGCTGCAACTTGCGCTGACAGCACACCAGCACACCAGCGATAATCGTCGTCCCTATGATATCTCAGGCCATTGACACCATCATGCGGGATTCACGATGATCCCTCACAAGCCATGTCCCAAAATAGACATGGGAAAGGGAAGATGCGGATATCGTCTTCTTGATGAGGGTGAGGGTCATGAAATTTGTCTACTGTTGTCGATAGCGTAATGCTGCTGACTTCCATGCCCGCTGGAACGAGACTGATGCGGTATGTTTCTGGCCAGTTCATCCTACAAAACTCGACCCAAGGTTCTCTCATCTGGTATCCGTAGAACATGGCCGTAAGATACCTTTTGCCAGAACGTCCCGCAACTGTGCCAGAGGGTCTCTCTTTAGACCCTTTCCCCAGCTCTCGGGGCTTATAGAAACAGTAGAATCGGGTTCCCCTAGTGGCTAACGACGAAGACATCTGCACACCATTCCGAGCCTCGTTACTGATTCACCGTTTTGGAGAGGGCGCGGATTCTCCCTTCGGAATGATCAAGAGCTGGGTTATCGAACGATGGAAGCTGTTAGCGCATCGCGGTCACTCGCACCTCGCACCGTGCACGTTGCGCCTGTCAAAAATACGCGCAGCGGGCCCATCAGCCGAGTCCAAAATACGCACAGCCCCTGGAAGCATAGCACTGTGAAGTGACAGGGGGTCTAGTCCTAGATCCAGGACTCTGCTACATACCGCCTCAGCATGCGGCGCAGGTAGCGTCTACCAAGGCGTCATTCCGAGGTACATTCACGCAAAGTCAATACGAGCTCCCATCAGCGTCAGTACTCCCTGCGTCCAGGTAGAGCCGCAATGCATTGCCAGAGTGTAGCGAATTGCTGCTGTGTCCGTCGGCATCGGTACTCTTGGTTGGCCGTGCGGTACCCAAGTCGCCGGGCAGGCAGTGTCCGTATCCTACACGTACCTATCCACTTGGCCGCATATGCACGAATGGCTGGAGAGCATGGAGGGATAGCTTGGGGCTAAGACTTTCCAGATCCAGCAAACGCCAGAGGCGTGAGCAGGGTAGCGTGCCGTCATCAAGCAGTGCGAATGCTCTGCGTCGGCGGTCCCCAAGTGATTTAATCGCGAGAGCTTTCAATCATGGAAATAGAAGCATGCCTGGCCGTGGGACGAATCTTGGGGTCCTGTCTCTGTGGCTTGGCCTCACCGCGAAGGACGCAGGATGAGTCTGACGTGTGTACCCAGGTGGTAAGTTTGACTCAGTATCGCAGTTGCCACTAAAGTACCAGCCAGTGTGTAGCTATGGTTCTAGGCTGGCTCTCGCCGTTGCGACTGTTTGCCGCTGCCGTTGAGACCGATTGCCCATTCGCGAACTGCGTGAATGATTATTTGATTTAAGACACCGCGCAATATGTTTCAGCCCAAGCCTGGGCCCCGGAGGCAGTGATCTTGGGTTCTCTCAGATGGACTGAATGGGTTGTATCTGTATGTTCCGTTCAGGAGGTCTGGGGAAGTAATAGTACCATCGCAAAAGGGGGACGATGTTGGAGGCGTGGGATAGAAAGCATACATATCCCTGGATGATCAAGCTTGTGCTGCTGCCTGTCGCTGAGCCCGTGCCTGTGACTATGCTTGGATCCATGCCTTGGGGGTTGCAGGTCCTTGGATATTCCAGAGCAACAGGATTGACATGAGTGAGACGACTGAAGGTTTGTTTTTTATTCAAGAGGCTCAACGAAAGAGAGGAAAGACGTACTCTGTGATATGCTCTTATGCTTCAGGTGGGTGACCTTCGCTGCAAAGCTCTGCCTCCCGGCCTTATCATGCCGCTCTCAGCCTTCATAATCTGCCGACTGCTATCCACGTCCAACCTCCTCTTCGTTCTTCAGCAGAGTTGACGCCCGCCCACGCCCTGTCTGCCAACTCGGCGGATCGGACACACTGACGGAGAGGGGCACAGTGTCTGCCTTTAGTAATGCCGATTGCTGCATTTACAGCCTGCTTTGCCAGTGTTAGTCAA